>CM035123.1:93888203-94411427 GCA_020205555.1 Panax stipuleanatus | reverse complement strand
ATGTTTGACTTCGCGCAGCAAGCGGCACGGAGGTTCATACCAACGGGTTCTCCCCCTATTTCTACGATTCGCATCTGCTTGGGAACAGTAAGTGTAGCTAGACTCCCCCGAGGGGAGAAGAGCGTAGCGAAGAGGGGGAAACCTTGAAGTCTTCCCTTCCAGGGATTTCTTTCATGGGCGGCACAAGGTAGAGGGGATCAAAGAACTAAGACTTTTGAAAGGTTCCTAGTAAACTTAACGTTAAAGAAAGCTTAGCTTATTTCTTCTCCCACTCTGGTTTGAACCGATGCATTAGCTTTTCTTTTCAAAGATGTCCTGGACGACATCATTACGGATATTCTTAAACCTTGGAAGTAGTCGAATCGGTACATCCTTAATGGCAGTTGTTAGAAAGGACAGGGTTCCTGCCTGATCCTATTGTCAGACTGTGACCCTTGGTTGTTGGGAGCAACTGAAGTCGGTGACCGAAGTACGTAGCTTTCTGGGCTTAGCTGGTTATTATCGGAGATTCGTGGAAGGATTTTCTCGAATTGCTACTCCATTAACTCAGCTACTCGGAAAGATACAAAATTTGTATGGAACGAGGAATGTGAAAAGAGCTTTCAAGAGCTCAAGAGGAGACTCATTTCGGCACCTGTTCTGACGATACCATCTAGTTCGGATGGATTTGTCATTTACAGCGATGCTTCGGGCAAAGGGTTAGGATGTGTTCTCATGCAACATGGGAAAGTCATAGCCTATGCCTCGCGACAACTCAAAGAATATGAGAGGAATTATCCTACTCATGATCTAGAGTTGGCAGCTGTCGTTTTCAAGTTAAGAGATCTGGAGACACTACTTGTATGGAGAGAAAGTGAAGATCTATACGGATCATAAGAGCCTCAAATATTTCTTCACTCAAAAGGAACTCAACATGCAGCAACGACGTTGGCTTGAGCTGTTGAAAGATTACAACCATACCATCCAATACCATCCTGGAAAAGTGAACTGGTAGCTGACACGTTGAGTAGAAGATCATACGCGGGAACGAATGCGATGTTATCAAGGCCTATTTTGTGTTATTTACAAAGGATGGAGATTGAGTTCAAGACTCCGGGGACCCATGCGATGATGTTAAATATACGCGTAGAACCAACTTTGATTGATAAAGTTAAAGCTGCTCAAGCTACAGGCCCGGAGCTGATGAATATAAGGAAGAAGGTGCAAGAAAATGCTATTCCAGAAGTAAGGATTGATGAAGAAGGAATACTTCGAGTCAACTCCAGACTTTGTGTTCCTAACGATTCTGACTTAAAGTATAGAATCATGATGGAGGCACACAACACAACGTTTTCAATCCATCCTGGGAGTACCAAAATATTTTGTGATCTTCGACATACATTTTGGTGGAGCAATATGAAAAGAGAGATCGCGGAGTTCATTTCGAGGCGCTTAACTTGTCAACGTGTCAAGGCGGAGCATCAAGTGCCAAAAGGTCCACTACAACCACTTGAGATTCCAAAGTGGAAATGGGAACACATTACCATGGATTTCGTTACGGGTCTTCCCAAGGTTTCTCAAGGCATAGATGCGATTTGGGTTATTGTTGATAGATTAACCAAGTCTGCTCATTTCTTGCCTATACGAGAGACTTATTCCCTTGAACGTCTTGCTCGTATGTACGTGAATGAGATTGTGAGATTGCATGGCATGCCAGTATCCATAGTTTCGGATCGTGACCCCAGATTTACTTCACGATTTTGGATCAGTTTTCAGAAAGCTATGGGCACGGATTTGTGATTCAGTTCGGCATATCACCCTCAAACAGACGGACAATCAGAAAGGACTATTTAAACTCTTGAAGATCTATTGAGACTCTGTGTTCTAGACTTCAAAGGGAGTTGGGATAAGTACCTACCATTGGTGGAATTCTCCTACAACAACAGTTATCAGGCAAGTATAGGTGTGGCTCCATTCGAAGCATTGTATGGACGAAAGTGTCGCTCTCTAGTATGTTGGGACGAGGTGGGTGAAGCAACATTGTTGGGACCGGAGTTAGTACGTATGACTACGGAAAAGATTCAGATGATCCGACAACGTATACAAACGGCACATGATCGACTAAAGAGTTATGCGGATCTTCATCGAAAGGACGTGGAATTTAATGTCGGGGATCATGTATTGTTACGTGTTGCTCCGTGGAAGGGAGTTACAAGGTTTGGCAAGAGAGGAAAGCTCAATCCACAATTCATTGGTCCATTTGAGATCCTTGATCGAGTAGGAAATGTGGCCTATAGACCCGCTTTACCGCCTAACATGTCACGTGTTCATAACATTTTTCACATATCTGTGCTTCGTAAATATGTGAAAGACCCAAACCACATTATTGAGTTAGAACCAGATGAGATAGCCAAAGATTTAACGTACGAGGAGGTACCTGTCAAGATCTTGGATAAGAAAGAACATGTTCCACGCTCAAAGGATAAACCTCAAGTCAAAGTTTTATGGAGAAACCATGAAATTGAGGAAATGACCTGGGAGTTGGAATCGGAAATGAAAGCGAGCTATCCTCACCTTTACGACATACCAGGTACGTACGTTAATTTCGAGGACGAAATTTCATAAGGAGGGGAGGTTGTAAGACCCCAAATTTTATGAATAAAGATTTAAATTTCTTTATATATTATTTTAAAATAGTAAGGTGTTGATTTGATAAATGTGATAAGTTATGGGTGAAATGTGCAAATATTTTAAAATAAGCAAGTGGTTATAAAATATTCATTGTTGTCGGAGAATATTCGTTTGGCGAGGAATATTCTTTTTGTCGGAGAATATTCGTACGATGGCGCAGTCATTGGTGGACCCTACAACGGAATGAATGTCGAAAATAAAAAGCGATAGAAGTAATTTTTTTTATAAAAAAATGGTAAAACTGTTACCGTTAAACTGTTGAAATACCCGGTGATAAAAATACAGTAATACGCGTTGTTGCACAGTAGCACACGATATTGCACAGTATTTCGAATTATTGGTTCTTACGTAAGAAGGCACTTACTCAATTATTGTTACAGTAATTACTGTTCAATATTTTATATTATTGATTCAATAATTGCATAATATTTTATTGGTTCAAAAATTGCTACGTTGATATTTTATATTAGTGATTCAATAATTGTCATTGCACAGTATTTCAAATTATCAAATCAATAATTCATATTATTTGAATAATATTATTAGATAGCATTATTGGCAATGTCTAAGAAAGTTCTGTCTAGAAAAGGGGTTGGTTAATTGCGCGCTAATAAGGAGAAATTCTTTTCGGAAGGCCCTCTCTTTCCTGGGGAACGACCTGGTTGTCATTATTGTGGTTCTATAATATTATTGGTGAATAATAATTATTGATAAAAATGATAATTAAATATTTATTCAATGTGGATTTAAACGAAGGAATTTTTAGCAAAAGTAACAATTATTGAGAATGGATATTTTATCTGTTCTGATAAAATAATTCATTCAAATATATTATTGTAATATTACATTATAAGTGTATAATGTGATAATATAATAATATAATAGTGATGATATTTTTTTACAACAAATTCATGATATATGAATAAAATGAGATGGAAGAAAGAAAAATTGAATTCAGAATTCTTTTAATAATTATAAATATTTTAATATATATATATATATATTAAATATATAAACATGTGGGATTTTGGTGGAGGCTTTTGAAATTCTTTGTTGGTGTGCTGCATAATTTTTCAAAGTTAGCATACTTGGAAAAATCATCCGTATGTAAATTTGAATCATTTTTTCATTCGGAATTTGGAAAAACTTTCTTCTACAAAGTTGTAGAGAATTAAATTTTATATGGAATGGATGTAAGGTTCGTATTTTTCTGATAAAAGAGCTATTTGTTATGAATTATTAAAGTTCCGGAATATTGGGTCTGAATTGATTTTTTTTTTGTGGAGGATTTTCTAGAATGTGTGGGACCCACTCTTGTTGTAAAATATTGAAGTTTGGTTTTCAAATATGGCGAATTTGAAAAATCATACGTATAATAAATAAAATAATATTTTATTATTTTTTTTTTCTTTGGTGTGCTAAGCATTTTTTATAAATAGGGTGCTTACTTAAAAATGAAAATTATACCAGAATTAGAAAATTTTCTCTCTATAATTTCGAGCGTATTTCTTGTGAGTATAAGGATACTTTGAGTGTTGATAACAGTGCAAGTTTTCGTCAGCATAATATCCGATAATCCAGACAGATTGAGTATTATACTGAGGTAATGGATATTATTTTTTGAAGTAAATGATGTTATTATCTTTCAATATTCATAAAGAATATTATTTTCTTTCATATTCCATATTATGGAAGTAATAATATTTCATTTCATATTCCTAAATCTGAACTTACTACGGTAAGTATTGCTTCTATAATTCCTGAAATGATCAGAAATTTCTTGATTTTTGCGCTTCATCTAGTATCATTTCACCGGAATAATTTTCTGAACTTTCTCGTGGAAGTTTTTATCTTTTCATGTCGAGTTACTATTCATGGTAAAAAAAATATTTTTTTTCATCTTTGATTGGATCCAGGTTTTGATCTTCATTCTTGAACTCTGGATAAATTCTCTAATATTTGTCCTTTATCTCACTGGATTCGTTATTCGTATTATTTTTCATCATCCTCAGTCCTAAATGGTGATATAACTGAATATCTTTGGCCTGTAGTGCAAAGATGAATGATTACTTGATGAATATCTTTGGCCTGTAGTGCAAAGATTAATGATTATCTGATGAATATCATTGGCCGGTAGTGCAAAGATGGACAGGTGTTGAGATGAACACGACCAACTGGTGATACAAATGAATATCTTTGGCCCGTAGTGCAAAAGATGAATATTTGATTCGAGATGTACATTGATTGATGTTACAGGGATAAAATATGGATGATGGACTTTTAAATCAAAGAAGATAGTAGACATCATTCTCTACTTAACTCTTTTAATGAATTGACATTTCCGCTGCGAATATTGATCTAAATCTTGTTGTCCATGATGTTTTATCTGATTTATTTAAGGCTAACGATAATTTATTTTTCATTATCTCAGTCATAATATTCTTTACTGGGCTAGTTGAGCTCACCCTTTTCTTCCATTGTTCTCTTCAGGAAATGAGAATATCGCGGGTACTAGTCGAAAAATAGAGTGATGGTCCGAGTTAGAGCTATAGAAGTTGTCACTATTTTTTTTGTAAAATAGTGTGATAATAAATGTAATGAGAACTTAGTTTGAATGTTTATATTTTCTACATGTCTGTATTGACACTCACAGTTGTGTGGTCGTATTCTGCACGACCGTTTGATATGAAAGATTGTATTTGGATTATGTACCATGTATTTGGCGACTCAGAATGGGTTGGTATTGAACCTATTTTAGGGGCGTCACACCATGAGTTTTTAAAATAAAATCGTCTTGAAGGACTCAGAAGTTTGATTTGCATACTTGGTCTTCCGTCCGCTAGTATGACTAGCGCACTAAGTATTTTAATAGAATGACCAGATCTGACTTGGCTTAACTGGTATAGTTTTTTATTAATCACGTCTGCTAGAAGTACTAGCGAACGGCGTGATACCAGTTCCAATCGCAGCCCTTCATTTATGGAATGGAAGGTTAAGATGCTATATGCCACTTTTTTATCCATGGCAACTAGATGTTATGGATCATTCTCATAAATTTGGGGCCTTTCTGATCGGGGGTCCAGGGCGATCGACCCTCCTGCCCGTGCTCAGGAACGACCACTCTCTTTATATATTTATATAAACAATATCGTTGGTCCACGTTGAAGCTACAAAAGTAAATCAATGAACCTCGTAATAGTATAGAACATAACATATATGTATGCAAGGAAGCAATGGTCCAGAGTGTCATTAGTACATGACATAGTCAGTTATTCATTGTCAATTATTATCGTCCGAGGTTATTCTTTAATACCCATGAGTAAGTTATTAGCATAATATATTATTAATCTCTCTGTCTAATAGTTTGAGTCTCTTTTTAAAAAAAAATTAAATTAAGGATGAGTGAATTAAAACTAGGACCTCTTGCTTGGCAACCATCAATCTAAAAACTCTCTATAATAATTTAAATTTTTAGATGTGTTATTTATTAACATGGTATCATTGTTGGTGACTCACATGGAGATGATCATTTAACAAACTAATACATATATGCTAATATTTCAACCTAAGTCAATCTTTCTTTCTTTTTCTTTTTTGACAATTTTTTTTAACAATAATGTAACATCACAGTCCCACATTGAAAGATATGGAAAAAATTTATCTATATATAAAAAATTAAGTTACAAACAATAGTAACCTCAGTCATAACTTTTTGGGTGAGCCTGTGGTGGACTAAGATGACCCACAAAAATACAATTGCGTCCGTGATTTAAAGCCTTATTTGAATGGATTTGATTATTCGATTCAGACTTGATATTTGACGCAAAATTTATTCCAAACTCACAATTTGACCCAAGTTGTTTTAAATAATCCTTCTTAAACTCTATAGAAACCCGCTCTTAACAACTCATCTCTCTATCATCAAACGACCCTTCTCTCTTCTGTCCTTCCAAGTTGTCGCTCACTTTATTTTTTGGCGTTTTCGTTTCTTTTACCTGATTTGGCCCCTACCCGACCTATTTTGACTAAAATACCCAACCTAGTTTGATCCAACCACAATTTCACTAATTATTTTTAAAAAAAAACTAAAAAGTTTTGAAATAATCATTATTTTAAATATTTTAAAATAAAATTTTATTTTTAAAATAATAATTATGTTTTATATTTTCAAATGAAATATTAATTTTAAAAAGTTTTAAAAATAATTATTATTTTCAATAAAAAATAATAGAAACATTTTTTTTTTCAAAAATGAGTAAAGTTTCATAAAATATAGATTCAAAAAAATTAAATTTTAAAGTTTTTAATTTTTAAGTATTTTTATGAAAATTTACTCATCTTTTAAAAAATAAAAAATTCATAATTTTGTTTTGTGTAAATAAAAAAAATTAATTTACTTTTTTTGAATCAATATTTTATGAAATTTACTCATTTTTTAAAAAAATAAAAAATTTCAATTTTTTTCTTAAAATAAAGTTTATATTTTTTGAATCTATATTTTATAAAACTTTATTCATTTTTTAAAAAAAAGAAAACTTTTCTATTTTTTCCATAAAAATATTAATTATTTTAAAAAAAATTAATTTCCTTTTTTAAAAAAATTGAATAAATTTTTTAAGTTATCTTTTACTGTTTTTTGTATTTTAATTTTCATTTCTAATTTTTGTTTTTTTTAAAAAAATTCTAATAATGGTAAAGACATAAACTTTTTTTTTCTGAAAATAAATTTTTACATAAAAAATGAAAAAAGTCTACATTTTTTTTTGCAGATAAAGTTTTATTTTCTTATTTAATTTTTTTGAATCTATATTTTATGAAACTTTACTCATTTTATGAAAAAATAAAAATTTCTTAATTTTTTTCATTAGAATAATAATTATTTAAAAAATTAAAATAATAATTATATTTAATTTTTTAAATAAAATATTATTTTTAAATACTAGAAGGCTCTCATTCTAGCGCTAATGTTAACGCTTGAATTAGTCCCCACGTTCTACACAACCGGCTTGGACGTGGACCTGCATAGAAAGAATCATTAGAAAGTACTTAATGACTTAGGTCGTGAGGGGATACATACGTTCGGTGTGAGAGTAAGAACATGCTTCAAGATAGGTTAACTATTGAGGAGTTAGTATTTCGCAAAGTGTGCATCTTTACTTCTATTGGGTTACAATTCCTCATTGGAATTAAATAAAAAAATTCTAATTGAAAAATTAAGTATCAAACTAGAGTTAGTGTTGGATCTAATAACTGCATGATGTCTTAGTTGGCAAGATAACGATCCAAATATATTGAACTTAGAAATTTATTATGGGCGTTTAGTATGTAATTACCTTAAATCGGGCTCAATTCAGACAATCCATTATATGAACACGCGCAACCCAAATATATACATATAATGTTGAATGAGTTTTAAGATCCAGCTAGTATCACGATCCAAATTTCCAATTAGGACTGTCAATTTAATTATCAGCGCCAGGATGGAAGTTGTATATCTATTTCACATTTCAATCATTTCTTGCGATAGAAATATTTTTGCACTAAATAGTCTAACTACACAGCGTTAGGGCTGTAAATGGTAATCGAAAAATTCGTATTCGTTCGCATTCGTATTTGAAAAAAATATATATATATTATTCGTATTTGAAAAAAACGGATATATCCGTATTCGGTTTAAAGGAATCCGTAAATAAACGGATACGAATATGAATATAGGCGTATTCGTATTCGTTTAACATCTGACCGTAAATTCCTTCATTAATAGATTTTTTCCTCGCAAATTTTTATCATAAATTGGCTCCAAATATGCTTCTACCACCTCAATTTTGCAAAAGAAAAAATATAAATTGTGAATGATATTTCTTTGGCTAATAACTATATTGTCACTATATATTTTTCTTTACTATTCCTTCGCTAGAAAACTCTTTATGTGAAGGAATGAATTCCTTCACAAAATTTCCTTCGCTACATCCCTAATTTCTTGTAGTGTTTGAATACAGCTTGTACTTTTTATTTATTTATTTTTAAATTTTTTTGGGGTGAAGACAGTGTTTCGAAGAGAGTCTCGTTTTTATTTTTCGCTGGGCCACCAAAATCTCAAGAACGGCTATATATATATATATATATTCTCTGCCCATTTTCTTAGAGAGATTAATTATGATCCATGTCCCTCGTGATTATTAATACATTATTGAGAAGATTGTATCAGATTGTATATATGAAATTAATATACATTCTGATCATTGGTTTTCAAAAGGAAAATTATCCCAATTTAAAGCATGTATGGAACAAGTTAGAAGTAGTTTGATCGTGGGGGCCATGTTCATGCAAATATTTCCCCACACCTAAATTAACCTCCGTGAATATTCTTAAACTATAATTGATAAGATTTGATCAGATTATATACACTTATGTATTGTAATTCATACTCCACATGCATCCATATCATGCATTAGACGTGCTTAGGTGATAGGGGATAGCCAGCTCATATTTAATTCCACAGGATCAGTATTAATTTTCTTCTAAACAATAATAATTAATTCCTCACAAAATTATAAGACCTTCTCCGAACCCTATAAATATCGGCTGCTATCTACAAACATTTTCATCAGCCAAAAAACAAATCCTTGTACCTCTCTCATCACTTGCAATTAGCAGAAGTATCAATATTAATATTGGAAAGATGAGTTCCAATAAGAACACGACTGCTTCTTCAGTACTTGCTCTTTTTCTCTCTCTCAACCTTATCATCTTTGCCCTAGTTAGTGCAGGTGACACTGATAACCCTAAACCAAAGCCAAGTCCTAGTACTCCTGATTATCCGGGAAAATGCCCTAGAGATGCCCTAAAATTAGGAGTATGTGCCAATGTGCTTAATTTGGTCAAAGTAGAAGTAGGATCCCCGCCCACGCTTCCATGCTGCAGTCTCCTTCAGGGCCTTGTTGATCTTGAGGCTGCTCTTTGCCTTTGCACTGCCATTAAAGCCAATATTTTGGGTATCCAACTCGATGTTCCTCTTTCACTCAGCTTAGTTCTTAATAACTGCGGAAAGAAACTCCCAACTGGCTTTGAATGTACCTAAAATCGATCTACATTCATTTTCTGGCTGTCGCTCATCATTCTTCAAACTTGCTAGCTAGTATGAATTTTCTATTATTGCAAGTGTGGTATTTTTGGCTTTTGGTAATTTAATTTGTTGTTTCCCTTGTTCTGGTGTACGTTTGTATGATTATTTGGATTTATTATTCAATAAGAATTCTTCTTTGTTTCATTTTCTGGCTGTCGCTCATCATTATTCAAAAAATAATGCTACTATCACATAAAGTGAGTTACATAATGCTCACATAATGATGATGTGGCTGTATGTGAGTTGTTGTTGAGTTAAGTGGGTCATGTCAACAACAAATCACGTACTGCCACATCAGCAATATGTGATGTTTATGTGATAGTAGCATTACTCTTATTCAAACTAGCTAGCTAGTATGAATCGAATTTTCTATTATTATAAGTGTGGCATTTCTCCCTTGTTCTGTGTACGTTTGTATGATTATTTGGATTTATTATTCAATAAGAATTCTTCTTTGTTTTATTATTATTTTCTATGTCATTCACGACGGTGAACTGGGATATTCCAAAATTCGGTACACTTTGTTTCTAAAATAATAAAATTATTAAGTGACTGTCCTCCTTTTATTTTTTGGTTATAGTATGAAACCGTAATAGAAAATGAAAATGTTAACGCCTGATTTTGTACGCCTGACGAAATCACCCAAAAGGACAGGCCAAAATAGCGCCAACGGTTGATTGTATCGTTGTGAGATCAAACCCACGGAATACACGCACATAAACATAATATAAAGAAATATAAAGCATGAACACAAGAATTTACGTGGAAACCCAATTGGGAGAAAACCACGGGAGAGAGAAATCCACTATAATGATATTGGGAGTACATATGGTGTATTGTATGATATCTTGCTCTATGCTATGATCCCTCTATGTTGTATGATGATCTTGTAATCCCTCTCGTAATGTGTGTTGTACCCTTGTCTCATAATCTGTGATCTGATAATGAATCCCTTCATGCCTTGCTTGTAGCCTTATTTATAGAAGTCTTGTCTGTCCAAACCCTACTAGGAATAGGAGTCCTAGTCAAAATCCACTTATAACTGCAATTGCTTCCTTCCCAAGTTAGATATCCTCATCCCACCAAATAAGGAAACCCCAATCCTTCTCTAATAAGGACTCTTACATAATAAACATATATGGGCCAACATTAAATACGGCCCATTACATAGATAGGGCTACCCCATGGCCAAGCCCAAATATTCACGCCCTAACATTGCCCCCCAGTCTCTTATTTATAAGGAACTTATAATAAGAGAGTATACAAATAGATTGGGCTGCACCATGGCTAGACCCAAATAATCACAACCAAACATTAATGTTAACGCCTGATTTTGTACGCCTGACGAAATCACCCAAAAGGACAGGCCAAAATAGCGCCAACGGTTGATTGTATCGTTGTGAGATCAAACCCACGGAATACACTCACATAAACATAATATAAAGAAATATAAAGCATGAACACAAGAATTTACGTGGAAACCCAATTGGGAGAAAACCACGGGAGAGAGAAATCCACTATAATGATATTGGGAGTACATATGGTGTATTGTATGATATCTTGCTCTATGCTATGATCCCTCTATGTTGTATGATGATCTTGTAATCCCTCTCGTAATGTGTGTTGTACCCTTGTCTCATAATCTGTGATCTGATAATGAATCCCTTCATGCCTTGCTTGTAGCCTTATTTATAGAAGTCTTGTCTGTCCAAACCCTACTAGGAATAGGAGTCCTAGTCAAAATCCACTTATAACTGCAATTGCTTCCTTCCCAAGTTAGATATCCTCATCCCACCAAATAAGGAAACCCCAATCCTTCTCTAATAAGGACTCTTACATAATAAACATATATGGGCCAACATTAAATACGGCCCATTACATAGATAGGGCTACCCCATGGCCAAGCCCAAATATTCACACCCTAACATTGCCCCCCAGTCTCTTATTTATAAGGAACTTATAATAAGAGAGTATACAAATAGATTGGGCTGCACCATGGCTAGACCCAAATAATCACAACCAAACATTGCCCCCCAGTCTTTCATAAAACGGAACATTTGATGGAAGAGTATATAAAATACATAGCCCAGTAACACAAAACGTCCAGCCCACCGGCTAAAAATATGGCGATCTTCGAACTAACCCAACAGGACCAAGAACTGAGACTCTCTGACCGAGCCCACAAATCCAAGAACTGAGACTCTCTGACTGAGCCCAGCCTTCGTCTTCAAGTCGATTCTTATGTTATATATGCATGAATGAAGATATGAATGCATGAATGAATGAATCAATGAATGCATGAATGAATGAATGCATTCATGAATAGAAGTGCACCCTTAAATAAATATTCACTTCGCTACGAGGAGACGAAGGAATCCAACCTTAAACCTCTGAAGTCCTTCTCTCCGAGAGCCGAAGGAACATCATGAAAAATATTCACATCGCTCCGAAGAGGCGAAGGAATCCCACCTTAGTCACTCCGATGTACCCTCTCTCCGAGAGCCGAAGATACACTGGGAAAATTTGCTTCTAAGAGAAGCCCACCATAGTCACTCAGATGTGCCTTCTCTCCGAGAGCCGAAGGCACACCAGGAAAAATATTGCTTACACATGAAGCCCTCCATAGCCCCACCGATGACCTTCTCTCCGAGAGCCGAAGGCACATCAGGAATGTTCCAAGACGCTCCGAAGAGGCGCTGGAACCCAACCTTTAAACACTCCGATGTACCCTCTCTCCGAGAGCCGAGGGTACACCAAGAAAAGTTGCTTCTATCACGAAGCCCTCCATAGCCCCACCAATGACCTTCTCTCCGAGAGCCGAAGGCACATCAGGAATAAACCTTCACTTCGCTACAAAGAGACGAAGGAATTCCGCCGCGGATCCTCCAATGACCTTCTCTCCGAGAGCCGAAGGTATACTGGGAAAAATAAAAACTCCGCTCAAAAGAGACGAAGGGTCTTCCACCATAGCACCAATGACCGATCCGCTGATCGGTTAAACAGGTTTTGGTCCGCTGAACAGACAATCATAAAAGAACTCCATGCTGCTAGTCTTCTAGAGACCTCTGACCGGCCCTGATCTTTCTTCAGAAGTTGATTCGTATATTCCACCACCAACCGATCTTGGAAATATTGCCGAAGCCTCTGACTGGCCACTACCAAAGCGTACATAAATATTTTCCAAGTTCGGGCTCCTTGTTTCCACATCCTTTAGGGACTAGGTGCTGCTTACCCCCAACCTCCTGCACCAGAACTGCTTCTGTCACGAGAGCTGCTCCGAAGCCTGCTCTCGGTTCGCCTCGTATCCGCTGCATGACGCACTATATACTCCATTCTCAAAGTCATCGAATTGTCTGCCTATCAACAACAGTCCCGCTGAATTGTTCAATCAAACCCACCATACTGATTCTGAAAATATTTCTCCTTAGACTGTGAGTCTTCTTCTCCACTGCTTTCTCCGTCAAGTCCATCGAATATCGCCCATAGTAAATTCCTAAATCTGAAGCCTCCTCTCTCTGTTGCTGTTGATGCGGAGGAAGTTGCATATGCAAGATCGCTTCAGACATAGTGACTAAAGACTTGCGAAGAACTGTCGAGGGCCATAGGAGTAGTCATCGAAAGAAAGAGCCACTCCTTTTAACGACTTTATATTAGTAACCATAAATTCCATCAGTGTTGCTTCACTTCTAGTCCATGCCCTGTATCCCTCCTTCCACGTGCAGATTCCCCATTTCCCGTAACATCACCATCCCGATGACAGTCTCAAAAATCTGGTGGGCATATTTATTCTTTCTTCCCGAACAACACCACAAAATAGCTTAACCGAAGAAGCTTGAGGGAAACGCCGAAGTTGCCATGCAAAGCAAAAGTAGTCCGAAGAGGAATCGCCGAAGGGTTTGCCGAAGTGGTCCGCAGTCATGCCGAAATCCTGCCGAAGTAGTTTGAGTATGCCGAAGGAGAAGTCATGTCAAAATTCGGCCAAAGTAAAAATATGATGAAGCCGATATGATACATTCTGAAACAAACTGCTATCGTCCGAAGTGGACCCTGTTACCCGAAGTGCCAGAGTGAACATCTCGAACTGTCAATTCTGCTATAACATTTTAATGGCGACTATGCCGAAGTCTCAACCGACTAATTTGAAGTCTTGATCAATTTTTATTCTGTAGCTTGCATTGGTTGGTGTCGAAACCAAAGTATTGAATAAATGCCGAACTCATTAACTTCGATGAAGCCCTGATCAACTTTCTTGAAGTCCTGATTCCGCCGAAGGCTATCCTGACGATTTCCCCTCGGCTTCTGCTCTGACGGTTGGGCCTCTTGATGAGACCTCTTTCCACGGGGGCTGACTGGTCTGCGATCTCTGCGAACGATGTCTCCAGATCTGCTTCTATCACGAGAGCAGCTCCAAAGCCTACTCTCGGTTCTCCTCGTATCCTCCGCATGTCTCGCCTTGTACTTCATCCCCAAAGTAGACGATCCGGCTGCCTACCAACAGCAGTCTAGCTTAATTGTTTAATTAGATCCACTTTATTGACTCTGTTTAGTATTTTGTACAAAACCACATCATTTTCCGGCTGGTATCTTCTCATAGACTATCCCTCTGAACAAAAATCCATGCAAGAACAAAATTTGTCGTCACAAGCAATCTGGTCCGATCTGTTCCGTGCAACTAGTCCAAGGTTTCTTTCTTCCCTCTAGTTTCTTCATATGATGCAGATGCCGTATCGCCGTGGTATTGCTGAGTCAGCCGAAGTGTTGCCGAAGTTCTGCCAAAGTCCCCTGAGTTCGCCACCTCTGCTTCTAGAAAAATTCAATTGCTCCTTTGAATCTAAGAGCAGTTTCATGATATGCTCTAGCTGATGCTTCAGCTGTTTCAAATGTGCCTCTTATTGTTGATTTTGACTGCAACTGGCTCTGAACAGCATGGGCAATTCCCGAACAAAACATCAAATGACCGGCCTTGTTGTTGTGATGGAACGCAACCAATCTTCAAGACAAACACTATGGTAGTCCCTACTGCAGATGTTATTATCACATGTGTAATCAGTTCCACTTCCACTGCTAGCTACTGTGGAATTATTCGGTCCCAGCTCTATTTGTTTGGCAAAAATAGTGCAGAATTCAATGGAAGAGACTAATGAGAAGAAACCGGCACGGAAATATGGCTGCACTCGCTGTAATGCTTGGACTTCGTCACCAATCACAGGCATGAGGATTTTTTGGTTGACAAGGGCGGTGGACCGAGAACTCGAGGTAGCGACCATGGCGTCCTCTCTTTCCCTGTCTGTTAAATCCGACTGGGCAAATAGGAGCCTACAAAAGTATCATCACTAGTCACGTGTATGTACCATTATAGATAAAGAATATCCATCAGGTAAGTGATACATAAAGCAATAATAAACTTTATCATTTACAGGTATACTTTATATGTATATGATGCTGTATAAAAAAGTTCAATTATTGTAGACTATTATGAATTGATTAAATTAATATATACATATATACGTACATATATATATATATATATATATATATATATATATATAATTACTATATGCTGACATGTATATATACATAACAAGCTTCTCAAAGAAAAACTCCTGGTCAAAGAAAAGACCAGGTTGGAGTTCCCAAAAAATGGGTCGCATGCTTTGTCTGGGTTCATGCTGCTACAAAAGAGAACCCACTAATTTAAGAGGGGGTAATTTGCATGGATTAGTATTCAAAACACGTATAATATTATGATGGTACTACACAAGTTTTATGAACACATCGGATTATTAACCGAAATCTCATGCATATGCTGGATATATATATTATTAATCTAATAAAAAGAGCAACTTAGCTTTATATCTTGGCTCTCTTTCTTGATGAATCGGTGATTTTATTTCGACGCTAGAACAAGTGTCTCGATTCCCACAGACGGCGCCAATGTTAACGCCTGATTTTGTACGCCTGACGAAATCACCCAAAAGGACAGGCCAAAATAGCGCCAACGGTTGATTGTATCGTTGTGAGATCAAACCCACGGAATACACGCACATAAACATAATATAAAGAAATATAAAGCATGAACACAAGAATTTACGTGGAAACCCAATTGGGAGAAAACCACGGGAGAGAGAAATCCACTATAATGATATTGGGAGTACATATGGTGTATTGTATGATATCTTGCTCTATGCTATGATCCCTCTATGTTGTATGATGATCTTGTAATCCCTCTCGTAATGTGTGTTGTACCCTTGTCTCATAATCTGTGATCTGATAATGAATCCCTTCATGCCTTGCTTGTAGCCTTATTTATAGAAGTCTTGTCTGTCCAAACCCTACTAGGAATAGGAGTCCTAGTCAAAATCCACTTATAACTGCAATTGCTTCCTTCCCAAGTTAGATATCTTCATCCCACCAAATAAGGAAACCCCAATCCTTCTCTAATAAGGACTCTTACATAATAAACATATATGGGCCAACATTAAATACAACCCATTACATAGATAGGGCTACCCCATGGCCAAGCCCAAATATTCACGCCCTAACAGAAAATAACATCAATACTTACAAATTAGGTTAATTAGTTATTGGGCTTTGTCTCAACTCATAACAATCCAACATTTAATCTTTATATATAAAACGGAAAGAGAGCAGTAGCGGACGTTAATGAACATATGAGTTTCTGTCGGTATAGGTATCCTAACAGGGACAATTTGCTTCTACATCCATCCAAGTTGATGTAGATTGGGCTAAACTTTGAACGTCAAGAATCACGACATTCTGAAGCATATATTTGGGCAGTTGATGAATGGGTTTTACACCTACGAATCGGTAGTCGTTATAGCTTGATTCTGCATGTTTTCGAGTACTTTGCCTATCATTTCTACTAAGTGAATACGTTTATGTGCAAATAATAAAATAGAGGAGAGAGTAGATTTGAAGGACAAAATTTATATGTTATATGTCTATTCTGTAATGTTTACTCTTTTTATTGTGTGGCTGAATATACTCATTATGCTTATACTCTTATTTTAAGTACAATTGAAGAGTTCCCTAATATTGGAAATAAATTGAAGGAACATTTGAAACTAATTGGGCTGACCCAATTTTGCAATGGACTAAGGGAACGAAATGACATGCAGCTTATATAGTCGGAAAAGGCCAAGCAGCTCATGGACTTATGTCGGCCAGAATGAATTAGAAGCAGCCCACTCACAACATCAGCAATAAGCAGCCACGAAATCATGATGGACCCACACGTCCTAGCAACTTGAAAAGCATCATTATGGAAACTGAATGCAATTTAGTATATATATGTAGTCTAAAGGCAAAAGGCAGCATTTATATATATGTGGCATGTCCTTGATTGGCTAGTAGGAATGGAGGGATCAAGGGCTGTTAGTGGAAGGAGTGATAAGAGGAGGGTGACTTGACTTGGAGAAGAAATCCGGAGCTGGACAGTACTAATACCCGCTGGGGCGGATGCTCAACAAAGGAGAACCCCGCCCAGATCTGTTGTTGATTTCTTTTCCTAGTCTACACGGAATGGTGCATGAAGGAAGGATGAGTGGAGGGTATTTATCTAATTGGGCTATCAAATGGAGACAAAGACCAGATGACATGCACGTGGGAGACAAGAAGCAGCTTAGATATTATTTAATTAGCATGGACTTAACCTGGAGAGGCACAAGCAGCTGGAGTCTCCTTTTCATATTAAGTCATGAATTGTGGTCTATCAAAGAGGACTCACATGTGTGGGCCACGGCTGGAATAAATCCTATTGGGCTACGGGTTTATGGAGTAACACGGATTGACGGAGCAGCAGCTTAGGGGATTTCGGTGAGCAGTTTGTTATAAAAAGAGGGAGCTTAGTAATAAAAAAAGAGAGGAGAAAACGGGAAAAAAGAGAATTGAAGCAGAGCATATTCGGATGAACGAAAAGCAACTTGAAGACGAGCAACGACAGGAGTTTCATATTCCTTTCTTCCTCTATTCATTTTACTTTGTTTTCATTATGATTAATACTGTGTGGATTATGGATTTTATGTCACTCGTTATGAACTAATTCCATTTTAAGCCTACAACGGATCTTTGATTATAATGGATGATTAATTTTTCTTAAACTCAATTTATAGATGTTACTCCCGGGATATTCACTATGAGTGTAATTCATTTATATAATTGTCTGATCAACAATTATTAGGTTATTTCTTATGAACTTGTGAAGGAACATAGGAGATTAGAACTGGACATAGTGACATATGTTCGCGAATTCTGCATAGATGGAATTTGTGATTCGTGTTTAGGATAGATGTATGCCTTTACGCCATATGTAATCTGAAAGAGAACTTGGTAATAAATTCTTATTAATTGTAATTCACATAGAAATACAGTGAATTAGTTAATTAGGATGTCTTGTTTGAATCTATCATCTGTGGATACAAATGAGTACAGATATTATGCATCGTGAGGTGGTTTTATCTACATTAGTGTTTTCGATTAATAATCTGTGGGTAACTGAAATAAACTGGGGAAAAAGGATAATTGTCAGAAACGCAATCATAAGTGAACTTGTGGGCTTAATTCTCTCAAATCTGTTAAATTCTTGATTTAGTGTGCGATTGTTTTTTAATTTATAATTTAGTTATAAAAATATCATTTGACTGCTAGTTTGATAAAGTTGAAGTACTATAAAATTGGTAATTGTTTGATTAAGCAGTAATTATTGTCTCTGTGGGTACGATCTTTGATTTATCACTGTATTATTTGTTGACCACGTACACTTGCGTGTTGCGCGTAGAAAATACACCACAGCAGTGTGAAAGTAGTATGCATACAAGCCAATCATGTATGATGATAAAATATTTACTTTGGAGACACTACAAAAAAATGGACATTCAGCAACGATTTTTCGGGCAACGAGTTCTAAACTCGTTGCCAAAAATGCATGTTTAGCAACGAAATTTGTCATTCGTTTCAGTTTGCGAAAGACTTTCATTTTTCGTAACGAAATTCACAAGTCGTTGCTAAATTTCGTTGCCAATTTTTTGGCGGGTAAAAAAATACCCCCGCTTGTTTACTTTTTTTGTTGCCGATGTGATTTCTCCTTATCATGGGCAACGAAAATATTTTTGTTGCTATATTTCGTTACCTAATATGGGCCACATTCATTTGCAACAATTTATTTTCGTTGCGTATTTTGTAAATTTTTTTGCAACGACTAGTAAATTATTGCCCAAAATTAAGATAAACCCAATAAGTACGTTTCGGCCTTCTTCTTTTTTTTAAACCCAAAATGCATCATTCTGCATTTTAAATTTTTTTATTTATTTGGACGCAATTTTATACAGTCAAATGTTTCACTCCCTCCGTCTCAAAATAAATGTTCAGTTTTACTTTTTTTTGCCATAGTTATAATTTTTGAAATTAAAATTGAGCACATATAGATATATTTTCTAAATTACAAAAAATAAAGTTTATAGTAAATTAGATATAGTTTATAATGATCATATTCGCTCACTTATAATATTGAGAGAAAAAAAACGTAAATAATTTCTACATAAAGTTAAAATTGCTACATAAAGTACTGAATTACTTAAAATTTTCACCTCAAAATAATCTCTAGTAGAAATTGACTGAAATATCCAATTTGGCCAATATCTAGTAGAAATTGACCGAAATACCCGATTTGTCCATGATTAATTTTATATAGCTTGATTGTAGTCTAACTTGATTGTTAGATAACGACTTTATAAGTGTAAATGTATGAATACTTGGCAGATGATGACTTTATAAATGTAATTATGTAAATCCTTTAAAATCTGATGGGATCCTTGGGTATCTTGTAAAAAGAGCATTAATTAATTTTTTTAATGAAGTTAAACCATATAAAAATATAGTCAAATCGTATAAAATAAACACTTGGTGACTAAGGGTACAGTGATATCCGTATCTGAAAAATTAATTCGCTATTCGTATTCATATCCAGTATTCAACGGATTTTAAAAATAGTACCTGTATCCGGTATTCGAAATAATATCTGAATATGGATAATATCCGTGTCCATTTATTTTATTTGAATAAACAGATTATTCGAATATTCGGGTATCCGAATTCTTTTTTCAGTCACCTAATATAAAATTCTTTCAAATTATTTACAAAAAATTAAATAAAAATTGAATAATTACTCATCACCAATCACAATTTAAAGTTTAAACCATACATTTTAATTAAACATCCTAAGCATAAAGGGGATAAAAATGTCAAAATAATTCATCATACACCAGTGATCATAAAAATCAAAATTTAAAAATAGTGTGGCGCGTTTGGATATTAACACAAAATTCAAGTGCAATACTCTAAATGCACCAAGTTTGGTACTAGTATATAATAATAGTAGTACGAAATAAATAAAAGAAAGAACGACTCACAGTGTTTTGGACTGGACTGTGTGTGACAGGGAGATAATGCATGCAATGTGGAAGTCCCAAAAATTTAAGGCAATATACTTATTGGCTACCCTGTATGTGCTGACACTGACACTTTCGTTCGCAACGACACTGACACTTTCGTCCGCAACGACAGTGTATTGGGCATTTGGGGACATGCTTCTTAATCACTCCAATGCTTTTGCTCTCCACCCTAAATCTCCCTTCAGAGACATGGCTATCATTTTGATGCTCATTCATCAGGCATGTTTCTTCTTTATATATTCTACACCCACTTGCTTTTACATTTAATCATGCCTCCCTCCTATTACATAGTAATTAGACACTACTACTTCTGATTAAATGTATAGTCCTGTTACATTTTCCAGAGTTCTTGGACAAAAAGAGCAGTTGATGTTGATAGCCCCCAACAAGTATCACATCGGGATCAATTGGCTGATACTTCTGTTAGCACTTGTGCCCAGGTCATTCAGACAAAGACTGAAACATTTAGCAGCCGTTAGGTACATGCTACTGAAACAAAAGAATTGATTGTAGGGATTGAAGGTTGTCTCCATGAGCTTAAAAAATATAATTCAGAAACCACAAGAAAAGGGTCAAGTATTTAGATATCCATTAAACTAATATGCCTTGTGTTTCATAGTTTGATAATTGTATATGTTAATGTCACTAATAAGAACAGAAGTTTCAGGTATAAGAAATTGAGTGCAACAATATTTCATTAGGAGAATAATAAGACAAGAGCAAGAGCCAAACACACCAGGGATCTGCGTTTTAAGGTGAAAGGAAAACAAATATAAGTAAGCCCTTGCATACATATAAAATCTTGGGTTGCAGATAAACAGTTTCATGTCGGCGATAAACTAAGTATGAAAATCCAGTTATCAAGTTTTGCAGGATTTTGTCAAAGTTATATAGATATATTGCACAAGCAATATCGCGTTTGGTGAAGCGAGTGGTTAGTATGCTCAACTCTCTATATAAGAAAGCGTTATTAGCATTTCTATGCTTAGCGAGTGGTTGGATGTTGAAGGTACAAATTAGTTTATAAATTCCTCCACTTGGTTGAATACCCTAATTTTGATTTGAGATTAGATTGTCATCGTATAGACAATTATACTTATGGTAGACGTAATAAGGGTGTCGCTTGATTGGAATATGACATTTTTTTAATGCTTAATTCTTCATGTTGCTGATCTGCAGGTCCTCTTGTGGTTTAAACAATAGGATTCTTGTGTCTTTGGAACTGAAATTAAAAGTACAACAGAAGATGTTTTATCTTCGTGGACCTATCAGTTGATACTTTTCTAGTTTGGCTATATCAGTTGACTGCTGGTACTGTACTATATTTGGACTCGAAAGCATGTTGGTACATTTTACATTACCCTTAGAGAGAAGGCCACTAAATCTGTATCGTGGATGATTTGAATTAAATTAAATTTAATGAAGACATAATCTGCAATCGGTTTGCTGAAATTGTAAGTCTCTATTTTAGATTAGGTTTATATTCTGTATTTCCCCTTTTTTGTAAGTCTCCTCTTTTTTTGATTAGGTTTACAGTATGTATTTCCCCTCTTTTTATCTTACTTTTATGCCGAATTTAAAACCTAAATAACTTAAACCCATCTTCCTTCTGATTGAGTCATTTAAGTGAGATGTAAGGAATATGGGTTTAAGTTATTGAAAGGTTTCTTCAAACTTTTGATCGTCAGTTTTGTTTTAATTTTTCTTACTTCACCTGCACATCAACTGTTTGATAAATTGTCAATTTGCCACCTTTTTTCTTTAATCCACTTCAGTTGCACACCAACTCTTTGATAAATTGTCAATTTGTCACCTTTTCTTTAATCCACCCCCTGAACTATGAAACTTTATATAGCATAAAAAAATGCACATAATATATCTTCTCAATTATATGTCAGTTATCTAATTTGAGGATCTTAACTCTTTTTATATTTGGTACTAGATTGGCAACTGCTCATGATGGCTTACGGATCTCTTTGACATTGTAGATAATGACTCCCTTGAAGATACTGATAATCTTGGTGATGATAAGAGGTTGGAATTTGATACATCTTTCAAGCCTTTTCGTCTCCTTAATGCATTGAGTGATCTCATGATGCTTTCATTTGAAATGTTTGCTGATACCACTACAATAAAAAAAAAGGTTAGTCCTTCTAACTCAAGTTTCTTGATAAAATATTTAAATGGTCTGCATCATTTCCTTGAATGACTGTTTATATATTTGATCTTTTGAAGGTTTGCCTGACATTTTTCGCACCATTGATCAAGAGGGTTTTTAACAATTTTGTTCCAGACGAGTTCTGTCCAGTACCATTTTCGGATTCGGTATTTGATGCCCTATATTCTGAGGTTGGTATATGCCTTGAGAAAAAGGTTAAAACTTCTAGCAGCACACAGACAACATAGACATAGCAGATATAGCAGCAGCACAGACACAGACAAGCATAGAGGGAGCAACAACAGAAATAACAGTAGCACAGACAAGCATAGAGGGAGCAGCAGCAGCACAGACATCACCAGCAGCAAAACATCAGCTCCCCAGCAGCAACATTGCCTAGAACAAGCACATGCCCAATGATGGAACAGATCCCAACAGCAGCAACAACAGTAGCAGTTGAAGCAGAACCAAAACATCAATAGCAAAAACTAGTAGCGAGCAACACAACCGAGCAACGCTGAGGCAGCCAATCATAGCACCAGCACCACAACAGTTGCAGCACAAACCAGATCAATAAAACCACGCAGATAACCCAGAACCAGCCCAAACAGCAGCCCAACTAGCAGTGCCACCAAGACCACAACAGTAGAAATAACAGCAGCAAGTGTGGTAAATCATGTACTAGATGGTTTTATTTATTTAAAAATATTTGAGTTTTTTTGTATTTCTACCATAATTTGTTATGGGGTCATTGAGCTACAATTTATTTTGTTTGTAAAATAATTTCAACATTCGTAACATAACAGGTTTGTGAATAATGAATTTGGCAATGCTATTATCAAAAACTATTTCGTTACCAAAGCAGTATACCACAAAGGATTTATCAACAACTTTTCCTAATTTTAGTAGCAGGTTTTCATTCTTAATGACTTTAAATATCAATTTTTTTGGCAACAAAAAGTGAACCTAATTACAACGTGGAGGATATTGTTGCTATAAATAAAAGAATAAGGCAACATTTATATCGTTGTAAATCATAACAATTTTCGTTGCACAGGTAAAGCAAACGACAACGTATAATGTCGTTGCTAAATGACAACCTTTGTTGCTATCGAAATACAATCAGCATCGTATAATATCGTTGCTAATTGATCATAATTATCTGGAACAAAACCAATGATAACAAATAATTTCGTTGCAAATTAATATATAACCGGTTTATTATGCACATTTAGTAACGAACATCGTTGCCAAAAAGTATACAATCAGTAACAAAAGTCGGTTAAGGTAACAATTTTCATACTGTTCAACAACGACAAATATCGTTGGCAAATGTATATAAAATGCAACAAATTTCATTTTCGTTGGCACAAAAAATATTCTTTTCGTTGCCAATCAGGCGGATTTTGCAACGAAAGTTATTTTTCAGTAACAATTTCTTAATAATTTTGCTACAAAACATTTCGTTGCTATATGATATATGATTTTACACGAAAACAAATTTCGTTGCTAAATATCTCACTTTCAGCAACGAAAAAAAATAATTCATTACTAGACAATTAGCAACACTCATTGCACAACGAATTGTTCAACGACCGATAAATCGTTGCAAATGACCTTTAGCAACTACATTTCACACATTTAGCAACGATAACCGTTTGTTGCAAAATTGTCATTTTTTTGTGGTGAGACGATCTTATTTATTTATTAATAAAAGTATTCATTTATTAAAGGCATTTAATTATCTACATGATGTTATTTTTATAATATGTAAATAACCTATAGTTATAAGCAATGCTTTTAGAGTCATGATGTTGATCATGCTAATGAGATCTAAATTCTTAGAAAGCTTAAAACTAAAATAGTTTTCAATCGTTGGAGTACTAAAAACGGGATTAGTAAATCTGGATAGATTGGTACATATGTTGCTTGCTCATTAGATGAGGATGATTGATCTCATGATCATTTATGTGGAGACACTAAAGCAAATATATAGGTGCTAATTGGAGAATAAGTTCACTGAACATGACTCGCTATGGAATACTTAATAGAGTTTTACTAGTCTGTCAATAGGAATTCCTAATGTGATAGTAGTACAAGTGATCCTTGTACTTGAGATCATCATAGTATTTTGTGTGTAATGAATTATACTTTGACTTATTCCTTAAGACCCTTAGGGTATATCAAAGGGTATGCTTGGGTATAATGAGTTACTTATGGAGAAAATGAATGATCAATAAAGAATCTACCACTTCTAGTAAAAGAAGAGATATGTCCTATGTGATTCGTTAAATGACAACCCAATAGTCATTGGCCAAGGTAGAATGAAATTAGAAAGGAGTTTCTAATTTGCATTATTTAGAGTTGTGCATTTTAATCGAAATACATATAATTAATTAAAATAAGACTTGAAAGTAATTCCATGTCTTATATTTATTTGGAACATTGTATGATGGAAGGATCGAATTGTACGGTAACTATTTACTCACATGTTCTTTTATGATTAATGTTGAAATCTATATTATCTGGAAAGTCGTTGATCTCTAGGGAGGTTTATCCCTATTGTAGAATAAATATTATTTATTTAAATAGATTACTAGTTTAATTTATTTATTTAAATAAGATTAGAATTGTTCTAATTGATTTATTCACAACCGGTTTAATATAGAGAACCTAAAGGGTCACACCATAAAAGAAAAAATAATTATTTAAGAAGGTAATGGCATAATCGTAATAATGTATTAAGTATAATTAATTTAATCTATAGTGATAGAATAAATTAAATAGCTTAATGTTTATTATTAAATATTTTGAAAATATTAAATATTAATTGATAAGATGAGTCTTATTAATATTATTACAATTATTATTATTTTAATTTCTAAAGGAGTTTAGGAATTAATTTAATATTAGTACTGTTGGTCGTTTTCTTGGTCGTTTTCCCGATCAATATATGCGTGCAAGTATACACGGTCAACAAGTAATAAAGAGTAAGTAAAGTATCGTTCCCACGAAGAATTAACTAATAAAAGCTACCAAACCACTAGCCCATAACCATTCTAGTCTTATTTAAACGAATGATTCAATATATTGATTAAAACTATTAATACTAATTAAAACTAGATAATGAAGATATGAGATCGCAATTTCCCTTATTGATTCATCTAAATCAACACACTCCTTGTTAAGCTAAATCAATTATCAAAGATTGTTAGTCGAGAATACGAAAGTGAGACAAGGCCATCTTTCGATGCACCATGCCCATATCATATATAATCCACAGATGATAGAATACACATGAATACCCACATTACCTAAACCACTATATGTCTATGTGATTTACAAATAAATAGGGTTTAAGCAAGTGATGCTTCGGTATATGTCTATCCTAAGCACGAATCATACATTCTAACGCCATATAAAACATACAAACACAAGCTATTATGATCAGATCTAAGCTCATACTTCATCTTTCAAGTTCATATGAATTATCACGGTAATTGGTAGCTAGGCAATTAAGTAATTGAATACAAACCATAATAAACAATCCAATAATGATCAATAAGACTAACAAGGAAGCACATCAGCATAAACTAATCAATAGATTCCATTGCAATCCCAAAATAGTATTTAACTCATAGTTGAATCAAAACTACCATCCACAAATTGAATAAACATCATCTGAATACAAATAGGGAACAAAGAGAATATATAGATAGAGAATGCAAATCTGATCTCTTGCTCCAAGTTTAAGTCTTTGATGCTATCCAAATGCTTCAACCTTCAGATCTAATCAAAACTAGAAACTAACTACTTAGATCTAATCTAATCTAATACTGAAAATTTAAGAGAAGAAAAGAGAGAATAATATTAAGCTAAGGCTCCCAAAAAGGGGAGATCCCTCCGAATAATGAAAATAGGTCTATTATATAGTTCCAAGCTCGTATGCTTCCTTGCCCAAGCAATAATATAATTGGTCAATTAAAATAAGTCAGTCTGCAAAATCTTGACTGGAGCAGCTGCACTATGTGCAGGCTCAAAATTGGCGCAGTTGCGCAATAGGGGATTCGGCCAAGCTCTTCTGGCGCAGCTGCGCAGCCTTAAGATATGAAACTGACGCAGCTGCGCTGTGCACCAGATTAAGTTTTCTGTCTTTTTCAGCTGCAGCCTTCTGACATCTTCCCATTCATTGCTTATTGCTGCTCATTGCTCCTGTTCATAATCTCATTTCATTGCTTCTTGTTCCTTTTGGCATTCTTTCATACTTTCTAGCCACTTACGCACCAAGAGAGTTCCCAAACGTGAAAACTACAAAAGAAAGCAAAATGCATGAAAAGCTACAATAGTACTTGAGTTTAAACAACAAAAGTTAATATCTAAATAAGCGGCTATAAAAACCACTTATCAAATACCCCCAAACTTAAACCGTTGCTTGCCCTCAAGTAACAAAACAAAACCAAACACAAGTGCAATGCAATAACTACAATGAATTCAACCTATACTAACATGAGAGTGAATCCAAGTATCAGTCAGAATTGATATTCATAAGCAATGCCTCAGAAAAACTACAAGATAATTAAACAGAAAAGCTACACAAGACAAGACACCTAAAGCATATCACTCTGTAAATCCAAATCTGTCAGCACTGATGTATTGTGTGTGTGAAGAAACCATTAAACATGCTTTTGAACAAATATATCACATACTATTTTCTTAGGGGGGAAAACCCAGTTTCAACTCAAGAAAAACAACAAACCAAATAAGCTCTAACCAAGACCATGCATTACTTAAGCTAAGAGTCAACATGGGATTTGTTTTGCTTTTATTCACACACGAGGGTAATTTTTGCACTTTCCCGTGTACACACTCGACTGTGAAATGCCTAGTCCTCTTAGGCTTTTCAATGATACCCGTGTAGCGAGCTTTCGACCAACGACTCCCAGACCAAAAGGCCTTAGGGCACTGGGTGTAGAGACACCCCGAGGGCTTACTTGCTCGAATATCAAAGGCCACAGGATTCAACGTAGCCGAAGTGTTTATTTTATTTTTTTCTTTTTCTTTTCTTTTTCACTTTTTCTCTTTTTATATTATTTTTCCACATATAGCATGCCCCCCCAAACTTAAGTTTTTTTACAGTTCTAGCTATTGCCACTTGATTACTGAAACTCTTTTATTAAAACACAGATTTCCCACCAGAAGACAAGTATGCGAAAATTTAAACTAAGAAAATCATGGTGGTTACTCTAGAGTGCTATCCGGTGACATCAGTATACGACAGATGTGACGCCCCCAAACTCGGGTACTTGAAACCCTTATTCGGTGCTTCACGATATCAAGTATTCAATATAATATAATAACAAGCTTAATGAAGTTATTACATCAGAGTTCTACTAATCCCAGGTGCGTAGACCTTTAAGTGCTTATTACATGATAGTTAAATATTTACAAACATATTAACCATCTATTACATAATATTTCATCTACTCAATAGCTTTCCCTTTGCCCTTGTCCCTACTAGACCCTTCCTCCTGAACCTGATTAGCTGAAAACATTTATAAAAAAACAAGAATGAGCATTCAATTACTCAGCAAGTAATAACATTCTTTAATATCTTCACAACAAATAAATATTTTCTTTGAGGCATGCTTTGACAGTGAAACAAAACTGTAAAGCAATTAAATCTTGAATCATTCATATTCCTGGAACATTATATAAATATTGAACAGTCGAGAGGTCACAAGACCATGAACAAGCTTTTTCTTTTCTTGAAAAGGTTCTATCAGAAATTTATCTGTGAACCGTCTTATCTTACGGGCACGGTGGGTGATCAGCCCGTTATGCCCTGTATTGATCAATACTATCTTTTTCAGAATAATTTTCATGTTCAACGTCACCACTCCCAGAGTGAAATATAAAATATCCCATTTCAGGATTTGTTCATTCTCAGACTGGATTCAAACTATAACAATATAGCTGGATAACTTAAATCAATGCACAATAATATTTCAAGACTTATTATAAAGAAATTGAAATATTTTACATCTGTGTCTGGCCAGAACAAATGGCTCAGACCTACCTTTAACCTATTCATGCATATTGAATTTCATTTGATATACATGAAAATACATTACCCATTCTTTTGAAGCTGATTGGAATAAAAAGGTCTTATACCTTGTATTATTCATAAATAAATGACAGACAGTTCAGAATTTAGGGAACCTGTCCATATATGAATAATTCCAAAATACTTGCTCAATATAGAGTAAGACGTAGATACTTGCCTTGGTTGTAGATTATTGACAATATTTCAGCTTAACTTATGTGTTCTCACAGATCCTACACAGTTATATATATGCATTTACAAGCATATTAGCCACATAACCAACTCATATAGCTTGCACGTATGTTCACATCTCACATAATCATATAATCACATTGATTATATTTTTAGTTTGTATTTCTAGTTTTGAGATATTTCTATACATTTTTCAAATACCTCATTCATGCTCTTTCAATAACCATTTTTCACTTTGATTGGGTTTGACATGCTTATTTCATGCAATAAGAATCATATTGTAATTATTATTTACATCTTACTTATGATTTAGAACATAAGCACTTCATGTTTCCTTACTCAACTCTTACCATACAGGACGCCTTTGTAATTTATTTTATATATTGAAGGTGTCTTTACTTTGTATGATTAGTTTTTAGTTCTTCCTTTGATTATAGATTCATTTCAAGATGCTATTGCTTTAACTAGTCTTGATTCCCTTAGTAATACCTCAGGCATCCCTTTAAGGTTACATACATCTAGCAGCTTTCATTGTTGCAATAACAATTCTCTAGCATAGTTTAATTTGGCTTAGGGACCCCTTATCATTCCACTATGCTAAAACCAAGCTTTGCTTGTTATTCTTTTATTCTCTCTATTAGACTAAATATGTATATTAGTACTCTTTAATGTACCAACAGTTCCTTAGCATTTCTTTATGCTATCAGTCACTTATGTTTGTCTTCGTGGAATTTAATTAATTTATTGTGGCTTTACACTGCATTAGCAGTTAGCTAACAACTGCTGCCACAAATGTGCAGCAGCTTTGCCTCCTCCTTGCTCACTAATCCACTCCAATTACACACCTTATCCTGCCATTCTTTGAAAGTATAAAAGTTTACATATTTTCCATTTAAATAGAATGCTAATTAAATTATTAAAATCATTCAGCTATACTGTTGGAGAGCTCAAATTGAAACTCCCCATTCCAGCCATTGAATTACATTTGCAAACCGGCTCGCGACCAACTGACTGTCGGTACATGCTACTGCCTATGGGCAGCAGCCCTTTCCTTTTTATTGTGTTTTGTTGCACTTTAATCCCCTCCTTCTTAACCCTCTTATGCTAAGTGTTGGGTATTACATAAAGCTCAAGGAAAGCCTCAACTGTTGCACATGACTGCTGCTACCGTTGGCAGCAGTTGTACTACTAACCTCATACCATCTTTATAGAAAAAAAAATTTAGACTAATTCTTGAAATCAAGTAGGACTTTCTTTTTGCAGTTGTAGCAACTTCTGGCCACCAGTTGGGCCAACTGCTGCTGCCAGTAGGCAGCAACCCCTTACCTTGCTCGCCCCATGCTTTATATGGCTTTATTACCTCATCTTTATAATTCGCTTGTATTATAATTTGAATACCACATAACTGGTATATGCATCAATTACATAGACATACAAGCTGGGTTATCTTAGAGGTTGAACCACACCAAATAAGAGCTCAAGGAAAGCCCTTACCTGCTGCTGCACATGATCACTGCTGCTGCCGTGGGCAGCAGCTCTGCTTTTGTTTCATGCCATTTTTGGCTTCCCATAAGGTAAGTTATTCACAACTTTTATTATATAGTTAAGCTTTTAAACTAAACTTGGAATCAAAGAGGGATCCTCAGTGCTGCTGTAGCAGCTCCTTGCTGCTATTTGCAGCGGATTGCTGCTGCCAATGGGCAGCAGCCCTGCTCCTACATGCCCACTTCGTACTTCAATTGCTTCTAACTCACATACTGGATCATAACAGATTTCAAATATATCATACATAGCACATGAGACTACAATTAGAAGTTCTAACTTCTCCACTTTAGACCCTATATGCTGCCCAAAACTGTGGGTAAATATAGCTTGACCCACTACATTTTAACTTTTGATTATAGCTTAAATTGCATTCTGTTTACGTTTAATATGTCTAAACTCTTTGTTTATCATCATATAAAACATAAATATTCAGCCCAAGCTTTAAGTTTATCAGAAATCAGTTTTCAAAACAAAACAATCCATAGAAGCATTTTATCAAGCAGGTGGTGTGCACTGTTTTATGTTACCAGATTCATAGCTATTGGTTTACATCATAAACCCATATTAACTTCCTTATTACTCCACAGCCCAACCTATCTCCTTCTATTCATAACCCACTTTGCTCAATACTTGCAGCTATAATCATAAAGTAGATAGATTATATTACCTCTATCTCACCAAACTGGAACCGGAATAGAAGTGTTGGGCTCGGCAATTCTAACTAGCAAGAAGAGCCTTAGTAAATTCAACCATACAGGGGAAAGAAACAGTGAGGAGACGAGGAGAATAGCAACCAGATGGAAGAATAGAAGAAAGTATGCCTTAGTGTTTCTTTCTTCAATAGCTTCTAAGCTGAAATCTGCACAAAAAACACCCCCTGCCTTATTGTCTCATAGCATAGCATAGCCGAGTTGGAGTAACTTTCCCAAGCAAAGACAGCTCCTGCTTACTTGTTTGAAGACTCAGCCTCTTAATCTCATAATTAAACAGCTCATGCTAAAACAAAAAAAAAATCCTGTTTAATCCTCATAAGGCTGCGTTTGGTTTAAATGGTTAACATAACCCATTTAATACCCCTTATTACATATATATTGTATAAATAATTTATTTTATATAATAATCACACTTTTCATAATATTTATCACACAATAAAATAATATTTAGTGACAAATTTTCTTTCTATTAAAATAATTTAACTTCATTAAATTATTCTAATATTCCTTATTTATATTACCTTATTTCCAAATAAATAAGATAATATAACAAATGCGATAATTTTCTTATATTAACACAACCTCCTTAAAACATGATAAAATAAAATAAAGATTTTATTTATTAACCTTTTATTTTATTTACTTAAGAAAAATGAATCATTACAACAGACAAGGATTTACACTATGATATGACATTATAATCAAGCTTAAGTCTCAAATCAGTTCAAAAGGCAAGTAATTTTAGTTTCATCATTGGCCAAATGACTAACAAACCAACTGACAACTGGATTCATGCAATGTGTCCTAACACAATCAACTTAAACAAAAAATTTAAAATTTTGTAAATTTAACCAAAATACTTCCTAACATGCACTATATGAACTAAACAATATGCAATATGATATGAATTAAACTAAATGCACAATAAACCTAATACCCCCAAACTTAAAAACTGCAATGTCCACATTGGAGGTAGAAGGAAAAAGGAACTCCCCTAGGTGTCCTCGTCGTCGTCCTCCTCATCAGCTTGCTCTGGCGGTGTGTCCGGAGGAGGGTACTGGTTGCCTGTGCCAAAAGTAGGGAACTCTGCATGCACACCAGACATCCTAAAAGCACGAGATAGGGCCTGGGAGAATTCGGATGTGTAGGTCTGGAAGTCAACGTATATGGTATCCATCCGCCTCCTCAGCTGCCGTATCTCCCTCTTCTGATCAGCAAATTCTGCGGGAGTTGGCCCTATTACCTGTGGAGCCTGCACTGGAGCACCTTCTTCTTCTTTTTCCTCTTCCTCATCATCATCAGCATCTCCCCGCACAAATCCCAGTCCTCGGGGATGAGACTCAGCGCCCTCCCAAATGCTATAATTCTGAATTGCTGTGTGATCTATGTCGCACATTGGGAGTTGCAAAGCCTCATTGTCCCAGACTACTCCTGCAACTAAGCATAAACGTGTGATCACCGAGGCGTGCGGGATCCCTCCTGAAGTGCTCCCCCTCATGAATCTTAGCATGGATTGATTGAGGATGTGGCTTATGTTAATCACCATATTCTGGACGATGCCATAAAGTAGGGTGGCTCAATCAGTAGTGACCTCTGCATGATGGCTAAAAGGGAGTATGCACGTGCATATGAAACTGTACCAAGCTTTGGCATAGCGACTCAAGGCAGTCTGTGGAAAGCTAACTTTTCTGTCTGTACCTGCGTAAGTCGTCCACTTTGTGCCTGGCTTGCACATTTCTTTAATCAGCTTGTCAAGGTCAATCTCAAGACGCTAGGACTCTGCCCAATTTGTTGGGCCAGAAGGAACAGTGTCCACTTTAAATATTTCGTTGATCGCCTGCTTTGTGTAAGGAACCTGCTTCCCCCTCACATATGATATCCCATTTTGCGTCTCATGTGCGTTGGCATAGAATTCTTTGATGAGGGGTATAGGATCGGACAATGGCTTGGCGACAACAAGTGCCCAACCATGCTCGATAATCTGTGTCTTCATCAGCCCGTCATTCTTGCCCGGTTTCAACCCCCTTTCCTTCACACAATTTTTTCTGTCCAGAACGTCCACAAAGTATTTTTTAGCTGCCAGGTTGACAAATCTGACACTGTCTAATGCATCACGGGAACTGCCTTCGCCATGATCACTGCTAAGAGGAGGAGAAGGAGGAGATGGGGTTCGAATTCTCTTAGGCATGTTGATTAGACTTTAGTTAATAACTGAATGCAAACCCAAAGCTTCTCTAAATTTTTATCAAACAACTGGAGTGCACCCTAGCTGCCTTTGATGCTCTCTACAATCTCAATTAACCAATATATCCAAGCCCTCTATCTTCCCCAAAATCTGTCAAATAATCTGCCCTTTAATTCTATCAAATGTATACCCACCTCTGTCTGAGCTTGTATTAAACAGTTGATGAGCACTCAATTACAGCAACCCTCACTCTCTGGAACAATATAAATCCTCACTGCACTCCCCGTGTCTTGAACAATTGAACAGATGAACACCACAGAATTTGCCTCACTGTGTATTCTGGACTTTGATCGGACGAGTGGTGTGTCCCCTACAGCCTTGACTACTCTAGAGATTCGGATTGTGAACAGATTGGGTGAAGGAGTAGAAGTGAAGTTAGGGTTTCATAAGGAGAGTGGGGGTTTTGTAGACTTAGATGAATAGATGGATTAAGGGTACTTCGGTAGGTAGGGCCTGATTAGGAAAGGGATTGGGTGAGGATGAGATATATAGAGTTTTTGTCGGAGTTCTGTGGGTTGAGAATGTAGTTTGTCAAAAGTTATGTGGGGAAATGATTTAAGTCATCGGGTTGGGCTATTTTTAAAAACTGATTGGAGAGCCTGGCGCAGCTGCTCCATGTTAGCCTTTAAAAGTGGCGCAGCAGCGCTGTGTAATTTTTCTGGCTGTTTTGTCCGGCGCAGCTGCGCAGGGAGACAATGTAAAATTGGCGCAGCTGCGCAACCTTGCAAACTTCAGCTTCTGGCTTGAGTATTGACGCGGGCGCTCTGATCATTAGGCTTGTATTAGAGCGACCGCGTCAATACTCAGAAATTTCATTTAATTTGTTTTGCAGCTTCTCATTTGCAACTGACCATGGACTTTGCTACCAATTGAATAGACCCTGAAAAAGGCACACACTTTATTAAATCACTAAAATTATTATGAATTATTTACATCTAAGAAGAATTAAACCTAGAGGGGGAAATTGATAGAAAGTGTAATGGAGAATTAAACAAGTAGGGAGAGAGAGATTTGATGGGGTGTTTCCCATCGAGCGCTCGGTTTATAGTCCGTTAGCTGGACTTTCTACACGACACCGCTATCCGGTTCCTCTACGATAAGCGAGAAACCCTCCATCCATTAGAACCGCAGTGTGCGTTGGGAGGTTCCCCTTCACGAGAGTCTTCGGATTGAAGCCACCTAGCCTATTTCTTGTACATAAATTCACCATTTTGAAGTTCGGATAGCTAGGCGCTTCTTCCGTTGTGTTTGGAAACCGATTGGGGCATTGGGGCATATACAACACAACAGACTCTTCTTCTCTTTTCTTTTCCTCGGACCACTATGGTTTCAAGAATGCATCACTATCATAAAGATATTTGCCTGCGATGTGACTACCAAGGGGGCATGGGTGTGCAAAATTCAATGGATTTTCCAACTTTGACTGAGAGGGCACTTGGGGTGTTATAAAGGTCGGCTCATTTTCCATACCCCCATTTGTCTCCTCGATGTCCACTTCTTTCAGTTCATCCAGTTGCATGTACACTTCTGGCTCTCCATCAGTTTCAGCATCCATGTCATACCACTAATTATTCTGAGGACAATTGTTCACGGTTCAAACATTTGAGATAATTGATTCTGAAGATTTTGAATTTTTATCCCTTGCTCAATCAATTCCTCCTTCATTAAAGCTATGCAAATTTGATTTGTCCAATTCTGAAGATTCTTAATTAACTTCCCTTGCTCAGTCAAGGTCTCCTTCATTGATGATATGCAACATTCTACCTCCGATCTTGCCTTTTCTGTTTCAACCTCAGAATCTATGTATTGAGGCTCATTTGCTAAGAGCTTTCACATGAATTCCTTTGTTGACTGTTCTTCTTGTAAACACGGAGATTGATATGTGGATTGTGATGCATATGTTGGACTTTGAACACAGTATTGGTCTTGATAATCATAATTCCATGAAGAATCTGGGTGATATCCACAATCTTGATGATAATTGGAATAAGCGTCATGGTTAAGGTAATCACCCCTGTACTGTACTTGTCCAAAACTGATGGGACACTGATGACTCAGATGGTTACCAGCACAATATTCACAAATAACCGCTATCTCTAGACTCCGTTGGGCTGCAACAACGTCCAACTTCCTCGATAGTGTCTCGAGCTGTGCTAATAATGTAGCAATTGGGTTGAGTCCATCAATCCCTGTTTCCCTTGGTTGATCCATCCTTGTGTATGACCATGGATAAGCACTGCAATCTATGGTACCTGAAAAGAGAGAATATAGGAAGAGAAGTAAAACAAAATAAAAATGTTTAAATTAAGACTAATTTGATTGAAGCTAATGTTGGCAAAAATTTATTAAACTAATTCCCCGGCAACGGCGCCAAAAACTTGGTGGTCGTTTTTTCGATCAATATATGCGTGCAAGTATACACGGTCAACAAGTAATAAAGAGTAAGTAAAGTATCGTTTCCACGGAGAATTAACTAATAAAAGCTACCAAACCACTAGCCCATAACCATTTCAGTCCTATTTAAACGAATGATTCAATATATTGATTAAAACTATTAATACTAATTAAAACTAGATAATGAAGATATGAGATCACAATTTCCCCTATTGATTCATCTAAATCAACACACCCCCTGTTAAGCTAAATCAATTATCAAAGATTGTTAGTCGAGAACACGAAGTGAAACAAGGCCATCTTTCGATGCACTATGTCCATATCATATATATTCCACAGATGATAGAATACACATGAACACCCACATTACCTAAACCACTATATGTCTATGTGATTTACAAATAAATAGGGTTTAAGTGTAAGTCCTCAATTGACTACAAGTGATGCTTCGGTATATGTCTATCTTAAGCACGAATCATACATTCCAACGCCATATAGAACATACAAACACAAGCTATTATGATCAGATCTACGCTCATACTTAGTCTTTTAAGTTCATATGAATTATCACGGTAATTGGTAGCTAGGCAATTAAGTAATTGAATACAAACCATAATAGACAATCCAATAATGATCAATAAGACTAACAAGGAAGCACATCAGCATAAACTAATCAATAGATTCCATTGCAATCCCAAAATATTATTTAACTCATATTTGAATCAAAACTACCATCCACAAATTGAATAAACATCATCCGAATACAAATAAGAAACAAATAGAATATATAGATAGAGAATGCAAATCTGATCTCTTGCTCCAAGTTTAAGTCTTTAATGCTATCCAAATGATTCATGTAATAACCCAATATTTTTATATAATTAAATAAGAAATTTTACGAATTTTTTTTATTATTATCAAAGATAATATGTGAGAATACGTGCAAGGTAAAGAATAAGCATATGTGTGATAAATATATAATTATTTATTTCACGAATGATTTTAAATAAATTTTTCAAGAAAGAAATTGTTAATTATTATAATAAATTAATTTTGTAGTAAAAATATTTTACTATTTATTTTTTTTCCATGAAAATATGATTAATATATTATTTAAATAACATATGAAATGATTTCTAGAATTATTATAATAATTATTTTATTATATGAATTAATCAAGGTTAATTAAGTTAAGTATTTTAACTTAATTAATAATAGGATATAAGGTAAAGTGTCATTATAGATCAAAACCCTAATTTTGGTCTATGTTATGAAATTTCATGAATTAATACAATAATTGTATAATTGTATTTAAAAGGAAAGTGTATTTATGTTATATATAATGAGAATTTATTTTCTTAAGGAATTTGGATATTAAATATAATTAATAATTATATTTGTCTCTGTATATATATAAGTATGTTAATACAAGATGTGATTATGAATTATATATATAATTATGATAATTAACATAACTATATGAATATATGTTATGAATTAATTTATTTTATTATATTTAAATATTAACATAATAATTGATCATGTTGTATTTAAATGTAAGTGGGTATTTATGTGATTAAGAAAATAATTTGTAAATCTAATTTTCATGTTCTATGTAATTAGGAAACTAAGTATGATTAAGGAAACCCTAATTTTCTTTTTAGAAACTTTAATTTTTTTCATTTTAAACCTAATTATAAAATCCTAGAAATTAAATTTTTTTTAACCTTAGGGTTAAACCCTAAGGATCAAAACCTAAGGATAAGACAAAAGGCTAAAATGCCATTAAATTTTCAAGCAAAATGACCTAAATGTCCTTTTTGAATTATTGAAGGTAACTTGCAAATCTTGCCAAATCTTGAGTTGGTAAACAACTCTAGATATTACATATGACTAAAATCTCCAGCCATCTTGTATCACCAATTCATTACATACACATTATATAAGGATCAAGAGAGAGAAAAGTGCACATTTTTGCTCATTTATTTACCAATACTGAACCTAGACCCTCTCTCTCTCTAACTCACGAAAATCAAAGGTAAATCAGTCCCTTAGCAAGTCCCCACTACCACCAATAGCAAATCAGAAGCCTAGAATCAAGATTAAACAAAGAAAGGTATAAAATCTAATTTAAAATTTTGATCTTGGTTGCTATGATAAAAGTTATGTTTTTATATTGTAATATGTTGTATGTTATGTAACTAAGTGATCTGGGTTGGTATTTGATAGATCCATAACATCTATAGGCTTGAATTTAAAGTTTTTCAAGATCTGGAAAATGTTTAAAAGTTGTCTGACAACCGAATGTCAGACCACAAAGATCTTTGTCTGTGTATAGTTTTTATTTTTTGAAAGTTTGTACTTGTAGTATGTCATGTGGTCTTTGATCTGAAACTCGAATCAGGGTCAGATCAGGTTTAGATTGTAAGATATTGATGGTCAAAGTCGGTTGACCGACCATGACCAAGCAAATCTGGGCAGCCCAGAACTTGCCCAGATCGGTCTGACAAGAAGTTTAAGGGCTTGGATCTGACAGTGGTTTGATTATTTATTATGATTTTTGCATCTAAGTTGTAATATGTTGTTTAGACTACATTCTCATGCCTGTAGATCATCTAATTGATAATCAGAAAGGAAGTAATGGTTGGTCAAACCAGGCAGAATGATTATGAAATCTGTTTTCTGGGTAACCCAGAAAATTGATAAACATGTCTTCTGACATGGTTTGACCGGACCGGATCTGTTGATTGTGATATTGTTATATGTGTTTTAGGAGTTAGATTTGTACCTTGTCATGTTGTCTACAACCTGGAATCCATAAATCACTAAAACATTATAAGGATTGCAACTTATGAAAGCCCAAAACTAGCCAGTCGAACTATTCTTCATTTCTAGGTAACCCAGAAAATGAAGAACAGCACTGACAGCTTGTTCAAGGCTTTATAACTTACTCGTTTGTTGTTATCTGACCCAGAACTTGATTGATACTTGTAGTATTACATAAATACTACAATATCGGATCAATAAGTAGCCTAGAAACACATTGAACAATGAATTAAACTCGGTCAAACATGGTCACTCGAAACTGCATATGAATATTCTTGAGGCTCAAGAACACTATAGGCGACGGTTTCTGTCGCTAAAGGCTTTAGCGACAGATTTATTAATTTTAATTAATTTAATTTTCAAAAATTATTTAAAAATAGAAATTAATTATTAAAAAATTCATAAAATTATTTAAAATTATTTTAAGTTATAAAAATTAACTTTTAATAATTTAAGATATATTTCATTAATAATTTAATTTATTTAAATATTAATGACATGAAATTTATTTAATAATTGTATTAAATAAATTACTTAAAAATGATTTTAATATTTTAAAAATTATTTAAAATTATATTAAAGTATTAAAAAATATTTTAAGTTATAATAAATGACTTTTAATATTTTGAGTTAAATTTCATTAATAATTTAATATTAATGATAATAAATTTATTTAATAATTATATTAAATAAATTATTTAAAAATGGTTTTAATATTTTAAAAATCATTTAAAAATGATATTAAGGTTTTAAAAAGTATTTTAAGTTATAATAAATAACTTATATTATTTTAATAAGAATTTCATTAATATATTAATATTAATGATTATAAAGTTATTTAATAATTATATTAAATAAATTATTTTAAAATGATTTAAATATTTTATAAATCATTTAAAGGTGAAATAAATGTTTTAAAAATATTTTAAGTTATAATAAATAACTTTTAATATTTTGATCTAAATAACATTAATATTTTAATATTAATGGTAATTATTTAAAAATAATTTTAATATTTTAAAAATCATTTGAAAGTAATATTAATGTTTTAAAAATATTTTCAGTTATAATAAATAACTTTTAATATTTGGAAATGAAATACATTAATATTTTAATGTTAATGATAATTATTTAAAAATAATTTTAATATCTTAAAAATTATTTAAAAGTAATATTACGCTTTTAAAAATGTTTCCAAGTTATAATAAATAACTTTTAAAGTGTTGACATGAAGTTCATTAATATAATGATATTAATTGACAATTAAATTATTAAAAATGATATAAGTGTTTGAAAAATCATTATAAATGATTTTAAAGTTTGGAAAAATATTATAAATGATAATTAAATTATCTAATATAATATTTAAGTTCTTGAACAAAGTTTCATTAAAAATAAATTCGTTAATTATCCGATAATGCAATTGGGATGCTGAAACGATACCGAAGTCAAACCAAACCGACATAGTTTGACTAGATATACGTTCTTATGTGTTTTAACAACTGTTATGAATATGTGACAACGTGTTAAGCTGTATGATGACTGCAAATGAGCAGTATTATGTGTTAAGTTGTATTATTCTAATTGAAAGAATAATTCTATTGATGATAGGACCTGATATTAAAGATAACAGATTAAGCTATACTACGTAACAGTAATCAACTATCAAGGCAAGTTCTCTAACCTTACTCAAATGTTATATTGATCAAGTATCTCTACTCCTCGCAGTTATTCTATGCGATGGATCCCAGTAAGTTAAAGGCATATTCATGAATAATTATTGTCAATTATTCATATCTGAAATGATATCCATGATTTACTTATGAACTTGTTCTTATATTGTGGAATTTTATTCAATTCAATTATTATCTATTAATATCTCATTATTGTCTGTTATTATACAAGTGTCCCCACTTGTATAAACTGTTGTATTCCTACAAGAACTCTTGAACTTGAAATACTTTTATATGACAAATCCTGTTACATACTATTAAACTTCGGTAGGTATTTATGACTGTTTAAGCTATTTGACTCGGCTAGACATAGTTCAAATTGTACTATTGAATAGTATTGATTATGATAAAGTCGTCCAACTGAATTGTTTAGTTAGGACTCTAGACTGAGTATGAACAACCCTTAATGGGAAAATTATTTATGTGCCCAAGGCGAACAGAGTGAACGAATTATCGTTCAAACAGATAGTATTGATCAATACAGGACATAACGGGGCTGATCACCCTACATGTCCGTAAGACCAGAGCGGTTTGCAGATGAATTTCTGTTTAAACCTTTTCGAAAATGAAAAATAAAAGTTCATGGTCTATTGACGACTCAGCATTTATAGTCACTACGTCGTTTCAAAATTTTAAACGATTTGATATGTTATTAAGATATATTTCGAAAGACTTCACAACTATTGATTCGTTGTAGAAGTATATCTCAAAGAAAACATTTATTTCTTTCAGCTAAAGATTATTAACTGCTATTACTTGCTGAGCAATTAAATGCTCATTCTTGCTTTAAATTAAATGTTTTCAGCTAAGCGTGATCAACCAGAAGGCTCTGGCAAAAACAAGGGGAAAGGAAAGCTACAAGAATAAGCTTTATGGTATCGTGTGTAATAGTTAGACTTTATTAAGATAATATTATTTATTATCCATCATGTAATGAATGTTTAAAGGTCGTGTACCTGGGATTAGACAACTTTGATATGTAAATTAAGTTTGTTTATTTATATTATAATTATTTCGCTCAAAGAAATGATATCGTGTAGCACCAAGTTCGGGTTTCAAGTACCTGGATTTGGGGGCGTCACAATTCAACCTTCAGATTTAATCAAAACTAGAAACTAACTACTTAGATCTAATCTAATCTAAGACTGAAAATTTAAGAGAAGAAAAGAGAGAATAATATTAAGCTAAGGCTCCCAAAAGGGGAGATCCCCCAGAATAATGAAAATAGGTCTATTATATAGTTCCAAGCTCGTATGCCTCCATGCCCAAGCAACAATACAATTGGTCAATTAAAATAAGTCAGTCTGCAGAATCTTGACTAGGGCAGCTGCGCTATGTGCAGGCTCAAAATTGGCGCAGCTGCGCAACACGGGATTCAGCCAAGCTCTTCTAGCGTAGCTGCGCAGTTTTAAGGTATGAAACTGGCGCAGCTGCGCCGTGCACCAGATTAAATTTCCTGCCTTTTTCTGCTGCAGCCTTCTGACATCTTCCCATTCATTGCTCCTGTTCATCATCTCATTTCATTGCTTCTTGTTCCTTTTGGCATTCTTTCATCCTTTCTAGCCACTTGTGCACCAAGAGAGTTCCCAAACGTGAAAACTATATAAAAAAAAAAGCAAAAATGCATGAAAAATTACAATAGTACTTGAGTTTAAACAACAAAACAAGTTAGTTAATATCTAAATAAGTGGCTATAAAAGCCACTTATCAAGTACTCTCATATATTCCTAATAAGATTATGAGGCAAATTAATTAAAGGAGTTTAATTAATAAATCTCAATATGTTGGGAAGCTTAATTAATTAGAAGGGTTGGTCAATATCTATATAAGAGGAGTCTTATGTTAGATGTCAGTTGATGCAATTCCAATTGTTGGAGAATACTCTTTTTCTGTAGTGGATAGAAAACTGGGGTTTAGCCAACAACCCTCCTTTTTGATAATTCCTCTTCCTTGGTGGATCACCTCTAGAGGCCAAACACTTAGATGACTAACGATGATCAAAGGAATGAATCTAACCCAAATATTCAAGGAGATCGCGATGAACAAGGAGTTGAACTTGTACCTGTGGAAGCTTCGTTCTACAAGGGTATGATTCCATAACTTTTTATTTATCGTTTTAAATTAATAATTTGCATAAAGGATAATCCAGGTAATGGTTTTGTAGAACATTTTAAACTCTGATATACCATGCTTCCGCTAAAGTTTGCAATTTGATTGCGCTATGATTTCGTACAAATCCAACACCGTGCATATGGGGCAAAATACAATTTTGTTATACCAAATTTCACCTTCCTTACAATTCAGTTTATAAACTAATTGAGCTTACACAGCTGTTACATCAACTACCTAATTTCACACAATGTCCTTCCAAATTCAAATACCGACTAAAATTAGTCGGAATACGTAATTTTCCATACGTTTTAACCATATTAAAATACGATTTGACTTCATTAAATAATAAATGTATTAATTTTTATAATAACCAATTTAAAGAGTTAATAAAGATAATGATAATGTAATTTTTTTTAAAAAAAATCACCACCACAACTAAATCATTCTTCCATCTTTTATCTGATCAAATCATCAAATTAAAACAACGATGGATCAAAAGAAACCACCACCAACCACCGATCAATCGCAGCCGCTGCCACCACCACTATCACCATCAACCCCATCCTCACATATCCAAAACTACATATATATATATATATATATATATATATATATATATATTAAGAGAGACAGAGTAAGAGAAAAATTCGCACCACTGAATTTTTAGAATTCATGAGTTGATTACTAAGCATACTAGATCTAGAATTTTAGATCGGAGATGATGGAATTTTGAAAGTCAATGGTTCGGCGATTTGTGAACACAATGGATCTAGAATTTTAGATCGAAGATAGCAAGTCAGTGGTGCGCTGAGATAGAGATACGAATTATGGCTTTGAATTTGGGGATAGAGTGAGTTTATTGGTAGCATCTTTACCGTCCATTACATAAATTAAGGGTTGAGATTTAATTTTGAATAATTCGTTGTCTGCTAGTTGAAGTAGCAGACACAATTAAAAAAAATTCCGGACAAATCCATAATTCGTATCTCTATCTCAGCGCACCACTGACTTGCTATCTTCGATCTAAAATTCTAGATCCATTGTGTTCACAAATCGCTGCACCATTGACTTTCAAAATTCCATCATCTCTGATCTAAAATTCTAGATCTAGTGTGCTTAGTAATCAACGCATGAGTTCTAAAAATTTAGTGGTGCAACTTTTTCTCTTACTCCGTCTCTCTTAATATATATATATGTAGTTTTGGATATGTGAGGATGGGGTTGATGGTGATAGTGGTGGTGGCGGGTGGTTGCGGCGGTTGTGATCGGTGGTTGGTGGTGGTTTCTTTTGATCAATCCTTGTTTTAATTTGATGATTTGATCAGATAGAAGATGGAAGAATGATTTAGTTGTGGTGGTGATTTTTTTTTTAAAAAATTTACATTATCATTATCTGTACTAAGTCTTTAAATTAGTTATTATAGAAATTAATACATTTATTATTTAATGAAGTCAAACCGTATTTTAATACGGTTAAAACATATGGAAAATTACGTATTCCGACCAATTTTAGCCGGTATTTGAATTTGGAAGGACATTGTGTGAAATTAGGTAGTTGATGTAACAGATGTGTAAGCTCAATTAGTTTAGAAACTGAATTGGAAGGAAGGTGAAATTTGATATAACAAAATTGTATTTTGCCCCATATGCACACCCATATATATGCTTCAGAATGTCGTGATTCTTGACGTTCAAGGTTTAGTCCAATCTACATCAACTTGAATGGATATAGACAAATTGTCCATGTTAGGATACCTATACCGACAGAAATTCATGTCTTCATTAACTTCGTTACTGCTCTCTTTCCGTTGTATATATAAAGATTATATGTTGGATTGTTATGAGTTAAGACAAAGCCCCATAACTAATTAAACTAATTTGTAAGTATTGATGTTATTTATTCATTTCCTATTACGTTTCATACTCTAACCAAAAAATAAAAGGATCGGAGGACTGTGTCACTTAATAATTTTATTATTTTAGAAACAAAGTGTACCGGATTTTGGGATCTCCTAGTTCACCGCCTTGAATGACATATAGAAAATAATAATAAAACAAAGAAGAATTCTTATTGAATAATAAATCCAAATAATCATACAAACGTACACCAGAACAAGGGAAACAACAAATTAAATTACCAAAAGCCAAAAATACCACACTTACAATAATAGAAAATTCATACTAGCTAGCAAGTTTGAAGAATGATGAGCGACAGCCAGAAAATGAATGTAGATCGATTTTAGGTACATTCGAAGCCAGTTGGGAGTTTCTTTCCGCAGTTATTAAGAACTAAGCTGAGTGAAAGAGGAACATCGAGTTGGATACCCAAAATATTGGCTTTAATGGCAGTGCAAAGGCAAAGAGCAGCCTCAAGATCAACAAGGCCCTGAAGGAGACTGCAACATGGAAGCGTGGGCGGGGATCCTACTTCTACTTTGACCAAATTAAGCACATTGGCACATACTCCTAATTTTAGGGCATCTCTAGGGCATTTTCCGGGATAATAAGGAGTACTAGGAGTTGGCTTTGGTTTAGGGTTATCAGTGTCACCTGCACTAACTAGGGCAAAGATGATAAGGTTGAGAAAGAGAAAAAGAGCAAGTACTGAAGAAGCAGTCGTGTTCTTATTGGAACTCATCTTTCCAAAATTAATGTTGATACTTCTGCTAATTGCAAGTGATGAGAGAGGTACAAGGATTTGTTTTTTGGCTGATGAAAATGTTTGTAGATAGCAGCCGATATTTATAGGGTTCGGAGAAGGTCTTATAATTTTGTGAAGAATTAATTATTATTGTTTAGAAGAAAATTAATATTGATCCTGTGGAATTAAATATGAGCTGGCTATCCCCTATCACCTAAGCACGTCTAATGCATGATATGGATGCATGTGGAGTATGAATTCCAATACATAAGTGTATATAATCTGATCAAATCTTATCAATTATAGTTTAAGAATATTCACGGAGGTTAATTTAGGTGTGGGGAAATATTTGCAGGAACATGGCCCCCACGATCAACTACTTCTGACTTGTTCCATACATGCTTTAAATTGGGATAATTTTTCTTTTGAAAACAAATGATCAGAATGTATATTAATTTCATATATACAATCTGATACAATCTTCTCAATAATGTATTAAGAATCACGAGGGACATGGATCATAATTAATCTCTCTAAGAAAATGGACAGAATATATATATATATATATATAGCCGCCGTTCTTGAGATTTTGGTGATCCAGCGAAAAATGAAAACGAGACTCTCTTCGAAATATTGTCTTCAGCCCAAAAAAATGTATAAATAAATAAATAAAAAGTACAAGCTGTATTCAAAAGAATGCATTTCGTGAGTTTAAAACATAATAGTTCGACTACAGTAAGATATATGAGAACTTCGACTACAATATAATATATGAGAATACATTCATTCAAAGATACTTTTTTTATTATCACTAGAGCCAAAATTTTAATCAAATGTTCAAAATTCCATATATATATATATATATATATATATATATATATATATATATATATATATATATATATATATAGGATAAGGCTTTGAAATGAACTGTTCGTAAATCAACATATGTAAGGTTGTTGATTGGCCCAATTATGTACCATCATATATTCCTAATTAGTGTTAAACATAATTGGGCCAATCAACAACCTTCAACACTGGGTCCTACATATGTTCGTTTACAAACAGTTCGTTTAAGAGCCTTATCCTATATACATACTATATATAATATATATATATATATATATATATATATATATATATATATATAAAATTGGGGCCCTTCTGATCGAGGGTTCAGGACAATCGACCCTTCCGCCCGTGCTCAGGAACAACCACTCTCTATATATAAATTTGACTAAAAGACAAATTGCACCCCAAACTTTATAGATTTTTGACTTTTGCACCCCAAACTGAAAAAGGTGTCTAAGTACACCCCAAACTTCATTAAACGTAACAAAAAACACACTTTCGCCACTTAACCGATCAAAAGTGACCGATTGTGCCTGTCATCCAAATTTTGAAGGGAAATTTCGGTAAAACATGTTTATAAAATAAAAAAAATTCTCATATCTGAAGGGGTGTTTAAGTCTTTTCCATATCTTCTTTTCATCTCCCATCTTTCTCTCACAAAAAACCCATTGCCTCTCTCTCCATTCCACTCTCTCTCCTTTTTTTCTCTCTCCTCGCCACCGTCATAGCCTCCGCCCCAGCGGCCACCACCACTGTCGCCGGAAGTACAACCCCCATCATCCGAATCACTCACATCCCCACTTACAACCCTCAAATCCTCAAATCCCAACTGGGTTTCTTTCTTCTCTTTTCAAATCCCAATCCGCTTTCCTTGACGTCTAATTTTCCGGTGAGTTCCCAGATTTCCCAACCAACCGTGATCCCTCCCCTTCCTCCTCTCAGCCTCGATTTCCGCGCCTCCTCCTCCACAAATAAACTCCATCACCATTGATCCCGCTGCACCACCCCTCACCGCCTCAAAAAACTAGATATGCTGGTTTCACAGTCAGGCAGACAATCCAAAGCCTCGCAGTCTTTTTATCCAGATGTTGAAGCATTGGTGGGAGACTAGTCCCTGCAACAAAGGATAATAGTTTTGGGCATTTTTCAACGAACAATTTTATGAGAGACGACCCACTTGGGATCCTCTCCAGAACATCACATTTGACTATGCTCAAAATTTCTAGATTGCAAGGGAGAGCTTGCTCTACTTTGCAGAAGGACATAAGTCGACGACAACTTTCCATCTTCATCTCTTTTAGACAAACAAGGCCATCTAATGTAACCCATTCTCCCCATAAATTCACCAATCCGTTGCATTTTTTTACCTCCAGATATTCAAGTGCCACACAGAATTGTATAAACTCTATGGATAGACAATTTAGCTCTTCTACGCTATCAATTGTCAAAGTAGTTAGTGAAGTCAAATTGGAAAAACCTTTTAGCACCACTCCATGACAATTTTCAAGCCGTAAAATACAAAGAGAAGGCAGTTGTAACTGCGGAATTCTGATTAATTTTGGACATTCCCTAAGAGTAAGCTCACGGAGGCATGGGAATTGTGGGACAACTTGCTCACTAGTACCGCCAAAACAGAACCATATCTCCCATATTGGAATTCGATCAAATGCTAAGCACTCGAGTGATGAAAAAGGGAAATCTGAAGAATGCCCGTCAAACTTTGTACTCCATTCCAGGATTAATACATCTAGGATTAATACATCTAGATCTTGCTTAATACATAATGGATTAATACATTCAAGTTTTGCATCGCGACTTGTCAAACTTTGTACTCTATTCCAGGATTAATACATCTAGATCTTGCTTACACCTCAAACTGGCCTTCTGTGCATCTCGAATGTCAACCACATTTTGCAATTCTATGATGGAAAGCTCGCCACGCAAAAGCACCAAGTCCCTCAACTCACTTAATTTTAATCCACAACTTTTGCCCACAACAATCTTGGACAGTGTTTCCATACTTTTAAGTTTACCGATCCCATGGGGCATCTCTTGGCCGCCGGGGCATCAACCGAGTAGCAATTCTTTTCACGGGCAACCGCATAAATTTCTTTTGCGAGTAATAGATGGCTACTGGTGTGGTCAATTATGACAGTGTTCGAGTTTAGGTGAGGGATGAGGCCAGTTGAGTTCTCTAAGATAATTTGTCGAACATCTGATGGGTGTCCCACCATTGTGAAGATGACATTGCTGGCTTTGGCGAGATCAGAGAGGGAATTGGCGAGATGGGCACCTTGGTATTAGAGATGGAGGGATTTAGAAGGGGTGCAGGCGAAGAGGGTGAGGGTGTAACCGGCGGATAGGAGGCGGGAGGATTTGAGGAACACTAATCCTTCTCTCTTTTCTTGCTGTGGAGATAGCAGATGAAAACCTGAGTTTGAGGCGGGAGGATTTAAGGAACACTAATCCTTCTCTCTTTTCTTGCTGTGGAGATCGAAGAGGGAATTGGCGAGATGGGCACCTTGGGATTGGAGATGGAGGGATTTAGGAGGGATTTAACACTAAACCCAGTGATCAGGGTACTCAGGTTTCTTTCTCCCCCATCCTTCTCTCTTTTCTTGCTGTGGAGATAGCAGATGCCAGAGAGGATCTGCCGGGTAAGATCGGCAAGGTGAGATTGATAATGGAGAAGGAGATGGTTGGGATATGTTTTAATATTTTTTTATTTTTTAAATATGTTTTATCGAAATTAACCCTTCAAAATTTGGATGACAGGCACAACCGGTCACTTTTGACCGGTTAAGCGGCGAAAGTGTGTTTTTTTTGTTACGTTTAATGAAGTTTGGAGTGTACTTAGACACCTTTTTCAGTTTGGAGAGCAAAAGTTAAAAATCTGTAAAATTTGGGGTGCAATTTATCTTTTAGTCTATATATTTATATAAACAATATCGTTGGTCCACGTTGAAGCTACTAACATAAATCAATGAACCTCGTAATAGTATAGAACATAACATATATGTATGCAAGGAAGCAATGGTCCAGAGTGTCATTAGTACATGACAAAGTCAGTTATTCATTGTCAATTATTATCGTCCGAGGTTATTCTTTAATACCCATGAGTAAGTTATTAGAATAATATATTATTAATCTCTCTGTCTAATAGTTTGAGTCTCTTTTTCTAAAAATAAATAAATTAAGGAGGTGTGAATTAAAACTAGGATCTCTTGCTTGGCAACAATCAAGCTAAAAACTCTCGGTAATAATTTAAATTTTTAGATGTGTTATTTATTAACATGGTATCATTGTTGGTGACTCACATTGAAATGATCATTTAACAAACTAATACATATATGCTAATATTTCAACCTAAGTCAGTCTTCTTTCTTTCTTTCTTTCTTTTTCTTTTTTCTCTTCTGACAATTTTTTTAACAATAATGTAATATCACAGTCCTACATTGAAAGATATGAAAAAAATTTATCTGTATATAAAAAATTAATTTACTAACAATAGCAACTTCAGTCATAATTTTTTGGATGAACCTGTGGTGGGCTAAGATGACCCACAAAAATACTATTGGGTCCGTGATTAAAAGCCTTATTTGGATGGATTTGATCATTCGATTCAGACTTGATATTTGACGCAAAAATTATTCCGAACTCACAATTTGACCCGAGTTGTTTTAAATAATCCTTCTTAAAACTCTATATAAACCCGCTCTTAACAACTCATCTCTCTATCATCAAAAGACCCTTCTCTCTTCTGTCCTTCCAAGTTGCCACCCACTTTATTTTTTTGACGTTTCCATTTCTTTTACCCGATTTGACCCCTACCCGACTTATTTTGACCAAAATACACATCCTAGTTTGACCCAACCACAATTTCACTAATTATTTTTTAAAAAAGAAACTAAAAAGTTTTAAAATAATCATTATTTTTAATATTATAAAATAAAATATTATTTTTAAAATAATAATTATGTTTAATATTTTCAAATACAATATTAATTTTAAAAAGTTTTAAAAATAATAGAAACTTTTTTTTTCAAAAATGAGTAAAGTTTCATAAAATATAGATTCAAAAAAATTAAAGTTATTTTTTTTAATTATTTTTATGAAAATTTACTCATCTTTTAAAAAATAAAAAATTTCTAATTTTGTTTTATGAAAATAAAAAAATTATTAACTTTTTTTGAATCTATATTTTATGAAACTTTATTCATGTAAAAAAATAAATAATAATTTCAATATTTTTCTTAAAATAAAGTTTATGTTTTTTGAATCTATATTTTATAAAACTTTTTTTATTTTTTTTAAAAAAAGAAAATTTTTCTAATTTTTTTCATAAAAAAAATTAATTTCTTTTTTTCAAAAAAATTGAATCAATTTTTTAAGTTATCTTTTACTATTTTTTGTATTTTAATTTTAATTTCTAATTTTAGTTTTTGTTTTTAAAAATTCTAATAATGATAAAGACATAAACTTTGTTTTTCAGAAAAAAATTTTTTTAATAAAAAAATGAAAAAAGTCTACTTTTTTTTTGAAAATAAAGTTTTATTTTCTTATTTAATTTTTTAAATCTATATTTTATGAAACTTTACTCATTTTATGAAAAAATAAAAATTTCTAATTTTTTTTCATGAAAATAATAATTATTTAAAAAATTAAAATAATAAATATATTTAATTTTTTAAATAATATATTATTTTTAAATACTAAAAGGCTCTCATTCTAGTGACAATATTAACGCTTGAATTGGTCCCCACGTTCTACACCACCGGCTTAGACGTGGACCTGTACAGAAAGAACCACTAGAAAGTATTTAATGACTTAGGTCGTCAAGGGATACATATCTTCGGTGTGAGAGTAAGAACATGCTTCAAGATAGGTTAACAATGAAGGAGTTAGTATTTCGTAGGCTAAAAGTGTGTATCTTTACTTCTATTGGGTTACAATTCCTAATTGGAATAAATTAAAGAAATTATAATTGAAAAAGTAAGTACCATACTAGAGTTAGTGTTGCATATAGTAACTGCATGATGTCTTAGTTGGCAAGATAACGATCCAAGCATATATTGAACTTAGGAGTTTATTATGGGCGTTTAGTATGTAATGACCTTAAATCGGACTCAATTCAGACAATCCATTATATGAACATGGGTAACCCAACAATATATATATATATATATATATATATACACACACCATTTAGGGGAGGAGCAGATCTATGAGAGATCTATAAAGAGAAAAATAAGTAGAAGGAACAAGTAGAGGCGCATACAATTAACTAAATACAGATATAGTACAATTAAGAGTAAGAAATGATTACATTGAAAAAACATAAACTATTTACAAACAAGTTACTAAAAGAACTTACAATTGACTCGATTATAGAAATAATCCTATCATAGGTTACTAAGAGGGAAGTAGAGGTTTAAAGATTAATCAGATAGGAATCTGAGTCTTTTTAAAACTCTCTATTGGACGCCTTCAAGTCTTGCTCTAACAAATGACTTCAATTTCCTTTTATAGAACAAGGAATCGATACTATTACAGACTTGAATGATTACAGACACGAATTACTATTGTGGAATAGTTAAAAGTAAATTATTACAGACAACTTTTACTATTGATGAATAGTAAAAAATAACATAATAATGCTGCTTTTGCAAAAGCAGGTTACAACTTTTGAATAAAAAAAATAATACAGCTAACTTTCGGCAGCTTTTGGTGAAAATGCATCATGCGTGAACCCTGATATTGACTGCTTCTGGTGAGTCACAAATGATGACTCATGCAAATGGGTCCTGAGCATCTTAAAGGTCTATACTGCCGTAGGGATCCTCTGCATCCTCATCACCTACATTTCTACTTGATTTTTTAGATGAAGAAGATGAACACTCTGACGCTTCAATTTCTTCATGGAGTTTGTTGACTTTGTCTTGAATGAGTTGAGCTAGTTTTTGTAGCTCAAGGCTGGAACAGTTTTTAAATTCTGAAAGATCTAAGGAAGAACTAGACGCAGGCCGAACTTTTTTAGATTTACTAGAAGAACCTTTGGTTGGGAACGTTTTAATAGGGAGAGGATTCAATGGAAATTCCTTCTGAACTTGACCAATGATTCGATGAATATCAAACTTATCCCACCATTTAATGAAGAACAAACGGGTAACCATAGTTAATTGACTAACAATAGAAGCAACATTGGTTTGACCACTTGATGATTGAAAAATGGATTCAACGACAGGAGTTTCAAGATTATATTGCCATTTAAGAATCCATAGAATTTTGTATTTACTAACGAACTGAAGCAAGACAGGAATACAATCAAATTTTTGATTGTATGGACTTCGATTACAAATATGATTAACTTGAGGTTTAAGCTCTTGAGGAAAGATATCGAAAGAAAGTCCATATCTTGCCCACCAAATAGTAAACTGAAAGAAAGTTGACTTTTAAATTTGTGGTCAAACTGAATAAACCACGAATGACTAAAGGAGGGACTTTGGTATAAGAAAATCTTATGACAGGCTTCAATATAATCATAATAGCAAAATTGGCTATTTTGATTATCTAACTGTTTGAGATCCAATGGATGATTACCCCAATCAAGCATTGAGATAATCTGTTTAATATACAGAGAATGGTAGATGACTTTAGAATTATCATTCCTATCATAGATAGGTTTGATAAGTATTGACTCGGTTTTAGAGGAGAATTTCATTATAAAACACAAGGGATTTATAAGGAGCAAGAGGAAGGAAATGCCATCCAGCTGGGAAGAACTAGGCAGCCAATTTAACTGGATTATCTTTTTGTTTCATATGTGGTTCAATATGAAACAGATTGGCTTCATAATTAGGTGTAAACTGCGAATGCAGTTGAACAGGTTTATGGTTATTAGAGGAAGAAAAAGAAGCAAACGGATCAACTGACTTTGACTAGGCCAAAACCGTATTATAAGGCTTTGGAATGATACCAAGAAGATGATACCGGTTAGCTAGGTCTACTGCTGGGACTGGGCTGACTGGGTGAGGAATTAGAGCTCCTCCTTTGGGCTTTTGACTTGGGCTGGGTGCCCAAACCGAAGTGTTTCCACCTCTCACACTCATTTATTTGGGGTACCTGAATTAATAAACTCTCTGGTGAGAAAATCAAGAACTGAATTTTGACTTCCTTTAATATATTCAATATCAAAGTCAAAAATACTTAATAAAGACTACCATCTAGCAAAGATATGCTTAACAGCTATATTTTTAACATCCTTTTCCAAAATATATTTGTCAGATTTGCAGTCAATTCGAGCCAAAATTTTTTGATTTAATAAATCATTTTAAAATTTATTAATACATAAAATCAGAGCAAGAATTTCTTTTTTAATTGTGCTATAATTGCTTTGGGTTGAATTCCATGCACCGGAATGAAACCGAACAATTTGTTCCAAAGAAGCAGGGGTTAATTTCTGCTTTAGAATACATCCGAATCCAATTTCAGAAGCATCAGTTTCAACAATTTTAAATGCAGATTTATTGTAGATGCCAAGGCAAGGCAATACCTTAACATACCTTTCGAATTGTTGGACGATGGTTGTGTGTTCATCAGTCCAAGGAGGGGGATTGTTTTGTAGACGCTGAAATAAAGGTTTACAAATTTTTCTAAGATTTTGGTAGAATTTACCAACATAATTCAAAGATCCTAAAAATCGCTGAAGTTGAGTTTTATCAATGATTTTATCTGCAAATTGAAAGACACGCTGAATGGGTCGAACAAGACCATGATTAATGTCATGGCCAATAAATTTGACTCGAGTCTGAAAACGACTATATTTAGTAGGGGATAACACCAGACCATTAACTTTGATTGTTTTGAAGAATGAATTCAAATGTTTATAATGTTCATCAATTGACTTGGAGAAGACAAGAATATCATCGATATAAACGATGAAAAAATGACTAAATGGGTTCAAAATATCGTTAAGGATATTCTGAAATTTACTAGAAGCATTTTTGAGTCCGAATGGTTGAACAATCCATTTGTAATGATCAAAAGGAGTTGTAAAAGAAGTTTTGTATCTATCACTGGGATGTATACTAACCTGCCAAAATCCTGACTTAAGGTCAAATTTACTAAAAATGGTGGAGTTACTAATTCTACTGAGTAGGTCTTCTTTGTTAGGCAACGGATACCTAATCCACTCTAAGACCTTGTTTAATAGTTTATAGTTGATGACTAGTCTAGGGACACCCCTTTCCTTCTCCGCTTCATTATTAACATAAAAAGTTGGGCAGGACCAGAGTGATTTACTAGGTTTAATCAATCCTTTTGAAAATAAATCATTAATTTCTTGCTTACAAAGTTCCATTTGTTGATGATTCATTTGTATAGGTTGTGCCTTAGTAGGAATTAAATGCTCTTTAAATTCCTTAGCATAAGGTAACCTTACAACATGCTTTCTCCTGTGCCAGAACGCATTGGGATGACTAGTTTGACCTTGATTTAAAACACCTTTTAATTTAACATCTGTAATAGAAATATTAGTTAGTATTTTAGTGTCTCTTCGAGAAGGGGCTGAAGAACTAGTAAATTCTTCTATTATCAAAGGTCTTTTGGTGCGTTCAAAGCTAACTCTAACCGTACCATCAAAAACTTGTTTAGTATTTTCTACATTTAATAAATTTTTAATAACTGGTTTTTTTAGAATTTCATTGGGTAAAACCCATTGACTAGGTAAGGTAACGTCCTTCCAAAGAATAGACCTTGGAGTTTGAACATTAGCATTACTAGTACTGCTTTAAATTAAAACAGTTTGATCTTTCGGGCTTTTATTAAGAGCATGAACATTTAAATTGGTTTTCATGGTCTTATAATAAATTCTATAAATTAGGGCTAAAGGTTGAGAACCCTCAATCATTTGAGTGATTTCTCCTATAGTTTTCATGTTTAAGGTTAGTGCCTTAAACAGATTAGTGTCACTAAGACTTAGAGGGAGATCAGGAAAGCAATTGAAATGGATATGTCCATCATGCAGACTTGATTCCATAATTCCAATAATACTAGGGAAATAATTGAGAAAATGAGCATCTCTTAAACATAAGTAAATACTCGAATTAATTCCTTTAATATTCAAAGGTTTTATTGCGACTTGAACTAATCCAATATGAATAAAATTATAGCCTTTCTTCCTATGCTTTTTAATAACATCGGGAGATAGAAGACTACAACTTTCATACTCTTTGTTAATAGCATAAACACGTTCAACAGTTTTAACATTATAATCAGTTTAAAGTTATCTAAAAAGGTTGACTGATAGATCTCTCTAGGAGATACACTAGGAATGTTCCAATTACTCAAGGTTTGATTAATATTTTCATAACTATGTTCTTCTTGGTTAACTATGTCTAGAACAGGAGGTAAAGTTGACCGGTTGCTAACTAAAGAACTAGATCTGAACAGTCTACTTATTTTAGAAAATAAGGTTCTTAATTATTCAGAGTTCTGCCATACATACCCTTCTATCCCTATGCACACGCATACCTATGATCTAGGTCATATACCCGACACTGCTCCACTCTAAGACTTACAAGGGTTTTTTGACCGGGGAGAACACAGTGTTCCAAAGGAAGTTAGGTGACTTAAGAACAAAGAAGAAAGAAAAATTTTGATTTTTTGAAAATGACTTAGATTGAACAGATAAGATCAACAATTAACAAACAAACAACTTGGCTCTGATACCATTTAGGGGAGGAGCAGATCTATGAGAGATCTATAAAGAGAAGGAATGAATTCTCCCAGAGCTAGAATTTCTTTTTTTAATTGTGCTATAATTGCTTTGGGTTGAATTCCATGCACCGGAATGAAACTGAAGCAATTTGTTCCGAAGAAGCAGGGGTTAATTTTTGCTTTAGAATACCTCCGAATCCAATTTCAGAAGCATCAGTTTCAATAATTTTAAATGCAGATTCATTGGAGATGTTGAGAGATCTATAAAGAGAAAAATAAGTAGAAGGAACAAGTAAAGGCGCATACAATTAACTAAATACAGATATAGCACAATTAAGAGTAAGATATCATAACATGTTTACTTTATTGAAAAAACATAAACTATTTACAAACAAGTTACTAAAAGAACTTACAATTGACTCGATTATAGAAATAATCCTATCATAGGTTACTAAGAGGGAAGTAGAGGTTTAAAGATTAATCAGATAGGAATCTGAGTCTTTTTAAAACTCTCTATTGGACGCCTTCAAGTCTTGCTCTAACAAATGACTTCAATTTCCTTTTATAGAACAAGGAATCGATACTATTACAGACTTGAATGATTACAGACACGAATTACTATTGTGGAATAGTTAAAAGTAAATTATTACAGACAACTTTTACTATTGATGAATAGTAAAAGATAACATAATAATGCTGCTTTTGCAAAAGCAGGTTACAACTTTTGACTAAAGAAAATAATACAGCTAACTTTCGACAGTTTTTGGTGAAAATGCATCATGCGTGAACCCTGATGTTGACTGCTTCTGGTGAGTCACAAATGATGACTCATGCAAATGGGTCCTGAGCATCTTGAAGGTCTATGCTGCCGTAGGGATCCTCTGCATCCTCATCACCTGCATTTTTTCTTGATTTTTTAGATGAAGAAGATGAACACTCTTACGCTTCAATTTCTTCATGGAGTTTGTTGACTCTGTCTTGAATGAGTTGAGCTAGTTTTTGTAGCTCAAGGCTGGAACAATTTTTAAATTCTGAAAGATCTAAGGAAGAACTAGACGCAGGCCAAACTTCTTTAGATTTACTAGAAGAACCTTTGGTTGGGAACGTTTTAATAGGGAGAGGATTCAATGGAAATTCCTTCTGAACTTGACCAATGATTTGATGAATATCAAACTTATCTCACCATTTAATGAAGAATAAACGGGTAACCATGGTTAATTGACTAACAATAGAAGCAACATTGGTTTGACCACTTGATGACTGAAAAATGGATTCAACGATAGGGGTTTGAAGATTATATTGCCATTTAAGAATCCATGGAATTTTATATTTACTAACGAACTGAAGCAAGACAGGAATACAATCAAATTTTTGATTGTATGGACTTCGATTACAAAAATGATTAACTTGAGGTTTAAAATCTTGAGGAAAGTTATCGAAAGAAGGTTCATATCTTGCCCATCAAAGAGTAAACCAGAAGGAAAGTTGACTTTTGAATTTGTGGTCAAACTGAATAAACCACGAATGACTAAACGAGGGACTTTGGTATAAGAAAATCTTATGACAGGCTTCAATATAATCATAATAGCAAAATTGGCTATTTTGATTATCAAACTGTTTAAGATCCGATGGATGATTACCCCAATCAAGCATTGAGATAATCTGTTTAATATACAAAGAATGGTAGACGACTTTAGAATTATCATTCCTATCATAGATAGGTTTGATAAGGATTGACTCGGTTTGGAGGAGAATTTCCTTATAAAACACAAGGGATTTATAAGGAGCAATAGGAAGGAAATGACATCCAGCTGGGAAGAACTGGACAACCAATTTGACTGGATCATCTTTTGGTTTCATATGTGGTTCAATATGAAATAGATTGACTTCATAATTAGGTGTAAACTGCAAATGCAATTGAACAGGATTAGGGTTACTAGAGGAAGAAGAAGAAGTAAACGGATCAACTGACTTTGACTGGGCTAAAATCGTATTATAAGGCTTTGGAATGGTACCAAGAAGATGATATCGGTTAGCTAGGTCCATTGCTGGGACTGGGCTGACTGGGTGAGGAATTAGAGCTCCTCTTTTGGTCTTTTAACTTGGGTCGGGTGCCTGAACCGAAGTGTTGCCACCTCTCACACTCATTTAATTGGGGTACCTGAATTAATAAACTCTCTGGTGAGAAAATAAGGAACTGAATTTTGATTGCCTTTAATATATTCAATATCAAAGTCAAAAATACTTAATAAAGACTGCCATCTAGCAAAGATATGCTTAGTAGCTATATTTTTAACATCCTTTTACAAAATATATTTAGCAGATTTGCAGTCAATTCGAACAAAATTTTTTTGATTTAATAAATTATTTTGAAATTTATTAATACATAAAACCAGAGCTAGAATTTCTTTTTTAATTGTGCTATAATTACTTTGGGTTGAATTTCATGCACCGGAATGAAACCGAACAATTTTTTTCCGAAGAAGCAGGGGTTAATTTCTGCTTTAGAAACCTCCGAATCCAATTTCAGAAGCATCAGTTTCAATAATTTTATCAGGGAATTTATCTGCAAATTGAATGACATGCTGAATGGGTCGAACAAGGCCATGATTAATGTCATGACCAAGAAATTTGACTCGAGTCTGAAAAAGACTACATTTAGTAGGGGATAACACCAGACCATTAACTTTGATTATTTTGAAGAATGAATTCAAATGTTTATGATGTTCATCAATTAACTTGGAGAAGACAAGAATATCATCGTTATAAACGATGATAAAATGACTAAATGGGTTCAAAATATCGTTCAGGATATACTGAAATTCACTAGGAGCATTTTTGAGTCCGAATGGTTGAACAATCCATTCGTAATGACCAAAAGGAGTTGTGAAAGCAGTTTTGTATCTATCACTGGGATGTATACTAACCTGCCAAAATCATGACTTAAGGTCAAATTTACTAAAAATGGTGGAGTTACTAATTCTACTGAGTAGGTCTTCTTTGTTATGCAACGGATACCTAATCCACTCTAAGACCTTGTTTAATAGTTTATAGTTGATGACTAGTCTAGGGACACCCCTTTCCTTCTCCGCTTCATTATTAACATAAAAAGTTGGGCAGGACCAGAGTGATTTACTAGGTTTAATCAATCATTTTGAAAACAAATCATTAATTTCTTGCTTATAAAGTTCCATTTGTTGATGATTCATTTGTATAGGTTGTGCCTTAGTAGGAATTAAATGCTCTTTAAATTCCTTAGCATAAGGTAACCTTACAACATGCTTTCTCCTGTGCCAGAACATATTGGGAGAATCAGAACAAAGGGTTTTACTCGTAAAGTTTTCAAGTTATTCAATTTTTGCTTGAATCCCTTTACCAGAAAGAAGATCTTGACATATTTATATCTAATCTCTTCTTTTAAGAATTTTAATTGAGTTGTTTTGCAATTTAGTAGATTTAAAGATTTAAAAATAGACTCATCTTGAATGAATTTCAAATCTCTTTTCTTGGGTTGGGTAATAAATTTAAATACTACCTTTTGACCCAAATGCTCTGTGGTTAATCCATTATTATTAGTAGTAAACGGATATAATAAATATATAAACGGAAGACCCAAAATAATCTTATCCGTCAGATTGCGAATTTAAACAAAAGTGGTTTTAAAACACATATTATCTTGACAGATATGAACTTTAGGAAGTTTATATTTTATTTCTTTCTTACTACCATTAGCAGAGTTTAATTTCTCACTAGTTTTCTTGTAAAACTTGGTAGGGATTAACCCTTCCTGAATACAATTAAGATCTGCACCAGTATCTACTAAAGCAGGAAGCTCAATTGTAAAAGTTTTATCAATAACTAGTTTAATGATAATATACCATTTTTGAATGGTGATATCTTTTAACCTTTTTAATGAATAACCTTGGACCATAAGGATTGATTCCTTCTGAGCATTGGAGGATTCAGTTTCTTCCTCATCCTCTGATGATTCAGAGATGTGAAGCTCTTATCCCTTCATTGCTAAGTTAGTCATTTCTTTTCTTAAATCAGAAATTTCAGTTTTAATACCTAAAATTTCCTTTTTAAGCTTATTGGCTTCTTGATTTAATTCAGGAAGGATAACTTCCTTATCAGAAGTTTTAAATCTTTCTATGGTTTTGTTAAGAGTTATAAGGGGTTTTTCTTTTCCTTTAACAATCTTATTTTTACCTGAATTGTTTTTGGTTAACAATTCTTTTAACTGTTTCATATATTGTAATTTTAACTCAGGGTCAGTAATTTTACTAATTAGATCAATTAACAAAGAGCTTTCTTCGTCATCTTTGTTAAGAACATTTATTATTTTAATGTAGCAATCAGATCTGCAATTATCGGTGCATAAAGTGACTTCTTCATTTTCACTTTCAGTTTGATTATTATCATCGCCATTAGAAGAATAAGGAATATCAGAATTATCGTTGCTGTCAACGTCATTCTCTATTCTTATCAATTCTAAAAGCTTTTCACTATCTTCACTAGAAATGTTTAATTGATTTAACTTCTGTTTAATCTTACACTCGTTTTTATAATGACATTTCTGGCCACAATTATGACATGTAATCTTAGTTTTATCATATTTTTTATGTGTAAATTTTTTATTATGAGTTTTCTTTCGTGACTTAGGTTTCTCATAATAATTATCCTGTGGTTTAGTTTGACTAGATCTTTTCTTATGATGCTTATTTCTTTTGCGTTTTTTAATATGTTTGTGCTGATGCTTTCTTCTTGAGGGAGAAACCGGAGATAAATATATTTTTCGCAGAAAGTTCCAAGCTCATATTTAGTTTTGTTTTTATCTTTACCAGCTTGTTTAACAATTTTAAAGTCTATACACATTTTTAATCCAATTTTTTGAATATAACTGATTATATCACCATAAGTGAGGTTATCATAATCGATATATCCTAAATTTTTACTTAGCTCTCTTCTAACTTTGTGAGCAAAGAAATTGGGAAGGCCATTAACAAACTTTTCTTTCCAGAAAGGTTTGTTACTGTCGTTTCTCATCATGACTCGATAAATAAAAACATCTTTGTACCATCTAAAATCAGTTAGAGTGGGACAAGTGAGATTACTTAACTGATCATGAATTCTTTCAGTAATATTACTAGGAGTTCTAATAAAATGCTTTATTATGGTAAATATTAATGTGTCTACTCCATCTGGGGGACCAAAACCAATATCTTCTCTAAAGATTGGATGGCCATCATCATCCAGTTGGACCGCATGAATAATAAAGTGCCTTGCATCTTCATCAAGGTGGACCGCATTGTTGATCTTATCTGTTCAATCTAAGTCATTTTCAAAAAATCAAAATTTTTCTTTCTTCTTTGTTCTTAAGTCACCTAACTTCTTTTGGAACACCGTGTTCGCCCTGGTCAAAAAACCCTTATAAGTCTCAGAGTGGAGCAGTGTCGGGTATATGACCTAGATCATAGGTATGCGTCTGCATAAGGATAGAAGGGTATGTATGGCAGAACTCTGAATAATTAAGAACTTTATTTTCTAAAATGAGTAGACTGTTCAGATCTAGTTCTTTAGTTAGCAACCGGTCAACTTTACCTGCTGTTCTAGACATAGTTAACCAAGAAGAACATAGTTATGAAAATATTAATCAAACCTTGACTAATTAGAACATTCCTAGTGTATCTCCTAGAGAGATCTATAAGGCAACCTTTTTAGATAACTTTAAAATTGATTATAATGTTAAAACTGTTTTAAATCAAGGTCAAACTAGTCATCCCTGTTATACCGCTAATGAATCTATAGATGAAGAACAAGATCTTTCTCCTACACCTTCATTAGCACCCACGCAGTCAGATTTTGAGCTTCCTATTAATTCTCAGTTACGTGTTCTTACAAAATAATTTAATTTAGATTGGAATAATCTTGTTAAAGATTTTAATTCCAAAGCTAATAAAGAAAAAAGACATGCCTTTCGTGCTAATTATAACCCGAAAGATAGAGCTAAAATTGTTAATAGATGGAAAAGATTTATTAACAATGAAAAAATAAACATTACTTTTTATGACTGGTATGATGAATATCACCTTAAATGTAATGTTCTAACTAAAAGTCAGTGGACTAAGGAAGACAAAACAAAAGTTTCGTCTAGTCATCCTCCTTTGGAAACTGTTCTTTTGTCAGTAAAAAATACTTCAGTTACTGCTAGTCCTTTTAAATTAGCAGATGGTCATAAAGATGAAAAGAAGATTATTGAACAAAATAATTTCACTAATCAGTATTTAGCAACAATGGGAAAATAGTTAGATAAGATTGAAGAAAAATTTGATCAAACTGTTGTTCAAAACCCTAATAAAAAGATCGAAAAACCTTTATTAAGTCTCCCAGAAAGCAGAATTGGCTTGGGATTACCTAATAAAGATTCAGATCTAGTTAAGACCATTGATAAATTATTTAAAAAGATAAGTTCTGGTGAAACTAGTGGTACTATTGCTATCATCGATCAGATCGAAGAATCTGAAGAAGAAAACATTAGTCAATTAGATAATAAATCTAAAATCATTTCGATTCCAGATCTTAACGATCAGTTAAACAAATTAACTTTTAATAATACGAGTATAACAAAAAATTGGTATTTTAGACCGACTCCTCCAGATCTCCAGTTTGAAGAGAAGAATCTAGATAATCAATTTTCTGTTTCGTTTAATAAAATTTATGAATGAAATATTGATGGATTTAGTAAGCATCAAATTCTTACTAAGATAAATCATATGTCCATGGTCGCTAATAGTTATATCACAACATTCAGTAGTTTAACACAACATGAAATTATTGAAATATTGGCTAATGGATTTACGGGTGTCCTTCGTTCTTAGTGGGAGAAACACCTTGATGAAGATGCAAGGCACTTTATTATTCATGCGGTCCAACTGGATGATGATGGCCATCCAATCTTTAGAGAAGATATTGGTTTTGGTCCCCCAGATGGAGTAAAAACATTAATATTTACCATAATAAAGCATTTTATTGGAACACCTAGTAATATTACTGAAAGAATTCATGATCAGTTAAGTAATCTCACTTGTCCTACTCTAACTGATTTTAGATGGTACAAAGATGTTTTTATTTCTCGAGTCATGATGAGAAACGACAGTAACAAACCTTTCTGGAAAGAAAAGTTTGTTAATGGCCTTCCCAATTTGTTTGCTCACAAAGTTAGAGAAGAGCTAAGTAAAAATTTAGAATATATCTATTATGATAACTTCACTTATGGTGACATAATTAGTTATATTCAAAAAATTGGATTAAAAATGTGTATAGACTTTAAAATTGCTAAACAAGCTGGTAAAGATAAAAACAAAGCTAAATATGAACTTGGAACTTTCTGCGAACAATATGGTTTACCTCCGATTGCTTCCTCTAGAAGAAAGCATCGGCATAAACATATTGAAAAATGTAAAAGTAATAAGCATCATAAGAAAAGATCTAGTCAGACTAAACCACAGGATAATTATTATGAGAAATCTAAGTTACGAAAGAAAACTCATAATAAAAAATCTACAGATAAAAAAATATTATAAAACTAAGATTACATGTCATAATTGTGGCCAGAAAGGTCATTATAAAAACGAGTGTAAGATTAAACAGAAGTTAAATCAGTTAAATATTTCTAGTGAAGATATTGAAAAGCTTTTAGAATTGATAAGAATAGAGAATGACGTTGACAGCAACGATAATTCTGATATTCCTTATTCTTCTAATGGCGATGATAATAATCAAACTTAAAGTGAAAACGAAGAAGTCACTTTATGCACGGATAATTGCAGATCTGATTGCTGCAATAAAACAATAAATGTTCTTAACAAAGATGACTAAAAGTCCAATAATAATCTAAAAAGGGGGGGGGGGGTTGAATAGATTATTACAGATTAAAATAATCTTAGGCCCTTTTTTTTAATTTAGATAGTTAATTTGCAGTGTTAGAAATTAATAGGCAAGACAGTAAAAATTCAATCACATAATGCACAGAGATTTGTCTGGTTCACAACATACATCACGGGTATGTTGCTACGTCCAGTCTCAAGCTCCTATCCTGGACTTGAGATCTTATTACTATCAGTAATAAATACTCCTTCAACAGGTGGAGAAGCATTTACAAAGTTTTATAGGCAAACTTCCAACTATATACATCTATCTATCTTGGACAGCAAACTTCCAGCTCCCTCCTAAAGCTTAGTTGTATTTTCTTTTGAGTTCAGTTCTATTCTATGATCTGATCTTGAAACAATAACCTTTTCCTCACCTCATAAGTTCACTAGAGATCCAACTCCCAGCTGACCTCTCTACGACTCTGGTCTTGGTCAAAGAATTGCTTTATCTTTCTCACAGGTACATAAAATAAACTAACTCCACCATTTTCTTTTACAGAGAATTTTACAACAAATTGCTTCTAGAATAAGCAGATACAATTTAGTACAGATGTATACAAGTTTGATTAACTTTTATCTTGTATGAGAAGTGCTTCTTAAATAAGCAAGTATATAAATTTAAACTATGATTAGAAAGTAGCTTCTTTATAAGCAGATATATAATTGTAGTTCAGATAATAGAGATTTTAAATCTCTTTAGAAGATAAGGAATATTTTTCTATAAAAGTTTTGAATGACTTTTATAATTCAGTTTTCTTTTTGAGCAGGTAAATTCACCAAAGTGTATGATGTGAGTAACTTTTGTATTATGCAACAAATATCTTGTGAATGTGAAAATGATAGATATCAAATATTATAATTCAAATGATTTTGAATGATACTTGTTATAACAAATGAATTCACTATACTTCAAAATATATATGATAATATATTTTATCTATCTTGTGAATATTAAATAAGGCCACTTAGAGTTTTAATGACCGATTGAAGAATATTCTTGTTTAAGGAATAGCTTCAATGTACGGAATCTAAAACTGACCGAATTTAAAGTTTCTCAGTTTATATTTGTATAAATATATTAAATAGATCACTTAGAATTTCAATGACCGATTGAAGAATATTCTTATTTAAGGAATAGCTTCAATGTACGGAATCTAAAACTGATCTATTTTGGGATATTTATATAAATAAAATATATATCTATAAAGAGTCACTTAGAGTTTGAATGACTGATTGAAGAATATTCTTGTTTAAGGAATAGCTTTAATGTACGGAATCTAAAACTGGTTTTTTATTGATATGAATAGATGAAACATGAATATATATAAATGTGTATAATAACTTCTAATTGTATGTAAGTATATATTCACGAATATGAGATGATATCAAATAATATATTTCAAGAACTTATCTTAAGAATAATTTGACCAATTTTTCTCTTCAACTTGTTAGAACTAATTCTTAATCAGAAGAGAGTAAGCTTTTTAAGAGTAGAGAATATGTAGGCAAGGAGAGTGCAAGCTATTCTTTTGAAATTGGTAATGAATAATGAAGGATAGCTTCCCTATTTATAGAAAACCTTGGCCAAGGGCATTTTCAGAATATAGAAGAATATTTTTGAATTAAATGGCCAAGATTGATTTTGTTTGAAATGGAAGGTTCTAATGAACTATCAGCCAAACAGAATTTGCCCAGCCTTAACAAAATTCCACCCGGCCTTAACAAAGTTTAGCCCAGCCATAACAAAATATTGCCCAACCTATTTGCTTCATGCAGGCAACTTTGGTCAACATAATATTGTCTCCCATTATAACAAGTCAAGAGTTGTAATAACACGGGCCCCGCAAACAAGCATACCAGCAAAGGCGCACAAGGATATGCCAGCTAAGGCATAAACACATAAAAGCCAAGATACAAACATAAGCATAAATCTTATGGACCCCACGTTATATCAAATAACAACCAACTTTGCCAACTAGCTTTTTCGGATGGACAAAGGATGAGTAAAATCTTTGTTGGAAGATTTTGATATAAAATAATATATATAATATATTTTAATAAGAGGAAAATTAATTTAAGAATAGGGATTCTCCTTGCCTTAGGAAATGTTACTATTTGAATTAATTTCTTTTAACACTTGATATTAAATTATCAAGGTCAATTAAAAATAATTCAATTTTTAAGATGAAAAACGTTTTTGGACAAAATAAATATAATAAATAAAACTTAATTATATCATATAGCACCTAAGGAGAGGATTCTAATTGATTTGCTAGTTTTAGTGTTATCATCAAAATATATTCAAAAGTTGAATACCCAACAATCTCCCCATTTTTGATGATGACAACTCTATTAAAAATTATGTCAAGACTCCCCCTTAATATGTAGGTCTCTTTTTGTAAAAGGAATTTTTAGTTTTTTTAAAAAACAATATATGATATTATAGTTTATAGTTTTTATTTATTAAATAAGCAGCGTATAATAAGTAACAGCATATGTTAGCAATTATAATAGTAGTCACATTATGGATATATATCTATGTATCAAAGCTAAACTAATCATGCTAGCAGTATTTATACAAGTGTAAATATATACTATGTGTTTCATAGTAGCGGTAGAGCAACAGCAGTAAAAGATATATATATATATATATATATATATATATATATATATATATATATTTTGTTCTCCCCCTTTGGCATCATAAAAAGATAAATACAACATATATCCTGCATCAAATGGTTAGATAATGATAAGATAGTTTTAAGAGAACTGAAAATTGTTAACATTTTTTAATAGTTTTAAGGTACCTGCATAGTTAGCATAAACAGAAGTTAGTATGAAAGTTATTAAAGTCCCAAATAGTTAGTAATACTAACTATATTACATACCCAAATAGTTAGTACTCATTTAGATCAAGAGGTGAGAACTGAAGCCCATTGATTTCCAGCAAGTATCAGAATGAAGGGGCTCATTTAGGTCAACATGTTCATCAAATGCCAAATTGGTAAAATATAGAGATGGAGATGGAATGGGAAGGACACCCATCAACAGGTTTAGCATATCATGAATCTGATTCAGAGACTATTGGATTTCCTCTATTTTAGTCATCAGAATCCCCTGATTTTGTAGCAGCAGTTGAGTCATATTACCCAGATATTCTACTTGAGCGAACATATGAATGTGGGATTCAATATGATTCTGGTTGGGGCCTTTGGGTGGGAGCTTAAGGTGGGTTACAAGGTTGCTGTTTGAGATTGGTTGTGATTTTTGGTTGCTAAGATCAATGCCTAGATGCTTAAAAATATGAGTCAACACAAGACCAAAACCCATGCAATTGTTATTGAAACAATGCTCAAAAGCAGTCAATAGAAAATATGGCAGATTGTATGGCATAAATTCATGCAGAATACACTTTATCAATTCTAAGTCAAATGGACACAAATACTTATCTGCACGAACAGGCATAAAATTTGACCTTAAATTTTTTCCCAGAAATTGAGAAGTGGCAGTTAAAAACTCAGGGCCAATATTCTGAGCATAGTCAAAAACAACAGCAGGAATTATTTGTTCAGTGGCTGTGGCCAAATTTTGCTTAAAACTTGTACATTCAAGTAATGAGTAACCTACAGGATAAACAAACTCATTGAGTTTAGGTAAGTCCATCATAGACTGCCTAAGTTTTAAAGAAGTAACCAAAAACTTTTCATCAATGGAATACTCAATACCTTGAATATAAGTAGTAGCACTTTCAACAAAACCAGACTCATCTTTGTTAACAGTCAGATGACTGTAAAATTCAGCAATTAAGCCAGGATAGATAGTTTTATCATAAAACTAAACTAATGACTCCCAACCAATGTTAACAAATTTTTCAAGAAGATTGGGAAAGCTGTTGAAAGAAATACCAATGCCAGGACACATGCAATGCCTAATGAGTTTGTATTTAGACTGTGCATGAGGGGTTACTAAGTGTGGCTGACAGACATCAAGATGAACTTCATATAAAGCATCCCTTTTTCTTTTAAAAGATGAAGAACTCTCCATGTAGAATTTAAGAAAAAGAGAACAAGACTGGGATGTGAATATGTAAGAGTGCAACTGAGTAGGTGTAAGAAAAATATGAAAGGTATACATGCTTTTATATATGCAGATTTCAAAGAACTGATGCATTACAGCAATTAATGCTCATTTAGTAATCAAGACTGCAAATCTAAATTATAAAAGAATGATTGCAAGTTTTCATTTTCAACAAACCACATCAATCTATGCAAATCTTTTAAGAACAGTGTAACATATTTGCAGCAGTAGTAAAATTATTCAGTCAAAGACTACTCATTTTTGTTCAATCTGACAGGAATGTTGGTATATAGTAACTAGGTATGAAGCTCTGTAAATTTCTTAAGTCAGCAATCTCAAGTAGTCCAATGTATAACAGTAATTTAACTATTTATAGTAAAAAAAAATAGCAGTGAAATGCTCCATTTATAGCAACTTATAAATGCAGATTGTAGCTAGATTCATACGGCATATATCTTATCAAAGCAGTGTATCCAGACACAATAAGAAAAACCAAGTTCATAATTTGTCCTTGCACAACTCTGCATATTTCTTGAAAAAGTATGCACATACTAACACAGTTATGACAGATAATGGGAAATTTCAAAGTTTCCAAGTTCAGAGTATCAGAAAAAAATATGAGCCTTAGACCATACTAAAACATAGTTCACAACAATGAATTGAATTTTAGCCCATGATGGTAGGTAAACAGTTAATATCAAGTAGCCATTCAATCTCAATTTCTACTGAGTTCATAAATGCATATATATATATATACCCGTTATCTTACAAGAAAGTTTAACTCAAACTTTCAGTCAAACAAAATACATGTGAGATAGACAGAGGTTACCTGAGCAGAAAATTCAAGCATTTCAGTTCATGCGTCTCCACTGCTTTGGCCGAAATCCGAAATATATATTTATTATTATTATTATATATTTTTAAAAATGGCAAACTGGTCAGACACATAAATTTTAAAATTATATAACCTCTCCCATTTTTTTTTGTACACAGATGAAAAAAAATTAGGAGTTGAACCAGATCCAAAGAGAATACACATAAATTTTACGAAATCGATAAAAAAAATCAGACAAAGAAAAATAAGCTAAAAAAAAACTTGTGAAATTATCTAGAGATTTAAGAACAAATTAAACCTAAAAAAAAATTAAAAAAATTTGGACATGTGGAAAATCAATCAGAGAAGAGGTTAAAAAAAAATCTCGGTAAACAAAATTAACGATTTATAGAGTTTATTTAACTGAAAGACTTTAACATTTATTTTAGAGTTTGTTACCGAAAAAATACATATAAGATATATGTATATATATATTTTAACTGATTAATACTAATCTAATAGAAAAATAAGTACATAGTAAATGATTATCAAAACTGTTTACACTCCAAAAAAAAAATTTAAAAAAAAATTCGAAACAGAGGAGATGGAAGACAAAAATAAAATTAATTTTTTTTAAAAAAATTACTAAATCAGAAACAGATGAGCAAAAAAATGAATTAAAAATATTATATATATATTTTAAATATTCAGAAGCTATCGAAGAAAGACCGATTTGATGAACAATACTTTAAAAAAATCTAAGAATAGAGGGTGTATTAGGATATGCTTGATAGCAAGGGTTCATTTGATCAAAGAAATTTAGTAGAGATAATATGGATTAATCGATTTTGGGTGAATAGAATGTTAGGGTTTAAGAGATTTTTCAGAGGAATCGAGAGAGAGAAGAGAGAACGTCTGAAGAGAGAGAAGCGAGAGATTAGAAAATTAGGCAGAAAATTTATTTTTGGCATTTATAATTTTAACTTACTATTTAGATCGAATGGTTGAGGATACATCTAAGAGGAGATCAACGGACCGGGCGGATTGTGTTGTAAACAAACACAGTCAATTCTGATCTAACGGTATAATGGTTCAATCCGTGTGCTTCACCGTAATTGGCTCTGATTAATTTAGGCTGTCTTAACTGATCCGAGGGCGTGGATTGGTTTGACAATTTGATTTGACGGTGATGAAGTTAATCCATGTGCTCCTTTGCATGAGAGGTGATTGGTCAAGATAGAACTTCAAGGATTGGCAGCTTTGTAGCCTTTAGATCAAGAAGGAATGGATGGAGCTGATTAACACTTCAGGATAATAATTTAAAATTTAAAGTATATCATATTTTAATAATTTATAGTTATAATTTAACAAGTAAATTATTTAACACATAATTATAAATTAATTGATTTTAATTAAAAAAATTATATATATATTTTAAAATATTCATATACGTAAATTTTAAAAAAATATTCTAATTTATATAATAATTATATGAATTGAACTATAAGTGAGTATTTTAAGTAATAAGAGATATATGTTAATAAAATTGTATATTTTATAACTATTATAGTTTAAATAACATAAAATAAATTTAAGTAAATATAATAACATATTTAAAGGATAGCACATAGTCAAGAGGTAATATCTAGCATACCTAATTCAATTCTTAATTTGCAAAATCTATCTGTACTTAATAGTTTAGTGAATATATCAGCAATATTTAATTCTAATAAACCCATTATTAACATTATCACGTAAAAAGTGATGTCTAACATCAATGTGCTTGGACCTAGCATACAGTACTGCATTTTTGCTTAAGTTAATAATGCTAGTATTATCACATAAAATTGACACACAGTCAAATTTCAAATTGTAATCCGCAAGAGTTTGCTTTATCCACAGTATTTGTGCGCAACAACGTGCAGCAGCAATATATTCAGCTTCAGTGGTTGAAATTGATACCAAGTTTTGTTTCTTGGAGAACCAAGAAACTAAACATCCTCCCAAAAATTGACAAGTTCCACTGGTACTTTTTCGATCAACATGATGTCCTGCATAGTCAGAATCTGAAAAACATACCAGATTAAATGGTTGATTTTAAGGATACCATAAGCCTAAGTCTGTGGTACCTTTAAGATATCAAAAAATTCATTTTACTGCAATCAAATGTGATTCTTTAGGATTTGCTTGAAATCTAGCACATTTGCAAACACTAAACATGATATCTGGTCTGCTAGCAGTTATATATAATAAGCTTCCGATCATTTCTTTATATTTCTTTGTGTCAACACTTTTTCCATTTTCATCAGCAATTAATTTATCAGTAGTGGACATAGGGGTGTTAAGAGGTTTTGCAGATTCTAAACCAAATTTCTTAATCATTTCTTTACAGTATTTAGATTGAGAGATATGAATACCTTTTTCTCCTTGTTTGATTTGCAGTCCGAGAAAGAAATTTAATTCTCCCATCATACTCATTTCAAATTCTTTGCTCATGCTCTTAGAAAATTCATTACACATATCAATATTAGTTGAACCAAAAATAATATCATCAACATATATTTGTATAATAAGTAAATCATTGTCCTTACTTTTTGTAAATAAAGTAGTATCAACAGTTCCTCTTTTAAAATTATTTTCTAATAAGAATTTGCTTAATCTTTCATACCATGCTCTGGGAGCTTGTTTTAATCCATATAGCGCTTTATACAATTTATAAACATAATCAGAATGTTCAAAATCTTCGAACCCAGGAGGTTGTTTAACATAAACTTCCTCTTCAATAACACCATTTAAAAAAGCAGATTTGACATCCATTTGAAATAATTTAAAATTTGTATGACAAGCAAATGCTAATAGCATACGTATAGACTCAATTCTAGCAACAGGAGCATATGTTTCATCATAATCAATACTTTCAAGTTGATTATAGCCTTGTGCTACTAATCTTGCCTTATTACGTATTACAGTACCACTTTCATCTAGTTTATTTTTGAAAACCCATCTATTTCCAATAATGGAGGTATCCTCGGGTTTGGAACTAATTCTCGAACTTTGTTTCTTGAGAATTGTTCAAGTTCATCTTGCATAGCCAGTATCCAATCTTCATCCAATACAGCATCTTTTATGTTTTTCTGCTCAATTTGAGATAAAAAGGATAAATGACCGGCTAAATTATGTGCTTGTGATTTAGTAAGAATTCCTTTATCAATATCACCAATCACATTTTCTATAGGATGATTTTTAATGATGTGTGTTTCTTTGGGTAAGTTATTTAACTGTGGGTTAGGTATTTCAAGAGGATTAGCACTGATAGGTGGTGAAGAATTATCTAGTTTTGGTTCTTCCATATTTCTGAGAATATCTTCAATGACAACATCACTGTCAACGAGTTCTTTATATTTAGGAGGAGGCTGAGATTCATCAAACGTTACATTCATTGATTCCTCCACAACTAGACTTCTTTTGTTAAACACTCGATAGGCTTTGCTATTTAGAGAATATCCCAGAAAAATTCCTTCATCAGATTTTGGATCAAATTTCAACAAATGTCTTTTAGTATTTAGAATAAAACATTTACTTCCAAAAACATGAAAATAATTTATTTTTGGAGTTCTTTTGTAATAAAGCTCATAGGGAGTTTTGAGTAAAATAGGTCTTAATAGAACTCTGTTTAAAATATAACATGATGTTGCCACAGCTTCAGCCCAAAAATATTTAGGAAGTCGATATTCATTTAACATTGTATTAGCCATTTCTTGTAAAGTTCTATTTTTCCTTTCTACGACACCATTTGATTGTAGCGTATAAGGAGCAGAAAAGTTATGGCTTATACCTTGTTCATCACAGAACATAATGAAATCAGAATTATCAAATTCTCTTCCGTGATCAGATCGGATATAAACGATAGAGCTTCCTTGTAAATTCTCTTCATTTTTAAATTTTAGAAAATCAACCCATGTAAATCTTGAATAATCATCAACCAAAACTAGAATGTATACGGCACCACATGCTGTGTTTGGGAATAGGTCCAACTAGATCCATGTGTAACAATTCTAGAGGTCGAGAGGTTGACACGATGAATTTAGGTTTATGAAATGCATGAATTTGTTTTCCTAATTTACATGCTTCACAAATATGGTCTTTTAAGAATTTCAGTTTAGGAAGACCTCGAACATGTTCTTTAGAGGAAATATTGTTAATTAATTTCATATTGATATGTCCTAATCTTCGAAGCCATGGCCAAAGGTCATCATTTGTAGACATGAGACATATATTATCTAAGTGAGAATATGTATCTAAGTCACATGTGTATACATTTCGATATCTAGGACATAATATAACTAATTTTCCAGTTTGATCAATTATTGAGCAGGTATGAGGACTAAAAGATATATTAAATCCGCTATCACACAGTTGACTAATAGATAGAAGGTTATACCTGAGATCTGTGACTAGTTGGACGTTAGAGATTGTTATGTGTTTATTTCCAACACTCCCAATTCCAACCACCTTACCTTTATTGTTATCTCCAAAAGTTACTTCACCATATTCTGTGGCTTGCAGATTTTTTAACTTAGATTTGTCACCAGTCATATGTCTTCAACATCCACTATCAAGATACCGTTTGTTTTTATTTAAATCAGCTGCAAGACATACCTGCAATATATAATAATTTTTATATACTGGTACCCTTTAACAAGAAGGGTCCTTTTGGTGAGTTTTCCATTTTGTAATAGGAATATTTATACATTTCTTAACAAAACTGGGCATAGGATAATTAGTTTTAGTAGAGACAAACATTCTATGAGTTACAGGATTATAAGAAGTGTGATAATAATTTCTGTGAAATTCTCTTCTTGTAATGATTGGTGCAGTGAATGTTCCCTTGGGAACCCAAATCATTTTTCCTTTATAGTTTCCATTTCTAGCATTGCACATATGAGGTAAATGACCGTTTCTGTTGCAATAAGAACATTTAGTGAAAGGAGAAGCATAATTTTCTTTTTCTTGACTTTACACATGATATAATCCTTTATATTTTGTTTTACTTGATTCTCCAATATATCCTAATCCTTCTTTATTGAATCCACATCTTTGTTGATTTAACATGACATCAAGATTTTCTTTTCCTTTTGTGAATTTAAAAACTATAGTGTTTAAATCATCACTGTAAGATCCCGACTTTTATGAAATAAATATCTAATTTAATTTATGATTATTATTTTAAAATGGTAAAATGTTAAATTGATAAATTGTCAAATGGTAAGTTGGTAGGACTTGTCGAAACTCTACTTTTCCTAAAGTAGTATGGACCACAATCCTATTATTGAATAAATTTTGTTAAAACATGTACAAATTCGTTTAATTTCCTCTGTGGGACCATAAATTTCACTATCATTATTTTATATAGCTCATTTGGTCATTTTATCAAAGCTGGTGTTCTAGTTGTTTCCTCAATTTTCAGTATAAATAGGTTGCTCGTTTGAGTAACTAAACACACACGATGACTACACTAAAGTATAAAATTCTTTTATTATAATATTTTGAGGATAATATTATGAGTATTTTTTTTGAGTGTAAGGTTTCTCCAAGTGTTGCATGATAAAGAGTGCAAGCATTGTTCAGGTTGATGACTTTCATAGGAAGCAACATCTAGTCGTGTGCTATGGTAAGGGGTATCACTTCTTCATAATATGGTAAAAGGAAATCATTTTCTTTATTACTCCATATTATTGTAAGAGATTATATTCGTTCTTCAGGTTATATTATATTATTAAATGGTGAAAAGTCCTAAAATGATTAGAATGTCATTAATGGTTTGTGATTCATCTAATATTTTGACCTGAATCTTTCTATTTAGTTTTCAGTGATTATGCAAGATTATGAATAAGATTTAATTTTCTTTATATATTATTTTGAAATAGTAAGGTGTTGATTTGATAAATGTGATAAGTTATGGGTGAAATGTGTAAAGTTTACAAAGTAAGCAAGCGGTTATAAAATATTCGTTGTGTCGGGAAATATTCGTTTGGTCGAAGAATATTCTTTTTGTCGGAGAATATTCGTACGAAGGCGCAGTTATTGGTAGACCCCACAACGGAATGAATGTCGGATATAAAAAGCGACAGAAATAACCTTTTTATAAAAATAACGGCAAAACTGTTATTGTTAGTACTGTTGAAATACCCGGTGGTTAAAATACAGTAATACGCGGTGTTGCACAGTAGCACACGGTATTGCACAGTATTTCGAATTACTGATTCTTACGTAAGAAGGCACTTACTCAATTATTGTTACAGTAATTACTGTTTAATATTTTATATTATTGATTCAATAATTGCATAATATTTTATTGATTCAATATTTGCTACGTTGATATTTTATATCCGTAAGTGTTACTTTGCTATTTTATATTATTGATTCAATAATTGTCATTGCACATTATTTCAAATTATCAAATCAATAATTCATATTATTAGAATAATATTATTAGATAGCATTATTGGCAATGTTTAAGGAAGTTCTGTCTAGGAAAGGGGTTGATTAATTACGCGCCAGTAAGGAGAAATTCTTATCGGAAGGCCCCCTCTTTCCTTGGAACGACCTGATTGTCAATATTGTAGTTCTGTAATATTATTTGTGAATAATTAATTTTTGATATATATGATAAGAAAAAATTTATTCAATGTGAATTTAAACGGAGAAATTTTTAACATGTGACATTTGTTGAAAGTTGGTATTTTATCTTGTCCGATAAAATAATTCATTCAAATATATTATTATAATATTACATTATAGTAGTATGATGTGATTATATAATAGTATAATTTTTATAACTTGAATGGTAACATTATTATAGTAAATTCATGGTATAAAAGTTAAACGAGGTGGAAGAGTGCAAATTGAATTTGAACTCTTATGATGCAAACAATGATGTTATCAGAGCGATGAGGTAAGCAATGATGTCATCGGAGCGATGAGGTAAGCAATGATGTCATAGATCGATGATGTAAGCGATGATGTCATAAATTATGGCAAAAAGACTATTTTACCCTTACTCTGCCGAGCCTATAAATAGAAGCTCATTTCTTCATTATTTCTCACCAATTCACTAAAACTATAGAGAGAGAAAGTATAGAGAGAATAAGAGAGAAAGAAGAAGAGTATTCTACTATTACGCTAGTGTAGTATCCAAATTTTTAGGTAAGGGGTATTATTTCTTTCGTATTCATGAAGAGAGTTATTTTCTTTCAATACTCGTAAGGGTTGTTATTCCATTCTTTATTATTCTGTTAGAATAACCTATCTACGCGGACTACCGCATACATGGTGAAATACTGTTGTTATTTTATTCTTTATTATTCTGTGAAAATAACCTGTTTACGCGGACTACCGCATGCCTGGTGAATAACCCTTCGTATTCAGTTGTTATTAAATTGTGGAAATAATCTGTCTGAGCGGACTACCGCCAGACGGGTGAAAATTCAATTGCAGTTTCGTATATTGTTTCATTTCAGATGCCTAACTCTAAACTTACTACGGTAAGTATTGCTTCCATAATTCCTGAAATGATAAGATATTACTTGAGTTTTGCGCTTCATTTAATATTATTTCACTGGAATATTGGTCTAAACTTTCTTATAAAATTTTATCTTTTCATGTCGAGTTACTATTCACTGTAAAAAAAATATTTTTTTTCCTTCCAAATCATTTTTGATTGGATCCAGGTTTTGATCTTCATTTTTGAACTCTGGATAAATTCTCTAATATTTGTCCTTTATCTTACTGGATCCGTTATTCGTATTATTTTTCATCATCCTCAGTTCTAAATGGTGATATTACTGAATATCTTTGGCATGTAGTGCAAAGATGAATAATTATGTGATGAATATTTTTGGCCTGTAGTGCAAAGATGAATGATTACCTGATGAATATCTTTAGCCCGTAGTGCAAAGATGGATAGGTGTTGAGATGAACATGACCAACTGATGATATAAATGAATATCTTTGGCCCGTAGTGCAAAGATGGATATTTGATTCGAGATGTATATTGATTGATGTTACAGGGATAAAATATTGATGATAGACTTTTAAATCAAAGAAGATAGTAGACATCATTCTCTACTTAACTCTTCTAATGAATTGTTATTTTCGCTGCGAATATTGATCTAAAACTTGTTATCCATAATATTTTATTTGATTTATTGAAGGCTAACGACAATTTATTTTTTTATTATCTTAGTCATAATATTCTTTACTGGGCTAGTTGAGCTCACCCTTTTCTTCCATTGTTCTCTTCAGGAAATGAGAATATCGCGGGTACTAGTCGGGGAATGGAGTGATTGTCCGAGTGAGAGCTGTAGAAGTCCTCACTATTTTTTTTATTTAAAATAGTGTGATAATAAATGTAATGAGGACTTAGCTTGAATGCTAATATTTTTCTACATGTCTGTATTGACACTCACAGTTGTGTGGTCGTATTTTGCATGACTGTGTGATATGAAAGATTATATTTAAATTTTGTTGAAGTGTATTTGACGACTCAAAATGGGTTGAGTATTGAACCTATTTTGAGGGCGTCACAGTTGGTATCAGAGCTTAGGGATATGATCTCTGGCGGAGATCTGGGAATAAGAACTAGGAGGGGAGAGACGAGTAAAACCTTCGCTAGTGTGTCCTACCTAAGTTTAATTGTTATTTAATTGGTCAGTTGGAACATAGGGTTAATATTTGATATGTTAATTTGTTTGATTAACCCTTATTTTGTGGCAGTATTTAAGAATGGTAGCTGAAAATCTAAACAATGGAGTGAATGAGACCGTTGAGACACTTTTAATCACTAATGAGGAGAACGTGCAACCGGAAGGCTATATTCCTCCTGTAAACAATCCTACCGAAGAAATGATAAATGACGGGATGTTTAGAAGCTTTTTGTAGTTCATGCAAAACCAGACGAGGGAGACTCGTGTTCATAATACTGGTGGAAATAACAACTCGCGGCTTGTTACTGCCAAGTAGTTTAAAGAGTTGGGACCACCAGAGTTTCACGGAAAGCCAGATCCAATCAAGGCAGAAAATTGGATTAAGCAAATTATAAAGATATTTGATGTCTTGGGATGCACGGAGGAACAGAAGGTTCCATTTGCCACCTTATGTTCCGTGGAGAAGCAGATTACTGGTGGAAATCTGTGAAACGTACCCAACCTGCCGCACTCAAGATGACTTGGGGGGCGTTCTAGAAACTGTTCAATGACAAGTACTTTCCAGAAAGTATTCGTCACATGAAAGAGGTAGAGTTCATCAGACTGGAACAGAATAATATAACTGTGTCCCAGTACGAGGCTAAATTCGCGGAGTTATCCCGGCTTGCACCTCATTTGGTGGAGAATGAGGAACGTATGACGCGGATGTTTCTAAGAGGTTTGAAACCCGAGATTCGTCAATACCTCATTTCTCACAAATTTTCTCTATATTCGGATGTAGTGAACAGGGCCCAGTTATTAGAACAAAATAATGATTATGTTCAACCAAGGGACAATAACCAAGGTCGTACCGGTGGCAGCAGTCATCGGAACAATGACAACCAGCAGGGAGGAAAATATCATGCCAGAAGCGGTAACCACTCCGGTGGTAATCGTGGCCATGATAATAGAAGAAGTGAGTCGGGGGGAGATTTCAAGAAAAGAAGGTACAACAATGAGAACGTGAAAGCATCGACAGCAGCACCAACATCAACTATTTTTAGGGGAGGAGAACGACCGCCGGTCGTATGCTATAAATGCGGGCAAGAGGGGCACATCAGCCCCAATTGCACACAACAATCCAAGTTGTTTTATAATTGTGGAAAGGAAGGGAATATAGCTCGAGTGTGTCCTGTAGCGAAACCAAGTCCAACAGGGATGGTGACTCCAAAGGCTATCCCTGACAAGTCAAAGTCAGTGGTTCCTGAAAGAGCTTTTGTCGTGACTGCCCAACAAGTAAGGAACCCGAACGAGGTTATTACGGGTAAGCTAATAATAAACTCTTGCGAAGTTTACACTTTATTAGATACGGGTGCTACCCATTCTTTTATTTCACCTGCTTGTGCTCAACGTTTGAACTTGACACCTGAGAAATTAGACTTTGACTTATCTGTTGAAACTCCGTTGGGAGAAACCTTCGTTACATCTACAGTTTACAAATCTTGCTCAATTCAAATTGGTACCCTCACCCTACCTGTTGATCTTATATCGTTGAAAATACTTGCATTTGATGTGATTTTAGGAATTGACTGGTTGACCACTTATCATGCCAAAATTAATTATTTTCGTAAGGTTGTTAGTTTTCATATTCCTAACCAACCTATTGTGCGAATTCAAACAACCAAACCACTAAAATCAATCAATGTTATTTCAAGTCATAAAGTTATTCGTTTATTGAAAAACGGATGTCAAGCTTTCTTAGCCCATGTCACTGATCTAAACCAGAATACGTCAGGTTTGAATGATATTTTTGTTGTTAATGAGTTTCCTGATGTATTTCTCGAAGAACTTCCCGGTCTACCCCCGGAACGTGAAGTTGAATTCTTTATTGACCTTGAACTCGGTACAAAACCCATTTCTAAAACCCCATATCGAATGGGTCCTATAGAACTTCAGGAGTTAAAGGTCCAACTACAGGAGTTGTTAGACATCGGTTTTATACGTCCTAGTACATCTCCTTGGGGTGCTCCGATTTTATTCGTAAAGAAGAAAGACGAGAGTATGCGACTTTGTATTGACTATCGGGAGTTGAACCATGTCACAATCAAGAATAGGTATCCGTTACCTCGTATTGATGACCTGTTCGACCAGTTGCAAGGTGCACAATTCTTTTCAAAGATCGATCTTCGTTCTGGATATCATTAAATGAAGATTAAAACTGAGGATATTCTGAAGATTGCTTTCAGAACTCGATACGGGCATTATGAATTCTTAGTCATGTCTTTTGGATTGACTAATGCTCCTGCTGCCTTCATGGATATGATGAACCATGTATTCAAGGAATAGTTGGATCAGTTCGTGGTTGTCTTTATTGATGACATCCTCATCTATTCCAAAAGCCGTGAAGATCATGAGCACCACTTGAAGCTAGTACTTCAAAGGCTTCATGAAAACAAGTTATATGCCAAGCTGAAGAAATGTGAGTTCTGGCTTGAGGAGGTAGCATTCCTAGGGCACGTAGTATCAAAATGTGGAGTATCTATGGACCCGGCGAAGATTGAAGCAATACAAAGTTGGGAGCAACCGAAGTCGGTGACCGAAGTACGTAGCTTTTTGGACTTAGCTGGTTATTATCGGAGATTCGTGGAAGGATTTTCTCGAATCGCTACTCCATTAACTCAGCTGACTCGAAAAGATACAAAATTCGTATGGAACGAGAAATGCGAGAAGAGCTTTCAAGAGCTCAACATGAGACTCATTTTGGCACCTGTTCTGACGATACCAACTGGTTCGGATGGATTTGTTATTTACAGCGATGCTTCGGGCAAAGGGTTAGGATGTGTTGTCATGCAATATGGGAAAATCATAGCCTATGCCTTGCGACAACTCAAGGAATATGTGAGAAATTATCCTACTCATGATCTAGAGTTGGCAGCAGTCGTTTTCGCTGTGAAGATCTGGAGACACTATCTGTATGGGGAGAAAGTGGAGATCTATACAAATCATAAGAGCCTCAAGTATTTCTTCACCCAGAAGGAACTCAACATGCGGCAACGACGTTGGCTTGAGCTGTTGAAAGATTATGATCATACCATCCAATACCATCCTGGAAAAGCGAACGTAGTTGCTGACGCGTTGAGTAGAAGATCATATGCGGGAACGAATGCGATGCTTTCAAGGCCTATTTTGTGTGATTTACAAAAGATGGAGATAGAGTTCAAGACTCCGGGGACCCATGCGATGATATCAAGTATACGCGTAGAACCAGCTTTGATTGATAAAGTTAAAGCTGCTCAAGCTACAGACCCGGAGATGATGAATATGAGGAAGAAGGTGCAAGAAGGTGCTATTCCAGAAGCAAGGATTTATGAAGAAGGAATACTTTGAGTCAACTTCAGACTTTGTGTTCCTGACGATTCTGATTTGAAGTATAGAATCATGATGGAGGCACATAACACACCATTTACAATCCATCCCGGAAGTACCAAAATGTATCGTGATCTTCGACATACATTTTGTTGGAACAATATGAAGAGAGAGATCGTGGAGTTCATCTCGAGGTGTTTAACGTGTCAACGTGTCAAGGCGAAGCATCAAATGTCAAAGGGTCCAGTGCAACCACTTGAGATTCCAAAGTGGAAGTGGGAACACATTACCAAGGATTTCGTTACGGGTCTTCCCAAGGTTTCTCAAGGCATAGATGCAATTTGGGTTATTGTTAATAGATTAACCAAGTCTGCTCATTTCTTGCCGATACGAGAGACTTATTCCCTTGAACGTCTTGCTCGTATGTACGTGAATGAGATTGTAAGATTGCATGGCATGCCAGTGTCCATAGTTTTGGACCGTGACCTAAGATTCACTTCATAATTTTGGGTCAGCTTGCAGAAAGCTATGGGCACGGATTTACGATTTAGTTCGGCATATCATCCACAAACGGACGGGCAATCGGAAAGGACTATCCAAACTCTTGAAGATCTATTGAGACTCTGTGTTCTAGACTTCAAAGGGAGTTGGGATAAGTACCTACCATTGGTAGAATTTTCCTACAACAGCAGTTATCAGGCAAGTATAGGCATGGCTCCATTCAAGGCGTTGTATAGACGAAAATATCGTTCTCCAGTATGCTGGGATGAGGTGGGTGAAGCAACATTGTTGGGACCGGAGTTAGTACGTATGACTACGGAAAAGATTCAAATGATCCGACAATGTATACAAACTGCACAAGATCGACAAAAGAGTTATGTTGATCTTCATCGAAGAGACGTGGAGTTTAATGTCGGAGATCATGTATTATTACCTGTTTCTCCATGAAAAAGAGTTACGAGATTCGGAAAGAGAGGAAAGCTCAACCCACGATTCATTGGTCCATTTGAAATCCTTGACCAAGTAGAAAATGTGGCCTATAGACTCGCCTTACCTCCAAGCTTGTCTCGTGTTCATAATGTTTTTCACATATCTGTGCTTCGTATATATGTGAAAGATCTAAACCACATTATTGAGTTAGAGCCAGACGAGATAGCCGAAGATTTAACATACGAGGAGGTACCTGTTAAGATCTTGGATATGAAGGAACATGTTTTACGCTCAAAGGTTATACCTCAAGTTAAGGTTTTATGGAGGAACCATGATATCGAGAAAATAATCTGGGAGTTAGAATCGGAAATGAAAACGAGGTATCCTCACCTTTTCGACATACCAGGTACGTACGTCAATTTCGAGGACGAAATTTCATAAGGAGGGGAGATTGTAAGACCCCAAATTTTATGAATAAGATTTAATTTTCTTTATATATTATTTTGAAATAGTAAGGTGTTGATTTGATAAATGTGATAAGTTATGGGTGAAATGTGCAAAGTTTACAAAGTAAACAAGTGGTTATAAAATATTCGTTATGTCGGGGAATATTCGTTTGGTCGAGAAATATTTTTTTGTCGGAGAATATTCGTATGACAGCGCAGTTATTGGTGGACCACACAACGGAATGAATGTCGGATATAGAAAGCGACAAAAATAACCTTTTTATAAAAATAACGGCAAAACTGTTACCGTTAGTACTGTTGAAATACCCAGTGGTTAAAATACAGTAATACGCGGTGTTGCACGGTAGCACACGGTATTGCACAGTATTTTGAATTATTGATTCTTACGTAGGAAGGCACTTATTCAATTATTGTTACAGTAATTACTATTTAATATTTTATATTATTGATTCAATAATTGCATAATATTTTATTGGTTCAATATTTGCTACGTTGATATTTTATATCCATAAGTGTTACTTTGCTATTTTATATTTTTGATTCAATAATTGTCATTGCACATTATTTCAAATTATCAAATCAATAATTCATATTATTTGAATAATATTATTAGATAACATTATTGGCAATGTCTAAGGAAGTTTGTCTAGGAAAGGGGTTGATAAATTGCGCGTCGATAAGGAGAAATCCTTATCGGAAGGCCCTCTTTTTCCTGGGAACGACCTGGTTGTCAATATTGTAGTTTTGTAATATTATTTGTGAATAATTAATTTTTGATATATATGATAAGAAAAAATTTATTCAATGTGAATTTAAACGGAGAAATTTTTAACATGTGACATTTGTTGAAAGTTGATATTTTATCTTGTCCGATAAAATAATTCATTCAAATATATTATTATAATATTACATTATATTAGTATGATGTGATTGTATAATAGTATAATTTTTATAATTTGAATGGTAGCATTATTATAGTAAATTCATGGTATAAAAGTTAAACGAGGTGGAAGAGTGCAAATTGAATTTGAACTCTTATGATGCAAACAATGATGTCATCGGAGCGATGAGGTAAGAAATGATGTCATAGTTCGATGATGTAAGCGATGATGTCATAAATTATGGCAAAAGACTATTTTACCCTTACTCTGTCGAGCCTATAAATAGAAGCTCATTTCTTCATTATTTCTCGCCAATTCACTAAAACTATAGAGAGAGAAAGTATAGAGAGAATAAGAGAGAAAGAAGAAGAGTATTCTGCTATTACGCTAGTGCAGTATCCAAATTTTAAGGTAAGGGGTATTATTTCTTTCGTATTTATGAACAGAGTTATTTTCTTTCAATACTCGTAAAGGTTGTTATTCCATTCTTTATTATTATGTTGGAATAACCTATCTACGCGGACTACCGCATGCATGGTGAAATCCTGTTGTTATTCTATTCTTTATTATTATGTGGGAATAACCTGTTTACGCGGACTACCGCATGCCTGGTGAATAACCATTCGTATTCAGTTGTTATTAAATTGTGGAAATAATCTGTCTGAGCGGACTACCGCCAGACAGGGTGAAAATTCAATTGCAATTTCGTATATTGTTTCATTTCAGATTCCTAACTCTAAACTTACTACGGTAAGTATTCTTCCATAATTCCTGAAATGATCAGATATTACTTGAGTTTTGCGCTTCATCTAATATTATTTCACTGAAATATTGGTCTGAACTTTCTTGTGAAATTTTTATCTTTTCATGTCGAGTTATTATTTATGAGTTACTATTCACGAGTTACTATTCATGAATTACTATTAACGGAGTACTATTCACGGTAAAAAAATATTTTTTTCCCTTCCAAATCATCTTTGATTGGATCCAGGTTTTGATCTTCATTCTTGAACTCTGGATAAATTCTCTAATATTTGTCCTTTATCTCACTGGATCCGTTATTCGTATTATTTTTCATCATCCTCAGTTCTAAATGGTGATATAACTGAATATCTTTGGCCTGTAGTGCAAAGATGAATAATTACGTGATGAATATCTTTGGCCTGTAGTGCAAAGATGAATGATTACCTGATGAATATCTTTGGCCCGTAGTGCAAAGATGGATAGGTGTTGAGATGAGCATGACCAACTGATGATACAAATGAATATCTTTGGCCCATAGTGCAAAGATGGATATTTGATTCGAGATGTATATGGATTGATGTTACAAGGATAAAATATTAATGATGAACTTTTAAATCTAAGAAGATAGTAGACATCATTCTTTACTTAACTCTTCTAATGAATTGTTATTGTCGCTGCGAATATTGATCTAAAACTTGTTGTCCATAATATTTTATCTGATTTATTGAAAACTAACGATAATTTAGTTTTCATTATCTTAGTCATAATATTCTTTACTGGGCTAGTTGAGCTCACCCTTTTCTTCCATTGTTCTCTTCAGGAAATGAGAATATCGCGGGTACTAGTCGGGGAATGGAGTGATGGTCTGAGTGAGAGCTGTAGAAGTCCTCACTATTTTTTTATTTAAAATAGTGTGATAATAAATGTAATGAGGACTTAGTTTGAATGTTAATATTTTCTACATGTCTGTATTGACACTCACAGTTGTGTGGTCGTATTTTGCACGACCGTGTGATATGAAAGATTATATTTGAATTTTGTTGAGTGTATTTGACGACTCAAAATGGGTTGAGTATTGAACCTATTTTGGGGGCGTCACAGATTATGTTTGATCCGGTAACTTTACATTTACTTGAACTTTATATTTTAATCGATTTTCTGGATATCAGTGTTGGTAATTTAGACTCTGGATAATTAAGTTGAAAATCAATAAGATCTATTTTTATCTTATTATTCCAATTATATATCATTGTGGTGAAATTTCTCTTTGGCCTGTAGTGCAAAGATGAAATATTGATTGGTATACAGTTGTATGTCTTTGGCCTGTAGTGCAAAGATGAGCTATTGATTGATGAGTATCTTTGGCCTGTAGTGCAAAGATGAACTATTGATTTATGAATATCTTTGGTCTGTAGTGCAAAGATGAACTATTGATGAATATCTTTGGCCTGTAGTGCAAAGATGAGTTGTTGATTTATGAATATCTTTGGTCGTGGTGCAAAGATGAATTTATTAGCATGATTATAAACAGGAATTGTGTATTTGTATAACCATAATTTTTGGTGTTTCAGGTAAAGGCAGGTGATGAAAGTTCTCTTTATCTTGGGTACAACGAAGAACTATTAATTAGTATTACAGGAATAAAATATTGATAATGGACTTTTAATTGGGAGAAGATAGTGGACATTGTGTTCTACTTGACTTTCCTAATGGATTGTTGATTCCGCTGCAATTATGGTTGATAATTTATATCATCTACGATATGTTCTGCATATCTGATTTATTACTGATGAAAACTATTGATAATTTAATTATCTTTAGTCATTATATTATTTACTGGGCTATTTGTGCTCACCCTTTTGCTTCACTATTCCTTTCAGGCAAAAAAAATGTAGCTGGGTCGAGCGGGAATAACACGGGATTAGTACGAGGGTCTATAACTGTTGAAGTTTCTCACAAAATAGTATGAAAATAATTTTATTAAGAATTTTAGATAAGTGTATCGTATTTTATACGTCATTTAACCGTTGTTTTTGGTGAACCGAATAGGGTGAGGTGAACCCAACTTTGGAAGGGTGTTTTGCCATTATCATACAAGATGTTTAATCACCTACGACTTCGTGTTATCATAAGATATGGTTGTGCGCATCCACTTACTGATTATATCTATGAGCACTACCTATATAATTTTGGAGTACGGTTGGAATAAAATTCTCAGTTTGAGACAATGGAGATAATTATATGTCAAGAGAAGACCCACCATTAGAATGAACAAGATAGCAATCTTCTCATTTTTCTTTGGGGTCTATTGGGTCAACCAAAGTTAATTCTCAAGTCTTATGATATCTATTATAACCTAGAAGTATGGCCTCCCATGTACGAAGGTTTTCTTGAGCATTTTCCAAAGATTTTAATTCCTAAAACAGTTATTGACTGTACCTTTATGTAATGTATCTTTGATTTGGAGTATGGATACTGTATTCATATTGAAACTCATAGTTTAACTGTTGTCGTATTTTGTACGACAGTTTAAAAGTTAGAATTTGAAGATTTGTATTTGGATTCTGTACCATGTATTTCTTGGCGACCCAGGATAGGTGAGTTGTGTATTGAACCTATTTTGGGGGCGTCACAATCACGTTCTTTTGTTAGATTTTCAATTAAAGAATTATGTTTCTCTAATTCTGTTCTAAGATTGTTAATCTCATCTTTTATCTTTTGATCTTCTATTTGAGTATCTTCATTAATTAATGCAAGAGTTGAATTTTCAACTTCAAGGTTTTCTATGGAAATAATTATAGTTGAATTTTTAATTTCAAGACTTTTATTTATTATTTTTAATTTTTCTAATTATTCCTTTACTAATGTATTTTCTTTTTTAATCATTTTCTACTTTCCCTTTTTCTTCATTTATACATTCATTTGTTATAATTAAGTTTGAGTTTTCTATCTCAAGATTTCGATTAATTTTTCTTATTTTGTTCAGTTCTTCTTTTAATGATAACTCATTTTCTTCCTTTTTAATAATTAAATATGAATTTTCAATTTCCAGTTCTTTATTTATTTTCTTTAATTTTTCTAATTCTTCTTTTAGTAAAGAATCATTTTCTAGTTTTTCTTCATTTATATTTTCATTTGTTATAATTAAATTTGAATATTCTATTTCAAGATTTTTATTAGTTTCAGTTAATTTATCTAGAGATATTTTTAATTTGATGAAATCCTCTTTAATTATTTCATTATTTTCATATAAGTAATTATATGCTTCTTGTAATTCACAATATTCCTTGTCAGGAGAATAAATATTAAATGAAGTGCTAGGTAATTGATGTTCAGAGGTTACCTCAGATCTTGGTGATGACTCATTGTTTGCCATTAGATATAGATTTGCAATTTCTTCAGTTTGTTCAACAGTTTCTTCTTCATCACTTAGATCCCAACTTTCTTCGGCTACTAATACTTTGTTGTTGGCTAACTTTGGACAATCCTTTTTGAAATGTCCGGGCTGATTGTACTCGAAGCATGTATTTGAATTTTCGTTGGAGTTGACGTTTCTGAAATTGTTGTTGTAATTGGCTTTAAAATTTTCTCCTTGAACTTTTGGCTTAAAGACTTGTTTGCTTTTAAAATTGTTGAATTTGTTGTTTGTTTTCAGAAAACCCTTTCCATATTTCCGAGCTTTGCTTTGAATGACTCTTCTGAGTTGTCTTGATAATAAGGTAACTTCATTATTGTCTAGACTCAAGAGTTCTTCATTTAGATCCTCATCATCGCTTTCTTGATCAACAAGAAGAGCTTTGAATGCAATTCTTTTCTTTTTAAGATCTGTATCTGATCCAGCCTTTTCAACTAGCATATCTACTTCGTGAGCACGGAGATTCCCAATAAGACTGTCAAGAGGATAGACAGTTAAGTCTTGCATTTCTTTGATAGCTGTTACCTTCATTTTCCAGATGGAAGGAAGAGCTTTGAGGATTCTTCTATTTTTCTCATTTGTAGTGTATATTTTTCCCAACTGTTTGAGCTCTTCAATGATCCTGGAAAAACGTGTTTCCATATCAATGATCTTTTCATTTTCTTCTAGCTTGAAGCTTTCATATTCTTGAATTAAAGCATCCTTTCTGGTTTCTTTAATGTGATTGGTTCCCTCATATGTTACAATCAATTTTTTCCAAATTTCCTTAGCATTTTTGCAGTTACTAACTCTTTTGTACTCTTTTTCAATTAGAGCACTGGTTAGCACTTGCTCAGCTCTGGATGCTATATTTATGACCTCTTCCTCTTCAGTGGTGAATTCATCAATATCTTTTTCAATAGTCTTTTCTCCTGAAATCTTCGTAGGAATTTTGACTCCTCGTTCTATAGCGAACCAAACTTTGATTCCTTGAGATTTGGCATAGATTTTGAATCTATTCTTCTAGGTAGCAAAATTTGTGTCATCAAATAGTGGAGGTCTGGACATGGATAATCCTTCTCCGCAACCAATAGCATTGTAGGCCATAGATGGATCTACTCTTTTGTATGCCTGTATTTACTCAATAAACAAGTTAAAGAGCACCGCTCTGATACCAATTGAAAGTCCAATAATAATCTAAAAAGGGGGGGGGGGAAGGTTGAATAGATTATTACAGATTAAAATAATCTTAGGCCCTTTTTTTTAAATTTAGATAGTTAATTTGCAGTGTTAGAAATTAATAGGCAAGCCAGTAAAAATTCAATCACATAATGCATAAAGATTTGTCTGGTTCACAACATACATCACGGGTATGTTGCTACGTCCAGTCTCAAGCTCCTCTCCAGGACTTGAGATCCTATTACTATCACTAATAAATACTCCTTCAACAGGCGGAGAAGCCTTTACAAAGTTTTATAGACAAACTTCCAACTATCTACAGCTATCTATCTTGGACAACAAGCTTCCAGCTCCCTCCTCAAGCTTAGTTGTATTGTCTTTTGAGTTCAGTTCTATTCTATGATCTGATCTTGAAACAATAACCTCTTTCTCACCTCACAAGTTCACTAGAGACCCAACTCCCAGCTGACCTTTTTACGACTCTGGTCTTGGTCAAAGAATTGCTTTATCTTTCTCATAGGTACATAAAATAAACTAACTCTACCTTTTTCTTTTACAGAGAATTTTACAACAAATTGCTTTTAGAATAAGCAGATACAATTTAGTACAGATGTATAAAAGTTTGATTAACTTTTATCTTGTATGAGAAGTGCTTCTTAAGTAAGCAAGTATATAAATTTAAACTCTGATTAAAAAGTAGCTTCTTTATAAGCAGATATATAATTGTAGTTCAGATAATAGAGATTTTAAATCTCTTTAGAAGATAAGGAATATTTTTCTATAAAGTTTTGAATGACTTTTATAATTCAGTTTTCTTTTTGAGCAAGTAAATTCACCAAAGTGTATGATGTGAGTAACTTTTTTATTATGCAACAGATATCTTTTGAATGTGAAAATGATAGATATCAAATATTATAATTCAAATGATTTTGAATGATACTTGTTATAACAAATGAATTCACTATACTTCAAAATATATATGATAATATATTTTATCTATCTTGTGAATATTAAATAAGGCTACTTAGAGTTTTAATGACCGATTGAAGAATATTCTTGTTTAAGGAATAGCTTCAATGTACGGAATCTAACATTGGCCGAATCTAAAGTTGTTCAGTTTATATTTGTATAAATATATTAAATAGATCACTTAGAATTTCAATGACCGATTGAAGAATATTCTTATTTAAAGAATAGCTTCAATGTACGGAATCTAAAACTGATCTATTTTGGGATATTTATATAAATAAAATATATATCTATAAAGAGTCACTTAGAGTTTGAATGACCGATTGAAGAATATTATTGTTTAAGGAATAGCTTCAATGTACGGAATCTAAAACTGGCTTTTTATTGATATGAATAGATGAAACATAAATATATATAAAGGTGTATAATAACTTCTAATTGTATGTAAGTATATATTCACGAATATGAGACGATATCTAATAATATATTTCAAGAACTTATCTTAAGAATAATTTGACCAATATTCTCTTCAACCTGTTAGAACTAATTCTTAATAAGAATAGAGTAAGCTTTTTAAGAGTAGAGAATATGTAGGCAAGGAGAGTGCAAGCTATTCTTTTGAAATTGGTAATGAATAATGAAGGATAGCTTCCCTATTTATAGAAAACCTTGGCCAAGGGCATTTTCGAAATACAGAAGAATATTTTTGAATTAAATGGCCAAGATTGATTTTGTTTGAGATGGAAGGTTCGGATGAACTATCAGCCAAACAGAATTCGCCCAGCCTTAACAAAATTCCACCCGGCCTTAACAAAGTTTAGCCCAGCCATAACAAAATATTGCCCAACCTATTTGTTTCATGCAGACAACTTTTGTCAACATAATATTGTCTCCCATTATAACAAGTCAAAGTTGTAATAACATGGGCCCCGCAAACAAGCATACCAGCAAAGGCGCACAAGGATATGCCAGCTAAGGCATAAACACATAAAAGCCAAGATACTAACATAAGCATAAATCTTATGGACCCCACGTTATATCAAATAACAACCAACTTTGCCAACTAGCTTTTTCGGATGGACAAAGGATGAGTAAAATCTTTGTTGGAAGATTTTGATATAAAATAATATATATAATATATTTTAATAAGAGGAAAATTAATTTAAGAATAGGGATTCTCCTTGCCTTAGGAAATATTACTATTTGAATTAATTTCTTTTAACACTTGATATTAAATTATCAAGGTCAATTAAAAATAATTCAATTTTTAAGATGAAAAACGTTTTTGGACAAAATAAATATAATAAATAAAACTTAATTATATCAAATAGTACCTAAGGAGAGGATTGTAATTGATTTGCTATTTTTAGCGTTATCATCAAAATATATTCAAAAGTTGAATACCCAACAATGACGAAGAAAGCTCTTTGTTAATTGATCTAATCAGTAAAATTATCGAGTTAAAATTACAATATATGAAACAGTTAAAAGAATTGTTAACAAAAAAAAATTCAGGTAAAAATAAGATTGTTAAAAGAAAAGAAAAACCCCTTATAAGTCTTAACAAAACCTTAGAAAGATTTAAAACATCTGATAAGGAAGTCACCCTTCCTGAATTAAATCAAAAAGTCAATAAACTTAAAAAGAAAATTTTAGGTATTAAAACTGAAATTTCTGATTTAAGAAAAGAAATGACTAACTTAGAAATGAAGGGATCAGAGCTTCACATCTCTGAATCATCAGAGGATGAGGAAGAAACTGAATCCTCCAATGCTCAGAAGGAATCAATCCTTATGGTCCAAGGTTATTCATTAAAAAGGTTAAAAGATATCACCATTAAAAAATGGTATATTATCATTAAACTAGTTATTGATAAAACTTTTACAATTGAGTTTCCTGCTTTAGTAGATACTGGTGCAGATCTTAATTGTATTCAGAAGGGGTTAATCCCTACCAAGTTTTACAAAAAAACTAGTGAGAAATTAAACTCTGCTAATGGTAGTAAGATGGAAATAAAATATAAACTTTCTAAAGTTCATATCTGTCAAGATAATATGTGTTTTAAAACCACTTTTGTTTTAATTTGCAATCTGACGGATAAGATTATTTTGGGTCTTCCATTTATATATTTATTATATCCGTTTACTACTACTAATAATGGATTAATCACAGAGCATTTGGGTCAAAAGGTAGTATTTAAATTTATTACCCAACCCAAGGAAAGAGATTTGAAATTCATTCAAGATGAGTCTATTTCTAAATCTTTAAATCTACTAAATTGCAAAACAACTCAATTAAAATTCTTAAAAGAAGAGATTAGATATAAACATGTCGAAGATCTTCTTTCTGGTAAAGGGGTTCAAGAAAAAATAGAAGAACTTAAAAACTTTATGAGTAAAACCCTTTGTTCTGATTCTACCAATGCGTTCTGGCACAGGAGAAAGCATGTTGTAAGGTTACCGTATGCTAAGGAATTTAAAGAGCATTTAATTCCTACTAAGGCACGACCTATACAAATGAATCATCAACAAATAGAACTTTGTAAGCAAGAAATTAATGATTTGCTTTTAAAAGGATTGATTAAACCTAGTAAATCACCCTGGTCCTGCCCAGCTTTTTATGTTAATAATGAAGCGGAGAAGGAAAGGGGTGTCCCTAGACTAATCATCAACTATAAACCATTAAACAAGGTCTTAGAGTGGATTAGGTATCCATTGCTTAACAAAGAAGACCTACTCAGTAGAATTAGTAACGCCACCATTTTTAGTAAATTTGACCTGAAGTCAGGATTTTGGCAGGTTAGTATACATCCCAGTGATAGATACAAAACTGCTTTCACAACTCCTTTTGGTTATTACGAATGGATTGTTCAACCATTTGGACTAAAAAATGCTCCTAGTGAATTTCAGAATATCCTTAACGATATTTTGAACCCATTTAGTCATTTTATCATCGTTTATATCGATGATATTCTTGTCTTCTCCAAGTCAATTAATGAACATCATAAACATTTGAATTCATTCTTCAAAACAATCAAAGTTAATGGTCTGGTGTTATCCCCTACTAAATGTAGTCTTTTTTCAGACTCGAGTTAAATTTCTTGGTCAGGACATTAATCATGGTCTTGTTCGACCCATTCAGCGTGTCATCAATTTGCAGATAAATTCCTTGATAAAATCATTGATAAAACTCAACTTCAGCGATTTTTAGGATCTCTGAATTATGTTGGTAAATTCTACCAAAATCTTAGAAAAATTTGTAAATCTTTATTTCAACGTCTACAAAACAATCCCCCTCCTTGGACTGATGAACACACAACCATCGTCCAACAAGTCAAAAGGTATGTTAAGGTATTGCCTTGCCTTGGCATCTCCAATGAATCTGCATTTAAAATTGTTGAAACTGATGCTTCTGAAATTGGATTCGGAGGTATTCTAAAGCAGAAATTAACCCCTGCTTCTTCGGAATAAATTGTTCGGTTTCATTCCGGTGCATAGAATTCAACCCAAAGCAATTATAGCACAATTAAAAAAGAAATTCTAGCTCCGGTTTTATGTATTAATAAATTTTAAAATGATTTATTAAATCAAAAAATTTTGGTTCGAATTGACTGTAAATCTGCTAAATATATTTTGGAAAAAGATGTTAAAAATATAGCTACTAAGCATATCTTTACCAGATGGCAGTCTTTATTAAGTATTTTTGACTTTGATATTGAATATATTAAAGGCAGTTAAAATTTAGTTCCTGATTTTCTCACCAGAGAGTTTATTAATTCCCCAAATAAATGAGTGTGAGAGGTGGCAACACTTCGGTTCGGGCACCCGGCCCAAGTCAAAAGCCCAAAGTAGGAGCTCTAATTCCTCACCCAGTCTGCCCAGTCCTAGTAGTGGACCTAGCTAACCGGTATCATCTTCTTGGTACCATTCCAAAGCCTTATAATACGGTTTTGGCCCAGTCAAAGTCGGTTGATCCGTTTGCTTATTCTTCTTCCTCTAGTAACCCTAAACCTGTTCTACTGCATTCGCAGTTTACACCTAATTATGAAGTCAATCTGTTTCATATTGAACCACATATGAAATCAAAAGATGATCCAGTCAAATTTGCTGCCCAGTTCTTCGCAGCTGGATGACATTTCCTTCCTCTTGCTTCTTATAAATCCCTTGTGTTTTATAAGGAAATTCTCCTCCAAATCGAGTCAATCCTTATCAAACCTATCTATGATAGGAATGATAATTCTAAAGTCATCTACCAATCTTTGTATATTAAACAGTTTATCTCAATGCTTGATTGGGGTAATCATCCATTGGATCTCAAACAGTTAGATAATAAAAATAGCCAATTTTGCTATTATGATTATATTGAAGCCTGACATAAGATTTTCTTATACCAAAGTCCCTCCTTTAGTCATTCGTGGTTTATTCAGTTTGACCACAAATTCAAAAGTCAACTTCCCCTCTGGTTTACTCTTTGGTGGGCAAGATATGGACCTTCTTTCGATATCTTTCCTTAAGAGCTTAAACCTCAAGTTAATCATTTTTGTAATCGAAGTCCATACAATCAAAAATTTGGTTGTATTCCTGTCTTGCTTCAGTTCGTCAGTAAATATAAAATTCCATGGATTCTTAAATGGCAATATAATCTTCAAACTCCTGTCATTGAATCCATTTTTCCGTCATCAAGTGGTCAAACCAATGTTGCTTCTATTGTTAGTCAATTAACCATGGTTACCCGTTTGTTCTTCATTAAATGGTGGGATAAGTTTGATATTCATCGAATCATTGGTCATGTTCAGAAAGAATTTCCATTGAATCCTCTCCCTATTAAAACATTCCCAACCAAAGGTTCTTTTAGTAAATCTAAAGAAGTTCGGCCTGCGTTTGGTTCTTCCTTAGATCTTTCAGAATTTAAAAACTGTTCCAGCCTTGAGCTACAAAAACTAGCTCAACTCATTCAAGACAGAGTCAACAAACTCCATGAAGAAATTGAAGCGTCATAGTTGTTCATCTTCTTCATCTAAAAAATCAAATAAAAATGCAGGTGATGAGGATGCAGAGGATCCCTACGGCAGCATACACCTTCAAGATGCTTAGGACCCATTTGCATGAGTCATCATCAGTGACTCACTAGAAGCAGTCAACATCAGGGTTCACGCATGATGCGTTTTCACCAAAAGCTGCCGAAAGTTAGCTATATTATTTTCTTTAGTCAAATGTTGTAACCTACTTTTGCAAAAGCAGCATTATTATGTTATCTTTTACTATTCATCAATAGTAAAAGTTGTCTGTAATATTTTACTTTTAACTATTCCACAATAGTAATTCGTGTCTGTAATCATTCAAGTCTGTAATAGTATCGATTCCTTGTTCTATAAAAGGAAATCGAAGTCATTTGTTAGAGCAGGACTTGAAGGCGTCCAATAGAGAGTTTTAAAAAGTACTCAGATTCCTATCTGATTAATCTTGAAACCTCTACTTCCCTCTTAGTAACCTATGATAGGATTATTTCTATAATCGAGTCAATTGTAAGTTCTTTTAGTAACTTGTTTGTAAATACTTTATGTTTTTTCAATAAATTTTCTTATCAGGAAACATGTTGTTATCATTTCTTACTCTTAATTGTGCTATATCTGTATTTAGTTAATTGTATGCGCCTCTACTTGTTCCTTCTACTTATTTTTCTCTGTATAGATCTCTCATAGATCTGCTCCTCCCCTAAATGGTATATATATATATATATATATATATATATATATATATTATTGGGTTGCGCGTGTTCATATAATGGATTGTCTGAATTGAGCCCGATTTAAGGTCATTACATACTAAACGCCCATAATAAACTCCTAAGTTCAATATATGCTTGAATCGTTATATTGCCAACTAAGACATCATGCGGTTACTATATGCAACACTAACTCTAGTATGGTACTTACTTTTTCAAATATAATTTCTTTATTTAATTCCAATTAGGAATTGTAACCCAATAGAAGTAAAGATACACACTTTTAAGCCTACGAAATACTAACTCGTTCATTGTTAACATATCTTGAAGTATGTTTTTACTCTCACACCGAAGGTATGTATCCCCTGACGACCCAAGTCATTAAGTACTTTTTGGTGGTTCTTTCTGTGTGCAGATCCATGTACAAACTGGTGGTGTAGAACGTGGGGACCAATTCAAGCGTTAACATTGGCGCTAGAATGAGAGCCTTCAAGTATTTTAAAATAATTTTTTATTTAAAAAATTAAATATAATTATTACTTTAATTTTTAAAATAATTATTATTTTCATGAAAAAAATTTAGAATTTTTATTTTTTTCATAAAATGAGTACAGTTTCCTAAAATATAGATTCAAAAAAATTAAATAAGAAAATAAAAAATTATTTTCAAAAAAAAAGTAAACTTTTTTCATTTTTTATTTAAAAATTTATTTTCAGAAAAACAAAGTTTATGTCTTTACCATTATTAGAATTTTTTAAAATTAAAATACAAAAAACAGTAAAAGATAACTCAAAAAATTAATTCAATTTTTTTTAAAAAAAATAAATTAATTATTTTAAAAAAAATTATTATTTTTATGAAAAAATAGAAAAGTTTTCTCTTTTTAAAAAAACAAATAAAATTTTATAAAATATAGATTCAAAAAACATTAACTTTATTTTAAGAAAAAAAATTGAATTTTATTTTATTTTTTAAAAATGAGTAAGGTTTCATAAAATATAGATTCAAAAAAAGTCAACAATTTTTTTTTTCATAAAACAAAATTAGAAATTTTTTTTATTTTTTAAAAGATGAGTAAATTTTCATAAAAATAATTAAAAATTTAAAAATTTAAACTTTAATTTTTTTGAATCTATATTTTATGAAACTTTACTCATTTTTGAAAAAAATAAAAGTTTCTATTATTTTTATTGAAAATAATAATTATTTTTAAAACTTTTTAAAATTAATATTTTATTTGAAAATATAAAACATAATTATTATTTTAAAAATAATATTTTATTTTAAAATATTAAAAATAATGATTATTTTAAAACTTTTTATTTTTTTAAAAAATAATTAGTGAAATTGTGGTTGGGTCAAACTAGGTTGCGTATTTTGGTCAAAATAGGTCGGGTAGGGGTCAAATCGGATAAAAGGAACAAAAACGCCAAAAAAATAAAGTTGGTGGCAACTTAAAAGGACAGAAGAGAGAAGGGTCTTTTGATGATAGAGAGATGAGTTGTAATTAAGAGCGGGTTTATATAGAGTTTAATAAGGGTTATTTAAAACAACTCGGGTCAAATTGTGAGTTCAGAATAAATTTTGGATCAAATATCAAATCCGAATCGAATGATCAAATCCATCCAAATAAAGCTTTAAATCACGGAGCTAAAAGTATTTTTGTGGGTCATCTTTGCCCTCCATAGGTTCACCCAAAAAGTTATGACTGAAGTTACTATTGTTAGTAACTTAATTTTTTATATACAGATAAATGTTTTTCATATCTTTTAATGTGGGACTGTGATGTTACATTATTGTTAAAAAAATTGTCAAAAGAGAAAAAAGAAAGAAAAAAAGAAAGAAAGAAAGAAAGACTGACTTAGGTTGAAATATTAGCACATATGTATTAGTTTGTTAAATGATCATCTCCATGTGAGTCACCAACAAATGATACCATGTTAATAAATAACACATCTAAAAATTTAAATTATTACCAAGAGTTTTTAGCTTGATTGTTGCCAAGCAAGAGGTCCTAGTTTTAATTCACTCATCCTTAATTTAAATTTTTTTTAAAAAGAGACTCAAACTATTAGACAGAGAGATTAATAATATATTATGCTAATAACTTACTCATGGGTATTAAAGAATAACCTCGGATGATAATAATTGACAATGAATAACTAACTATGTCATGTACTAATGGGACTCTGGACCATTGCTTCCTTGCATACATATATGTTATGTTCTATACTATTATGAGGTTCATTGATTTATGTTAGTAGCTTCAACGTGGACCAACGATATTGTTTATATAAATATATATATACAGAGTGGTCATTTCTGAGCATGGGCAGGAGGGTCGATCGTCCTGGACCCTCGATCAGAAGGGCCCCAAACATTATATATATATATATATATATATATAAATATGTATATGTATATATATGTATATATATATATATATATATATGGGATTTTGAACATTTGATTAAAGATTTTGACTCTAGTGATACTAAACGAAGTATCTTTCAATGAATGTATTCTCATATATTTTGTTGTAGTCGAAATTCTCATATATGTTACTGTATGACTCTATCTTTTTATGAATAAGATTTAATTTCTCTACATATTATTTTAAATAGTAAGTTGTTGATTTGATAAATGTGATAAGTTTTGGATGATATATGCAAATTTTACAAAGTAAGCAAGTTGTCATAAAATATTCGTTTGGTCGAGGAATATTCTTTTTGTCGGGGAATATTCGTACGACGGCGCAATCATTGGCTGACCCCATAACGGGGGTATAGAAAGCGACAGAAGTAATTTTTTTATAAAAATAACGACAAAACTTTTACCGTTAACTGTTGAAATACCCGTTAATAAAAGTACAGTAATACGCGTTGTTGCACAATAGCACACGGTATTACACAGTATTTCTAATTATTGATTCTTATGTAAGAAGTCACTCATTCAATAATTATCGCAGTAATTACTGTTCAGTATCTTATATTATTGGTTCAATAATTGCTACATTGATAATTGCATATTATTTGATATTATTGATTCAATAATTGTCATAGTAACCACTGTACAGTATTTCATATTATTAAATCAATAATTGTCACACATATTATTGAAATGATATTATTAGATAGTATTATTGACAATGTCTAGAAAATTCTGTCGAGAAAAAGGGTTAGGTTATATAATTGCGCGCCAATGAAGAAAAATTCTTATCGGAAAGCCACATCTTTTCTGGAAACGACCTGGTTGTCAATATTGTGATTCTATAATATTAATTGTGAATAATAATTGATAAATAAAATAAATTTTTTTGATAAATAGGATAAGTAAATATTTGATCAATTTTGATATAAATGAATGAATTTTTAGCATAAGACATTTGTTGAAAGTTGACATTTTATCTTCTACGATAAAATAATTCATTCAAATATATTATTATAATATTACATTATAATAGTATAATGTGATAATATAATAGTATAATTTTAAATGGTAATATTATTATAATAAATTTATGGCATAAGAATAAAATGAGGTGAAAGAGAGTAAATTGAATTTGAATTCTTTTTAATTATTATAAATGTTTTAATAAATTTAAAGCATGTGATATAAGGTGGAGGTAATCATGTTGGTTTTGAATTCTTGTTAATAATTATAAATGTTTTAAATAAATTTAAAGCATGTGATATAAGGTGGAAGTAATCATGTTGGGCTGAGACAATGTTTCGAAGAGAGTCTCGTTTTCATTTTTCGCTGGACCACCAAAATCTCTGGAACGGCTATATATATATATATATATATATATATATATATATATATATATTCTCTGTCCATTTTCTTAGAGAGATTAATTATGATCCATGTCCCTCCTGATTCTTGAATATATTATTGAGAAGATATTATCAAATTGAATATATGAAATTAATATACATTCTGATCATTTGTTTTCAAAAGAAAAATTATCCCAATTTAAAGCATGTATGGAACTAAATCTGGCAAAAAATAGGTTTTAGTTGGTTTTGAGTTACATAAAATAGGTTTGGGTTGGTTTTGGAACCAAAACCATATTACTTATATTTAATATGGGTTGTGTGCTTTAGAATTAAATGGTTATAGGTCGAATCCAGGTCGACCTAGCTATTTTTCAAATTATAGTTTCACTAAAATCTTAATTTCTGTTATACTAAAGGAGTCTTATTTAAATTATTTAGACCCAAGTTTGAAACTAAAAATTTTAATTGATGTGACTAATTTGAGTATTAAAAACATTAATTTTGTGATTATAGGCACTTTCAAATAAAAATTACATTAATAATTATTATGTTAATTAAAATAATAAAATTATTGAGAATTTTATTACAATAATCAGTAAATATTAATTTTTTTGGAGTGTATATATAATCGATAAATATTATTTTTTTTGGAGGGTGGGGGGGTGTAACACCCCATTTCCGAAATAGAAAGAGAGGTTACTCAAAGCACAACAATATTGAACGAAAGCTCTATGCCACGAAAGAATATTATTTATAACCAATAAAAATCAAAAGGTCAAACCAGAATAAATGCCAACTGGCTCAAACCACAATCTAGAGTATTGATTACAACTCCAAATAAATCAATGTATCAAACCAAAATAAAATATCTAAGTCATTGGATCGAATGGAGCTCTCATCACACTTGCCCTTGATCCCCCTGATTATCTGCCGGAATAAAAACACAGCATGAGCCAAATGCCCAGTACGGATATAGAATACAAGAATCATGAAACGAAATAACTAACTCAAATAAATAAACTAAACTGTAACGAACAAAACTAATACAACGAAATAATAGGCTGAATCAAATGGTTGGGTGTTATTTCATACCGAGCTCACATAAATATATCTTGCCACACAAGCAAGTCAAATAATGCCACACAGGCAATCAAAATAATTCCACACAGGCATAACATACATCATATACCGCCACGGAAGGTGTCATGCCTCGGTGCCAAGAGGACATGCCTATGGTACCCCCACAGGTGGTTATAACTCAGGTATACCCTACGATATATCTAACAAAATATTATGTCACAATACATGCGACATAATATCAACAAAAGGGTTCTATATGTACATGTTGAACCAAATCAAATTATAATCTTAATGTCTCAAAAAGAAAGTAACAACATGTACCGCTCTACAATTATCAAAATAAATACTAAACATGATAACTTAATTCAAAGAGTACAATTTTGAATCATATGAATCAACTCCAAAACGAAACTATTATATGAATTTCACAAGAATAATTATGTGAAATAATAACGAAATTCAAAATACGGAACAAAATGAATCAATCAAATTTAACAAGAGTATCGCTGAAAGAGTACGAAATCCGTACTTGGAATCGGTAATGTAATACCCAAATTATATCCTAAAAATTATTTGTTAAACTCCTTCCGTTTGAACTAAACAAAAAGAATAAATAAATATAAATACGTTTGCAAAATATTTCTTCTATCTTTAATCCGTTAATTAACTCATATTATTATTATTATTATTATTTTTATTATTATTATTATATTATTATTATTATTACTATTATTATTATTACTATTATTATTATCTTCATGTTCCATATACACATTAGGCCAAATATATTCACCGCCTTCCGTTCCAAAAATAAACATGAGGTTCATAATTCATAATATTAAACCAAATAATTCTCCCTTCCAAACAAAGCTAGGCACTTATTCCTCTCTATATGACATGTAGTATTATACCTTTTATATATATATATATATATATATATATATATATATATATATATATATATATATATAGTCTGCTGTTGGGATATGATTATTTGGGTCTGGCCATGGTGCAGTCCAATCTATTTAATGGTCCGACTCATATGTATTTATTGTGACAGTAAAAGAGTCCTTATTAAAATAGGATTGTGTTTCCTTATTATTTGGAGGGATAAGGAGTCCTTCTCCTAGTTGGATTCGAGTGGAGGTGACTTCTATATATACGGCTACAAGCAAGGGTTGAAGACAGGATGAAACATACAGGAGGAAATATGATACAACACAAATACACCATACGTACTTCCAATATTATTATAGTGGATTACTCTCTCTCCGTGGTTTTTTCCCAATTGGGTTTCCACGTAATTCTTGTGTTCATGCTTTATATTTCTTTTGTTTATGTTTATGTGAGGGTATTTCGTGAGTTTGAATTCACAACGATACAATCAAACCGTTGGCGCTGTTTTGACCCGCCTTTTTGGGTGATTTCGTCGGGCGTACAAAATCAGGCGTTAACATTGGCGCCGTCTGTGGGAAAGAAGACACTTGTTCTAGTGTCAAATTAAAATCATCAATCCATCAAGAAAGAGAGCTTACATATGAAGCTAAGTTACTCTTTATTTTATCAATTTAATAATATATATTCAATATATTGTTAATACTTTATCCGTCTGTTTACATAATTCACTCAGAATGAGAAGAACCTTTTTTCTCTCTCAAATCGATGTACTTTGCATATTTGTACAATGATAGATACTATGTAATTAGTACAACTACAAAGTGGAAAGTACCATTTTAATACTCCAATATGATTTGACGTTAAAACGTGAACAACCTCTTTTTTGCTATATGGCGTTAAAATTGAAGTCCACTTGCATGTGATCTAATATGTGCTGCTTGGGTTTTGCCTGTCGAAGCATGAACGCTTTTTATACAATATTATTTTCAAACGATTCTAGTTGTTGAGAACATCAATATGCTATAAATTGTTTATGCGGACTGAAAATCTCCAGAATATTTTTGTCCAGTTATTGTACAGACTGACACAGTTGGAAGACGATAACAAGATGAAGCATCTAAGGAGATGGCAGTGCGATTGGCCGCACATGGAGCGATTGGGAAGAAACAAAGGTGAAAGAGTCAAAGACCTTCGCTGACGGATTACATGAACTATTTGTGCTCGGCCAATGGCAAATTCAAAGGGGCCATCAAGCTTCAGCTTCAGGAAAATGAAGCAGATGGGTTTCCAACAACTACAACTAAAAAGCAGAGTCTAGTTGAATCTAGCATACAAGGCAGGACTTCGGCAGGGATTTGACACTCGAACCGAAAGGATAAAATCCCGAGGATAAAATCCCTACGGCGATTAAAATCCTACGACGATTATTTTTCCTACGGCGATAAAATTTTACGGCGATAAAAATCTTACGGCGATAAAAATCCCGAGGATAAAAATCCCGATGATAAAAATCCCGATGATAAAAATCCCGAGGATAAAATCCCGAGGATAAAATCCCGAGGATAAAATCCCGAGGATAAAATCCCGAGGATAAAAATCCCGAGGAGACTTTTTGTACTCTCTTATTTATAAGTTCCTTATAAATAAGAGACTAGGGGGCAATGTTGGGATATGATTATTTGGGTCTGGCCATGGTGCAGCCCAATCTATTTAATGGTCCGACCCATATGTATTTATTGTGACAGTAAAAGAGTCCTTATTAAAATAGGATTGTGTTTCCTTATTATTTGGGGGGATAAGGAGTCCTTCTCCTAGTTGGATTCGAGTGGAGGTGACTTCTATATATACGACTACAAGCAAGGGTTGAAGACAGGATGAAACATACAGGAGGAAATATGATACAACACAAATACACCATACGTACTCCCAATATTATTATAGTGGATTACTCTCTCTCCGTGGTTTTTTCCCAATTGGGTTTCCACGTAATTCTTGTGTTCATGCTTTATATTCTTTTATTTATGTTGTGTATTTTCGTGGGTTTGATTTCACAACGATACAATCAAACCGTTGGCGCTGTTTTGGCCCGTCTTTTTGGGTGATTTCGTCGGGCGTACAAAATCAGGCGTTAACATCTGCCATAGTCTGACATATAAGAATTTAAAAGTCTAATTCATTATATAATAATTTAAACATGCAATTCATTGAATATATGTCCTGCAGATTGAATGGGTACTACCCTGACTTCAATTAAATATTTAAACCAATTAGGTTCCTCATATATGTGATATACATCCATTATAAAAGCATTGATAATTACTAGCAACTTACTTGACAAAGAACAAAGCTTTGATTCTCCTCCTTCTTTTCGCAACTAAGCCGCTGCTTCCTTTTCTTTCCAATTCGTATCGCAAGTATAGTTAGGTTTTTGTATTTATTTGTTAATTAATATATCTTATTAACTCTCCTAATTTTAATAGATTTTAAAATATTACACAAATATAAATTAGACCCAATTAGTTAAAAGCCCAATTTCACCAAATTAGTTTATCCATCATTTATTAATACTTATTAGCCCACATAAATTAATGACTAGTTTGACCCAAATAAAAGATAAGGTCCAATTAAAATATTTAAAATATAAATCTAAATGTTATTTTTTTTCGGGTATTACATCACCTACCCCTTAAAAAGGATTCCGTCTCCGAAATCAAAAGAAACGAAGGAACCTAATTATCAAAAAGACGTGGATACTACGCTCGAATAGACTCCTCCATTTCCCATGTAGCTTATCGCTCCGAATGGTTTCTCCATAAAACCTTAACAAACAAAATTGTCTTCTTCCTCATAACCCGCTCTTGACGATCCAAAATTGTCTCGGCTTGCTCCACACAAGTAAGATCATCACGAATCTTATCGAACGGATATTGCACCACATGCAACGGATGATATTGGTAACTCCTCAACACCGACACATGGAACACATTGTGAACATAAGCTAGCTGTGGAGGCAAAGCTAACTGATATGCAACCTCACCAACCCTTCCCAAAATCTCGAATGGGTTAATATAACGCGGACTAAATTTCCTTTTCAAACCAAATCGCCGAATACCCTTCCAAGGAGAGACTTTTAGAAACACATGCTCACCAGGTTTAAACTCTAAGGTCCTCCTATGCTTATCAGCATAAATCTTCTGCCGTGATCGAGCCGACTTCAATTTCTCCTCAGCCCCCGCTACCTTCTCCGTAGTGATTTGAACTAACTCAGGCCTTTCTATGGCTCTCTCGCCAACCTCATCCCAACAAGTTGGTGCCCAACACTTCCTACCATACAACGCCTCAAACGAAGTCATCCCAATACTTGCACGCCAATTATTATTATACGCAAACTCAACTAGGCTCAAATAGTCATCCCAATTACCTGACCTCTCCAGTGCACAAGACCTCAACATGTCCTCCAACGTTTGAATAATCCGCTCGGACTGCCCATCAGTCTGCGGATGGAAAGAAGTACTAAAGTTGAGTCGAGTACCCCAAGCTCGTTGAAACCCTTTCCAGAATCGTGAAGTGAACCGTGGGTCCCGATCTGAAACAATAGACACTGGAGTACCATGAAGTCTAACAATTTCCTGCTGAAAGATCTATGCCAACCTATCCACCGAGCAACCCTCATGAATAGCTAAGAAATGTGTCGATTTGGTCAACCGATCCCCCACAACCCAAATGGCATCATTCTTCTTGAAAGTCTTCGGCAAACCAGTCACAAAATCCATCGTGATATCCTCCCACTTCCACACTGGAATGTCTAACTGTTGCAGTAAACCACTAGCTCGTTGATGTTCTATCTTCACTTGTTGACAAGTGGGGCACTTCCCAACATATTCAGCCACATCTCGGTTTATCCCATTCCACCAAAAAATTTCCTTCAAATCCCTGTATATCTTTATAGAAATTGGATGAATGGAAAATGGTGAACTATGAGCCTCCGCCAAAACCGCCTCCCAAATGATTGGATCAGACGGTACACACAACCGCTCACCTAACCAAATCACACCATGGTCATCAATACGAACGTCGGGCTGCTTGCCCTCCTCTAGATTCTGCGTCATACTCCACAATTCCCAACCTTCTTTTTGAGCTTCTTTAACCCTCAAAATAAGAGAAGGCTCCACTCTCATACCCGCCAAATGCCCATCTGAACCTTGCACATACAACTCCAACTATAGCCGTTCCATATCTGAAATAAGCTGAGGTTGTGTAATAAGAGCTGCTACACTACCTGAACTCTTTCGGCTAAGAGCATCTGCAACCACATTTGCCTTCGCCGGGTGATAGTGAATTCTCGCATCATAATCTTTTAGAAGCTCCAACCAACGCCTTTGCCTCATGTTAAGCTCCTTTTGAGTGAAACTGTATTTAAGACTTTTGTGGTCGGTGAAGATATCACAAGTCTCTCCATACAAATAGTGCCTCCAAATCTTTAGATCAAAGATCACTGCTGCCAACCAACTCCAAATCATGAGTGGGGTAGTTCACCTCGTAAGGTTTAAGCTGCCTAGAAGCATAAGCAATCACCTTATCGTGTTACATTAAAAAACACCCCAAGCCCTTCTTAGAAGCATCATTGTAAATCAAATAACCTCCTATTCCCGACGGTAATGTAAGTATTAGAGCTGTCACAAGTCGTTTCTTCAGTTCCTCGAAACTCTTTTCACGCTCCTCATTCCACAAAAACGTCATGTCATTTCTCATCAACTGAGTCAATGGTAAGGCAAGCCAAGAAAATCCCTCCACAAATCGTCTATAGTACCCTGCCAAACCAAGGAAACTCCTAATCTCTGTCACAGTAGTAGGTCTCGGCCATTTAGTGATAGCCTCAACCTTCGCAGGATCCACCTTAATGCCTTCAGCAGAAACAACGTGGCCCAAAAATGCAACTTGCTCCAACCAAAACTCGCATTTAGAGAATTTAGCCTACAATTTCTCTTTCTGCAAAATCCCCAACACTGTTCGAAGATGCTCCTCATGCTCCTCCCAAGACTTGGAGTAAACCAAAATATCATCAATAAAGACAATAACATATTGGTCCAAGTACTCCTTGAACACCCGATTCATCAAATCCATAAACACCGTCGGAGCGTTAGTCAACCCGAATGGCATCACCAGAAACTCGTAATGCCCATAGCGAGTACATACAAAAAGCTGTCTTAGAGACATCCTCATCTCTCACCCTCAACTGATAGTAACCCGACCTCAAGTCTATCTTTGAAAAATACTTCGCCCCCTGAAGTTGGTCAAATAAGTCTTCAATCCTCGGTAATGGATACCGATTCCTGATAGTAATCTTGTTTAACTCCCTATAGTCTATGCACAACCTCATAGACCCATCTTTCTTCTTCACAAACAAAACCGGAGCACCCCACTGTGAAACACTCAACCGAATTACACCACGATCTAACAACTCTTGCAACTGCTCCTTCAACTCCTGCAACTCCAATGGTGCCATCCGATACGACGCCTTAGAGATAGGCCCCGCACCAGGAACAAGCTTAATAGTAAACTCAACTTCCCGCTGTGGTGGCAAACCTAACAAATCCTCAGGAAACACATCGGGAAAGTCACGAACAACCAAAATATCCTCAATACGAGACTCACCCTTGGAGGTATCCTTCATAAATGCCAAATACCCCTCACAAAACTTTGCCACTAACTTCTCAGCCTTCAAAGCTGAAATCAACTTCACCACTCTACTCGGCTGTGAACCCTGAAACACAAATTTCGGAGACTTCACATCTCCAAATATAACCTTCCTCGCCTGGCAGTCGATAGTGGCCTGGTGCTTATCCAACCAGTCCATCCAGAGAATAACATCAAAATCGTGCATACACATTGGAAGAAGATTAGCCCTACTAATCTTATCCCCAAAACTGATCGGACACCCTCGATATAAATCAAAAATAACAACAGAAGTCCCCATCGGGGTAGCAGTAGACATAACAGAATCTAAAGACTGAGATGGCACACCAAGGTACCTAACAAAAGACTGAGCCACAACAGAATGAGTAAAACCCGTATCAAATAAAACAGAAGCCTCACGACTACCAACTACAAGAGTGGCAGAAACAGTACCTGCCGCACCTGCCGCACCTGCCGCACCTGCCGCCTGATTATGTGTCAAGGCAAACACTCGACCACCTTGACGCTGACCTCTATTGACACCATAATCACTGCCTTCACCATTACCACGTGGCCCGATACAATCTCTAGCCATGTGGCCCATTTGTCCACACAAAAAGCATGCACCGATAACTCTATGACACTGTCTCCCAGGATGATTAGCCCCACACATAGCACAAGGAGCTATCGAAATATGATTTGGGTTACCCTCACCAGTTGGTCCCAGATATCGACCCTGATTCTGCCTCTGCTGACGATTCTGCCCTTGCTGGCGATTCTGACCACCTTGATTTCTCCCATACTGACCCGAAGCTTGACCCTACTGGTCATCTCTATCCCTTTTTTGACTTTCTTCAGATTTAGAAGACCAAAAGTCCTGCCGCTACATCTCAATGTTCTTGGTCGCATTAGCCACAGCCGATACATTCGCAAACTTTGTGTTAATGAGATGTTGATGATACCTATAATGAATCCGCCACTTGAACTTTTTTGCCTGCTTCGCTGCAGTCCCTGCAGAGGTTCCCGCAAAACCTGCTAACCTGGTGAACCTCGTCATGAAATCCGTGATGGATTCATCATCTTTTTGCCGAATAGATAGATACTCTCTAGCATAGGCCTCTTTATCAGCAGCTGGGAAGTACTGCTGATAAAAGACCTCACAAAACTCTGCCCAACGAAGTGTCTCCACATACCCATCACCCTTTGTTGTTTTCAGTGTTTTCCACCACCTCTGAGCATCCCTTTCTAGCTCATAAGCAGCAAGCAACACTCTCCGATTATCTGAGCACCCCAACACATCAAAAATCTTCTCTAGGTGACCAATCCAATTCTCTGCATCGATTGGAGTCGGAGCTGAACTGAATGACTGTGGCTTCTGCTTCTGAAACCTCTCAAACCATACATACATTGGACCCACCTGCTGATCGACACCATCCACATTTCCTTCCTCTTCGTTTGCCTATGGACCATTATTTCCCGAGTTCCTCTGCTCAAAAATTTTTGGCGGTTGCTGCATTGCATGTACAACCTGTTCCACCAACTGCGGTAAAGCCTGATTAACCGCCTGATTCACCAAGGTAGCCAATTGAGCATTAACTTGATCATTAGGTTGCTCATTGGGCTGACCATCACCTCTTTCCCTATTGTTACCTCGCCTCCCAGCAACTCTAGTGGATCTACGAGCCATCTAAAAAAGAGATTAAAGAATATAAGCAAAACAGACTAAGGACAGATTCAAATATAGCTGAACATAAAATTAAAATGAACAAAACCTAACCCAGAAGTCTACCCATAACTCACAAGTCAAACCTAAATAGGTTTTATACAAGAAAGAACCTGGCTCTGATACCAACTCTGTAACACCACCTTTCCGAAATAGAAAGAGAGGTTACTCAAAACACAACAAAACTGAACGAAAGCTCTATGCCACGGAAGAATATTATTTATAACCAATAAACATCAAAAGGTCAAACCAGAATAAATGTCAATTGGCTCAAACCACAATCTAGAGTATTTATTACAACTCCAAATAAATCAATGTATCAAACCTAAATAAAATATCTAAGTCATTGGATCGAATGGAGCTCTCATCACACTTGCCCTTGATCCCCTTGATTATCTGCCCGAATAAAAATACAGCATGAGCCAAATGCCCAGTACGGATATAGAATACAAGAATCATGAAACGAAATAACTAACTCAAATAAATAAACTAAACTGTAACAAACAAAACTAATACGACGAAATAAAAGGCTGAATCAAATGGTTGGGTGTTGTGGGCAAGGAAATCGTACTTTGCTAGGGTTAGGTTTCGTGTTGGCTGAGGAGGAGAGAAATCCACGAAGAGCACAGAATTGATTGATTGATTGAAGAGGGAAGAATGACAGCTGAGCGATTACTCCAACAACACGTGGTAGAACTCTTAGACTCCGAGAACCTTGTTAGGGTAGCAAGGATTCAGAGAGCCTTCTTGAGTGCTTCGGGTTGAGCGAGAATCTCCAATTCTCCTAGTCTTCCTAAAGGTCCAAGAGTCCAAGAGTCTGAAGAGGTCCCCTTCCTAATGGAATGGAAAGGGTATTTATAGGGTTTTCTGGAAAGTGGTCATGTGCCAGGCACATGACCTCAGGGAAATTTCAGAAATACCCTTTAATCACCAGAGTAATGCCCAGATCGTCCTGTCCTTCTAGCCACCAATCCAATTCCTCAATCAATTCCCAAAATGAGCCGCCTCTACGAGCCTTCTGCCTCGGGACACGTGAAGACTTCTCTTGGGTCTAGCATATTTATTTTTGACTTTTTCGTCTTCATTTAATTAGGTTATGGAACCCTAATTGTGTATTTAATTCAATTAGGGCATGTGAACCCTAATTTGCACTTGGGCCCACATTTGCCCCCTGCGCGAGAGTCGCGTTTCCAAAGAGACGATCGTGCAAGAATACTTCAAGCTTTTGAATGATTTTGCTGGACTCCACATTACAGGTCTTGAGGACAAGGGTCCTAAAAGAGAGAACCCCTAGGGAGCCAAACCCTTAGGATTAAATCATAAGGAGGCAAAACCTAGCAGGACTCTTCCTTGGACATATTGGGAAATCTTCTAAAAATCTTGCTCAATCTTTTTTATCTTAGTTAATATATATATATATATTGGAAACTAAATCAAGATAAATTATATTATATATTACCAAATAAAATCTTATTTTATTTTTAAAACAAGATCAAATCATTTTTTATTTGGGAACAAGATCATATATATTTGAATATATAAAATCATATTCTTCCTTATTATTTATTTATTTTTTGGAAACAAAATCAAATATTTCCATTTAGAAATAGAATATTTGTTTCAATAATAATAATAAATTTTTTTTGAAACATCTCAATTATATATAATATAATGAATGATATAATGAATTAGTATTACTGTTCTGCAATTTCCAAGACTACAATCATGTAAGAACTTCACACAGCTTCGGCAAATAATTCCATTTTTTTCTTTTTCTTTTTTCCTTCTTTTTTTTTTCTTTTCTTTTAAAAGAGAATATTCAAGTGGTTAATTTTTATACTAATTAACCCAAAAATAGGTTCAAAATTTGTAAACATGGACTTCAGCCTTATCCGTATAACAATGTATATGCATATTAATTCTAAATTAGATGCATATGTAAAATAAATATATATAAAATATTGCCTTATAATCTATATGTATGAATGATATATATATGCATAATTGATTGGCTTTTGTAAAAGGAATAATCAATCATATGATGCCTTTTTTTAAAAGATGGAGAGCTAGAATAGCAGTATCACAATAATATTAGATTGAGGATTTGTCCTATCTTTTATATGCTACTACCATAAAGATCAAAGAATTGAGACATTTTCGTCGGCATATCATATATTCTGAAAAGAATGTGCATTAGGTTCCGTGAATATGCTATGTGCATATGTATAGTAATTATAAAATAAACTAACAGAGGGACTACTGTGCGTACCTTGCTGCTACTCATACACACATGCATACATGACATCTGATGTGATCATCATCCATTCGCCTTCTGGTTTAATCCCAGTTTTGAAGACAAACTCTTAGTCGTCCTTTATCAAATCTTTCTAACCCTTGCACCATCTATGTTTCCCTAATATATATATATATATATATATATATATATATATATATATATATATATATATAATCATCCGTGGTAACCGGTTGCCAGGTGCACTGTTCAGCAATCCACTTTTTAGCCCTTGATCAGATTAATGAAAGGCCAAGATTGAATTATTTTTCTCCTGCAGACACTTAACACATATGTCATGCACCTAATTACTGTTCTGCCCTCATCATATTGGCATCATGCCCACCCTTGCCCTAGAGGCTCCTTCGGCAAGGTATCTCTCAACTTGGATCACTAAGTTAGGCCTTATTTATTTGCAAAACATATGTTTAGAATTTGACTATTTGACTTAATATAATACTATTTTGAATTATTTTATCCTCTCATGAAAATAATTCAAAATATAAAAAAAAATGATAAAATAATAAAATAAACATAAACATATTATATAAAATAATAAAATAAAATAAATAAAATAAAATACAAATACTAAACATATGAATAAGGCCTTAGTATTATATGAAGTCAAATAATAGTTCAAAACAATAATAAAATAATAAACATATAAAATAAGAATTATTTTATATAAAATAATTCTTATAAAATATAATACTATGTTTATTATTTTATATGAATTAATTTATATAAAATAATAAACATATACAATAATTCTTATAAAATATAATACTATATTTATTATTTTATATAAAATAATTATTATTTTATATGTGTATTATTTTATTATTATTTTGAACTATTATTTGACTTAATATATACTAAGGCCTTATTCATATGTTTATTATTTGTATTTTATTTAATTTATTTTATTATTTTATATAATATGCTTATGTTTATTTTATTATTATTAAATTTTATTTTATTTTCATGGGAGGATAAAATAATTCAAAATAGTATTATATTAAGTCATATAGTCAAATTCTAAACATATGTTTTGCAAATAAATAAGACCTAGCTTAGTGATCAAAGTTGAGAAATACCCTACCGAAGGGCAGGGGTGGGCATGGCCAATATGATGAGGGCAGAACAATAATTAGGTGGATGGCATGTGTTAAGTGCTTGCCGCTACAGGCTGTAGCGGCAGGGGAAAAAATATTTCAATCTTAGCCTTTCATTAATCTTATCAAGGGCTAAAAAATGGGTTGCTGAACAGTGCACCTAGCAACCGGTTGCCACGAATGATTACCCTATATATATATATATATATATATATATATTATTTTGGGAAACTAAATCAAGATAAATTATATATTATAAAATTAAATCTTATTTTATTTTGTAAATAAGATCAAATCCTTTATATAAAATCAAATCATTCATATTATTTTGAAAACAAAATCAAAATCATTCCTATTTAGAAATAGAATATTTGTTTCCATAATATATATATTTATTTATTTATTTGAAAAACATATCCTTCGTGTTTCGGAATAAGGATGGAATTAAAATTCAGTACGGACCAGAATTGTAACGAAAGTAACCCATTAATTACTCTGGTCAATCACATATTCCAAGTTCATGCCAGACATTTTCTTCAATTTTACAAAATCTGAAGACAGGGCGGAGTAGATCGGAAGATTCGTGGACTCAAAGGTGATCCTCTCTTCATGGTTTGAGTCTTTATTGGGAGACGAACCGAGCGAATTCCTTTACCTGGTGGGCTTGAATATTAAACTCTGTCATCCTTGAAACAATTCTAGATGCTGATGACATATTCCCACTCCTCAATCCGTAAATCCTTTTAATTGTATTTCCTTTTACTTCAATTCCATAATGACTTGCAGCCTTTGCCATATTGTTATCTAATCTTTTATTGGCTATGGACTATCACTGCTCAATATGATTCCCCCAGGGCACGAACTTTTTCTTTTACATATGTTCGTAATATATATATATATATATATATATATATATATATATATATATATATATATATATATATATATATATATATATATATATATATATATATATATATATATGGGTAAGCATCCGTAGCAACCGGTTGCCCATAGCACTGTTCAGCAACCAACATGTTAGCCATCGATTAGAAAAAGCAACGGGTGAGATGGGTGGGATTTCTACCCTGCCGCATGAAGCTGTTGCAGCAACACTACAGGACAAAAATCAACTGGTTATATTACTGTTATGCCCTCCCCTCATATATATATATATATATATATATATATATATATATGTATTATCAATTCAAAATTTAAAAGCATGCGGAGATGTAAGAGGAATAGTGATATGTAAATGATGACTGTCGCATGAGCCTCATGTGGTAGGCATTCAATGACCAATATATATATGTATTATGTTAATTACTGTTATGCCTATGAGCAATGAAGCATTAGCTGCCGGGTTTTTAACATACACGGGGGGGGGGGGGGGGGATTTTTTAAGCATCATGATGGTGACAAGGGAGGGGCCCACAACTTGCACATGCCAAGTTTTTAAGTTAAAAGGGGGGGGGGGGATTTTTTGATTTATTAGGGGAGAGAATATGCATGGAATTCGCCAGACTTGTGAGTATCAGACAAATAACATGACAAGACATATCAGGAGTATCAAACATACAAGAATTCAAACATACACGATTTAAATTTCTTTCTTGTCGCTACAGGGTCCTTCGACAGTCAATTTTTTTTAAAATAGTTTGCTTCCTTCCTTTGTTTTTGTATCAGCGTTCCACATTTTTCTTTCCCAGATTTCAAACAGGCTCCTTTGATAGCCATTTTTTTTAAATAGTTTGTTTTCTTCCTTTGTTTTTGTATCATCGTTCCACATTTTTTTTTCTCAGATCTCATATAGCTTTATTTCATCTCGAAAATTTCTACTTTTTGTTCCAGGTCTCTTTTTGTTCCAGTTGAAGTTCTGATCCGACAATTTTTCCTTCTTAATTCAGAATGGCACACAACATACCTGCTCATAAAAGGTTTGTATCTAGTTCTTCAGATTCTGTTGCTAGTTTAGATTGTTAAAATACGTCTGAGTTTGTAAGTGAAGTTGAAAGTACTAAATCTAAGATGGTGCCATATGTTGGTCAATTATTTTTTAAGTTGGAAGAAGTTGAATTTTTTTACAGATCTTATGCTCAAAAAAATGGTTTTGAGATTAAAATTGCAACTAGTCATAAACATGCTGGTACTAATGATGTGTGCTCTAGGTTGTATGTTTGTAAAAAAGCTGGTACACCCAATTCTGTGAAGAGTTTGCCTGATGATGAAGATGGTAGTAATAAAATAACTAGGCAACGAGACTCTATAGGACGCACATTATGTAAAGCTAGAATATATGTTGTTCATAATAAGAAAGAAGATAACTGGCGTATTTCTACTGTTGAATTAGAGCACAATCATCACCTAGTGACCCCTACCAAGGTAGATTTGATTGAGACACATAGAAATATTACTCCGGTTGCAAGAAAATTGATTGACACTTTAAATAAGTCTGGTATTGGACCAAGTAGTATGATGAACGTATTGAGCACAATGGGTGGTGGGTTGCAGAATGTTCCTTTTTCTAATGTTAATGTGCAGAATGTGGTGAGAGATTTAAGGCGGGATTCTGCAGATGAAAATGATGCATAAGCTGCTGTAAATTTTTTGAAAAAGCTGGAATCCGGAAGTTCGAGTAAATTTTTTTATCATGTCAAACCAGATGAAACAAATCGCATAGCATGCATTTTGTGGGTTGACGCCCGATCAAGGTTTATGTATCAATGCTTTGGAGATGTTGTAACATTTGACAGTATGTACAGGACAAATAAGTATGACATGCCGTTTGTTCCTTTTACCGGGGTCAACCACCATTTTCAGTCTATATTGTTTGGATTTGCATTGTTAAGGGATGAGACAGAGGACACTTTTGTTTGGGTATTAGAGACATGGCTCGAAGCCATGGACTACAAGCCACCTGTTACCATCATCACTGATCAAGACAGAGCCATGAGTAATGCTATTGCTAAGGTACTCCCTTCTACTCATCACTTATTGTGTTCCTGGCATATTGGCAACAAATTTCCTGAGAAATTGCATCATGTTTATTCTGAGCACCCATCCTTCAAAGATCATTTTAACCATTGTGTGTATAATTCATTGTCCGTCGGGGAGTATGAAAAGCGTTGGCAGATTCTGGTGAGGAATTATGAATTGTATAACAATGAGTGGATTAGAAGTTTGTATGATGTACGAGAGAAATAGATTCCCGCGTATACAAAGAGATATTTTGCAGCGGGAATGACAACCACTGGAAGAAGCGAGAGCATGAACCATTTTTTTGATGAGTTTGTCAATGCTTTAACGGGCATGAAAGATTTTGTAGTGCAGAGTCAGAAGGCTATAGAAAAACAATTTATCAGAGAGAGGAAGGCCGACTACATAACAAAACATCGGAAAAGGATTATGGTTCTCGGGTCATCTTTGGAAGTGCATGCTGCGCAGGTGTACACAAAAGAGATGTTTAGACGTTTCCAACGTCAAATCGTCGATTCCATGAAGTACAATATTTGTAAAGTTAGTGAGTTGTGTGGCCCTGAAACAAAGGTGTATGCAGTGTTTAATCAAAATGCAACTGAAAACGATGGAAGATATAAAGAAATCGTCAACAATCGTCAGCTGGGCTCGGTAACATGTAATTGTCAATTATTCTCGCATTCTGGTGAATTATGCAGGCACATCTTGAGATTTTTCTTGTCTAAGAGTATTTCCCAAATTCCGAGAGACATGATTCTTTCTCGATGGACAAGAGACGCGAACAAAACTGATGTTCAAGAATTACTCTTTAGCCAAACAACTGCTGACTTTGAACAAGATCAAGCAATGAGTTTTAATCACTTGATGCTGGATTGCCAGGAGTTAGCCAGCAAAGCTGCTTGCTCAGTTCGAGGTTACAAAACTGTCCTGAAGTTGAATGCACGAGGAAAATCGTTAGTTGACCAGTATGATCCGGATGAGACGAACACTGAATTGGCTGACGATGACATTGATCACACTGGCGGAGATACACCACAGGTTATGGGTTATGACAATGACGATGAAGATGCTCAGGAAGAAGCGGACGAAGATGAGTTCTTGCCACCAGTAATTTCTCAAACAAAGGGCCGCAAAAAATAATCCAGATTGAAGAGTGCACTCGAGAAAATTATGGGTTCTAAATCTCATCGAAAATGTGCAATTTGTGGTTTTGAAACCGACCATGACACGCGCAATCACTATCGCGTGTTAGGGATTCCTGAGCCTAAATGATTATGATTATGCTATGTTTTTATTTATGCTCAGTTGTATGATTATGCTATGTTTTTATTTATGCTCAGTTGTATTATTATGTTATGTCTGTATTCCTAACAGTTTGTATTATTTATGCTCAGTTGTATTATTATGCTAAGTTGCAATTTGTTGTATTAATTATAATTTATTATGCTTTGTTGTATTAATTATAATTTATTATGCTTTGTTGTATTAATTAAAATTTATGTAGCGCTAATAAAGCATAAAAAACTGGTATTAACATCAATGTAAAATTATTAAAACATAAGTCTAAATATCAGCATCTGGAAGAAGTCTAGCTTGACATCTAAAGAGTTCCCACGCAATTCGGTATCGAAATACCACTAAATCTTCAACGGACCATATTTCTTTGCGAAGGTTTACACTGTTCCTGACAAAGTAGTCAACATATTTGCAAACAAAAATACCACAATCTGTCTGGTTTGGCTGCACAGGTCTAGTATTCGGAATGAGCATGCGCGGATCCTGAGTAGGCCACTCGCGCTACGGATCACTAATTCGCAAACAACCTGGTATCAATTTGACCTGCAGTAATGAAAACTATTATTTATGGTATTAAATTGTACAACAGGAATATATAAAAGTGCAATATTAATTATATGACATATACATACCGCAACTTCAACAAATTCTGAATACATTTCTCGGATCGAGATATGCGGGGTATCTTCGTAGAGAGGGTCAAAGATGATGACTGTCCATTTGGGGACCGAGAATATGAATAATACAAAATGATGCATATCTTGAGTACACAATGGCAGAAATATAAAAGTGCATTCGTGTAAAGCTGGACCCGCTTCTGGGAAGACATAGGGGTGGCAAAAACTCTCTGCCCCATTCGCCTGGCTAGGGGGCAGAAAGCTCTTGCCAAGATGCATGAAGAATGATTCCATGAAAGCAAATCTTGCCCACCTTCTAATTCCCCGCGTTCTATAGTACTCTTCTCTATCCCGCAGTAATAACATATACGCGTCCACGGAGTGCTCCCAAATCCAAGTTGCAGGGCTTAAGGCCTTGAATACGTCGTGTTGCAATGTATACAAGTGTCGCGGATGTACCACAGGAAATATAGATTGATCTGCGTTCCCAAACAAATAGTTATTTATAAACACTACCTTGTCTTCCCTAAGCATTTTTGTCGGGCACTTTTTCATTCTATAAGAACTTTACCCTTTTGTTAAATATTGTACCTGAAACAAACAATTATCGCCTTAATAATAAGTACTAAGTACAATATTAATAAAAACAACTTAATAATATGGAATTATTATGACCCTGAATAATAGTATCGGTTGACCCGCTTTCTCTACGAAGCCAGACTCAGATGGATCAAGGGGCACATAAGCCTGTGTTGTAGGGATGTATCCTTCTGTCATATCTTGTACCTGAAAATTATATTGATACAAACATTAATAAAAGCAAAGAATAACAGCGTTAGTTAAGATTTATAATTAATAACTTAAGGATTATTGTTACATATACATATCGCCTGCTCTAAGAAGTCAGACTCGAATGTGTCAAGGGGAACATAAGTCTGGGTGGTGGGGATGTACCCTTCGTTTAAATCAGGTACCTGAAAGATAATAATAATAATAATAATCATATTAATAATAAACATCATGCTAATTACATCATGATAATAATAATAATAATAATAATACTCATGATTTTGATGACCACTTTAAGTACCTTATTCTTCGCCTTTTCTGTGAAGTCAGACTCGAATGAGTAGGAGGGTACATAGGCCTGGGTGGTGAGGATGTAACTCTCTTGTACAGCAACATTACTTGCCTCCTCTAGGTCTTGCCCGCCCTGTTTAGGTTCATAGTTCCCTCTAACTTCTGCGTTGTATACACTGAAAGGTAGTCCCATACCTGTTTCTCAACTATATAGTCTTGAGGCATCTTACTAAAAGCAAAGCACTTATCAAGTAAAGACTTTGCACTCTCAACCTGTCATGTAAGATGAACACATTATTAGTATTAGTAAACAAGATAGGATGTATAAATGTAATATGCATAAATTAAAGTCAAACATTGAAAGTAGTAAAATATGACAATGCTAGTGTACCATGTGTATAAGATGATGCTGTTGGCTGTAAACTGTCCGGGGCTCGTAAGTAGGGTCTGGGTCCCCTTCCCGTCGAGGGCGATGCAATTTTCTATGTGTAATTTTTCTGTACCAATCCATGTATGTATCAAGTTTCACAAAGTTGTTAATCTCGTATTGCTGCCCCCTAAGATGTTCTATGTAAGCCTCCCAATGTGCAATGTACTGTCGCCTCAAGGCCATGCAATCAACGACGGCAAATCTATGTTCTTTGTCCTTTCTAAGATCGTCGTGATTTTCTGCCGGAGTTGGTATACCTTGTAGGAACCCATTCTGTCTCATCACCCTGTCTGGCATCTGGTATTCTACAATATCAAAATGGATCAAGGGGATTCTTCTAGATCCAAACAACCTTCCTTCGAAATTGAATCCATTCAGATTGTCATCCCACCTCATGTAAGGGCGCTAAACTACTTGCCCTTCAGCCTGGACATCTTAATTCCCCTCGATAAAATGTCAAATGATGATGGGGATTGTGTCGTCTATCAGGGTAACTGTGATTTTCTGAGTATGCCCACGCTAGGGCCCTAGGTAACCATAATTGTGATTGAGGCCAAGGGTTAGGCCTTCCAACTTTTATACGCTCGTATGCCCAAAGTTGTATAAGTGTGACACAACCATTCAAATTTTTCACTCCTTTTCTAGTGGAAGTATATAAAGACCGATACAAATACCCTAACACAGCCGCACCCCAAGAAAACGTTACACAATTTTCAATGTTGGCAATAAAATACATATACTTGGGATGAATAGAATTTTTATTCCTAGTGGGGAACAATATTGCCCCACACAACCAAAGAATGTAGGCCTTTGTGCATCGGCCAACAATTTCCTTACTTGCTTTAGGCGGACAATTATTAAAATGTTCCTGCAACCATAGTAATTAAATAGAGCGGCGTTTTTTTAATTCTTGATATTCAACAGCTACTTCACTACCAAAACATTCTTGAAAATGAGCTAGTGGAGTGTCAAATAATGGACAAGTTAAGGGTTTGCCAACCACCGACAACCCAAGAATGAAGTGGACATCCTCTAAAGTTATTGTAATTTCCCCACAATTTAGATGAAAACTATTGGTCTCCGGCCGCCATCGCTCTACCAGGGCGGACACGAGCCCAGCGTCAGTCTGTGGAACAACTGCCGGATAATTAAAAATCCCAAATCCACATTTTTTAAGAAGAGTTTTTTGATTGTTTGGTAATATCCATTGATCGTATTTTTTTTTCCAGTTAACTGACTTGTGAGTATTCTCCCCCTGTCTTTTCCGTCAAATACATCAGCTGACACATGATTTTGTTGGTCGTAAAGCACACTTGGGTCAATTGGTCCATAATTCCAACTGTCCATTTAATACTTAACAAAATAACATAATAAGTTTTTCATATTATTTAATGACTATGTAACACAATTATATCCCAAACATAATTCACGAATATATATTTTATAATTATTTAAATGAATTTATTTTTAAAAAAATTCATAATCATTAATCATGAAGATAAAATATAATGTCCCAAACACAATTTTAAATTTTCATGCATATAATGTCCCAAACACAATTTTAAAATTTTCAATTAATATATTTGCAACTCCCTTTCAATTATTAGGCACAACAATTTCACAATTTCATGAAGATTAAATAATGCACAACATTAAAACAATAATATTTTCATAATAAACATTCATAATAAAAAAAACTCCATTACAATATATTATTCAAAACTATTTAATTATAAGTCAATAATCATAATAACTACATCACCACATAGTTATATAATTGCTCAAACACATAAATTATAAAAAATTTCAAAAATTCACATGCATATATATAATCACAGTAATGGTTGATAATTTCCCCTTAAAATTTAACCTTCTATTTTATCAAAAATATATTTGTACAAAACAATTATAATATATAAAATATTTATTTATTTAAAATTGAAAAAAAAAACTTACAAAATTAATACTTGAAGTTGACAAGTTGTAGAGTATCGGATGAAAATCTATTCTTCTTTCTTTTTATTTCTTCTCTGTTGTTACTGGATTAGAAGTTGAATGGAGGGAAGTTGCATGGAAGTGGAATAATGAGCGGCAGGGGGGGAAGAAAGGGCATGAGAGAGTGAAATTAGAACATAAATAACATATAAAGGAGGGGAGAGGGGAGAGGACAAAAAGCCGCATGCTTCGGTCAAAGACTGCAAGCCATTCACTGTTCATGTCAGCCTACCACATGAGGCTCATGCGGCAAGTCACTGTACATCTCCGCATGCTTTTAAATTTTGAATTGATAATACATATATATATATATATATATATATATATATGAGGGGAGGGCATAACAGTAATATAGCCAGTTGATTTTTGTCCTGTAGTGTTGCCGCAACAGCTTCATGCGGTAGGGTAGAAATCCCACCCATCTCACCCGTTGCTTTTTCTAATCGATGGCTAAGATGTTGGTTGCTGAACAGTGCTCTGGGCAACTGGTTGTTATGGATGCTTACCCTATATATATATATATATATATATATATATATATATATATATATATATATTCTGTTGGGTATTCTACTAATTGAATAAGTATATATATATATTTTTTTTGGACTCCTAGTAGAACACACCTTTTGAGTGGTGAAGAGTCATTGGAATTAAGCCTGTAAACGGGTCCTTATCGGATCGGATCGGGGGTGATCCGAATCCGAACCGTCAAGAAATTATCGAATTCGGATCGGATCCGATAATCCGACGGATCTCATATATTAAGGACCAAATTCGAATCCGATAATGATCCGATAATCCGATCCGATTAAGCCAAGTAACATGCACACATTCAAGCCCATCTCCAGCATCCTACTCTATGGCCTTGTTAGCTTAACGAACACTGGAAGATGGGTTTGGAGCCCTAAAATTCTATGTTGATATAAGAGAGAAATATCAAAATGGTGAAATAGGAAAAGATATAAACGAGGATTGGGAGAATGAATTTGTAAAGCTTGAAAACTTCATTGTTCTGCTATCAAGTGATGAGGCGGTGGTTTGTGAAGACTGAAAACTTAAGCACCAATACGTTGAAACTTCTATCAGATGTGGACATGGCTGGGATTCAAACTGGTAGGGCAGAATTGGAACACCTTGTGTGGGCATGTACTCGTGAAGAACATTATGTTTTGGAAAAAGAGTTCTATAATAGGATAAGAGACATGGACACTAAAATAAGCTTATCAGTCTGCAATCATGTGATTTGGTTGATGGGGAAGGCTAAGAAGTAGTGGGCTGCTATAGGAGATCTATGAGGATTTGTTGGATAAAGGACCAAAACCAAATAACATGTCACACGAACTGATAGTGTCTCACTTCAACACCCTACTTACTGCTGCTAAGAAAAGAGGAATTTGGAGATGGGGTGTTAGATTACTGAACAAGATGGAAGAGAAAGGCCTAAAACCAGGAAGCAGAGAGTGGAATGAGAGAGGGTTTTGATGAGGCGGCATCATGGAAATAGACTGAGGAGGGAGGTTAGGGTTTTGAACAATAAAATCAACACATATCATATTTTTATCGGATCGGGTTATTATCGGGTCGGATTGATATGTATCCGAATCCGATCCATTTACTTATCGGGTAATCGGGTAATCGGATAATCGGGTTTTAAAAATGGATCCAGATCCGTCTAAATGGCTCGGGTTCTGATCGGGTTCGGGCCAGGACCCGACCCGTTGACAGCCCTAATTGGAATAGTTACCAGCACAACATCTTTTGTACCGCTTAACTGCTTGCCAGGTAATGATTGATGCCCAGCTCCCAAATCATTTAATGAAGAAGACGAAACCCAAATTTTTAGATTTCCTGCTCACTCTTCCTATATTTTGTGGCTTCAATTTTTTTTTAGGTGATTGTAGTCTTTCTTCTCTGGGCCATCTCACCCTAACAGGATTTTTGGTCCAAATATTCTCACAGAAAAAATCAACACCATAACGAGGAACCATCTATTTCGGGCCATTTCACCTTAACAAGGATCTTGGCTCAAATATTCTCAAAGAAAAAAAGCAACACCGCAACGAGGAAGCATCTATTCCGGGCCATTTCACCTTAACAAGGATCTTGGCTCGGATATTCTCAAAGGAAGCAACACCGCAAAGAGAAAGAATTTATTCTGGGCCATTTCACCTTAACAAGGATCTTGGCTAGGATATTCTCAAAGAAAAAGCAACACCGCAAGGAGGAAGCATCTATTCCGGGCCATTTCACCTTAACAAGGATCTTGACTCAGATATTCTCAAAGAAAAAGTCAACACCGCAACGAGGAAGTATCTATTCCAGGCCATTTCACCTTAACAAGGATTTTGGCTTGGATATTCTCAAAGAAAAAAGTCACTTCACCTTAACAGGATCTTGATTTTTTTTCTCTGAATATTCTCAAAGAAAGACATCAACTTTTGTTTTTTATGGCAAAGTATCATTCATCCCAAACGGTTGATTCAACGAGCAATGAGAAGTTAAATGTAAGAGGGGAAGAGCTACCTAGGTGGCTAAACCCTAGGGGCCAAACCCTAGGGGGATCAAACCTAGTGGCCTCCTCCTTCACATTTTTTTCGTTCTTCCTCTACCCTTTTTTATTTGAATGGCTTCTAATGTTCGTGCTCTTTTTTGCTTCTTCTTTCAGGTGTTTTAAAGCTTGAATCTCAGACTTCCTTCTTTGTTATGTTAAGCACTCAAGTTCAAATGCTTTCCTTGCTCTTTAGAGCCCTTATGCTGAATTCTTCTTGTTTCCAAGCCCTCGATCTCCATTGAACATTCTGCAAACCCAAAAATCACCAAGGAGGCCCCGTTCCTCAGTGATTAGGGAAGGGTTCCCCTCTTTTGGTTCTTCCGACGTCTTTTGGGAGCAAGTTCAGACTTATGATCGTACAACTTCTCTCCCGCCAGAGAAAGAAGGTTTGTTTCTATATGTTGCGGCTTGCGAAGATTTGGGTGACTATCCCCATTCTGTTTGCATTCACCGCATATGCATAGAGAAATAAGAATACCATTTCAATCCCCATAGCTTCTTGTCCGATTCATCTGGTTGCATTTAAGGATGACAGTATTGGACCGACGAGGTCCTCAAAAATTCTGATTATGTGGATGTACTGGAGAGGGCTGGCATTCTTCCTTGCATTCATCTATGCAGGGATCTTCGCGTCCAACAGGATCATGATGCTCTTACCATGTTGATTTCACACTGGTGCTCCTCTACATGCACATTCGTTACTGCTTGGGGGGAATTCACCCCTACTCTGGAGGATCTCTATTCAATCTACCAATAAGTTTCTTTTCGCATGTCCTCTAGAAATACCTAGTGTGTTACATACTTAACGGAAACCTTCAAGTGGGCTTCCAATTACACCTCGCAATTTAATGGTGATATATTCCTCCCAAACTTCGAGACCTCTGGGCGACAGAAATTTAGTTCATATGTGAACCCTAACTTGTACTTGGGCTCACATTTGTTTGCCCCCTGCACATGAGTCACACCTTTGGTGGGATGACCGTGCAAAATATTTCAAGTGATCATTTTGGGAGTTGATCAACGAGCTAGGAGAAGTCAAAGGCAAGAGGGGAGAGCTTCCCTAGGTATTCGAACCCTAGGAGGCTTTGGTCTCTTTCTTCATTTATTTATTTATTTTTCAATCTCCTTCTTTTTTGGTGAATCTTGGGCATCTCCTAGCGTAGTTCCCACATATACTTGGTCGGATACATATACACAGGGCCCTCCTCTAGACCTTCTTGTTATATCATCTTGCGAACCTTATTCTCGAAATGCACAGTCTCTCTATTCTTTGCGTGCAGAGGATTTTGATAGGTTTAGTTGCGAGGTTGATGACTTCTCGATCCTCTATGAGCCTTGACATATCTTCCTTCTATGCTAGGATGGATCTTTTTACTTCTAGTTATCATGTCGTTGTACTTTGTTCGGATGTCATTTCACGTCATCATGAGAATGAATTAATTTATGTAGAGCTTCAGGGGCTTCAAGATGTCATGGATAAATTGAAGGTCAAGCTTCGGGAAATTGAGTCAGTTGCCCAAGACTTTGAGGAACTGATAACCTCAAATACGAAGGCTCGGGATATCGCCATTGTCGACTTAGAGGCTTTAACTATGCCCCCTCTTCAGTTCAACATGTCATGTCTTTAGATCATGAACTTTCATAGTTTTTCTATTTCCTGTATCAGAAAATTCATTTACATATATTTCATTCATCAGAATAAAATTTTAGCCTTATTGATTGCCTTTAATTTAAATTTTTCCTTAAGACCCAATGTTTAACATTGAATTCCAAGTTGTTTAAATTAATACTCCAAGACAACAATACCCAATAGGCATAATAAAAGAGCAAACATGAATTTTATTGAAGAAAAACATGTTTTCTTTTCGATTTTATGCAAACTAACACTTGAATCTATACTCTCTCTTTTTTGAAAAAAAGAGATCATAAAGAATATTCAAGCATAAGTGAAAGTTTGACAATTTATTGATAATAATATTGCTTTTAACGAAAAGTATAACGTTTTATATAATAAATCTTGCTTTTGTATGAGAAAGCATAACGTTCACCACTTTTAGAGATAAAGTGTAACTCTTTTTTTTCGGGGTTGAGGGCTTATACTCAGGTGCCTCAATTACTTTTGAAGTTGAAAGTATAACTTTTCGGGTCTGAGGACTTATAGTCAGGTGCCTCATTCACTTTTGATGCTAAAGTGTAACACTCGGGTGCCTCGTCACTTGGGTCGTCCAATTTCTTGGCAAGTGTATTTTACGAGGACTTGTCCACCATTTAGAGTGGACCTCCATCTTGGGTGGATTTTTTTTAATTCGTCAATTCTTGTGCCTCCTCCCTTGGTCATCCAATTACTTGGCAAGTGATACTCCTGAGGACTTAAACCACCATTCGTCAATTCTTATATCTATAATTCAGAGTTCTTTCGATGGTAGAGCCAGTATTTGGGTTGTCCATCATCTTAACTTCCGGGACTGCACCATGAGTGATAATATTTCACGTTTCTTTTCCTAGTTCAATCTCTCCGACAGCCAATTTTTCATGGTATATCCTCTGCAAACTGTAACAGTCCATAGTGGAATGTCTTGCGTATTGGTGGTATACACAGAAGTCCGGTCTTCTTTTCATCTCTTCCACCACAACCAACCGGGGCCTTGGAGGCTTCACCACTCCGTGCTCGACCCATTGTTCATACAGGCCTCTGAATGCCTCCTCACTGCATGTGATAGCCTCCAAAACTGGCATTCTGGTATACTTATCCTCATGATTTCCTCTACTTCTCTCAAATTTCTCAGTCTTCTCCCTCTTTCTCCCTTATGGTTTTGACTGAGAATCCACCAAAGCCACAGTTGTTGTCCTCTTGCCCTTCCATGTAATCGTCTCATGGTTAGTGGGCAATGTCATGATTCTTCCCAAATCTTGTGCAAAAGATGAGAGGGTCGCAAATGAATCACAAGCCTTGGTAATGAGGTGGGGCTTGAAGGCGTCTAAAGCACCATTGTTGCATATGCTGACCAAGTTTTTTTCTTCAATTGCCTCTGCACACTTCTGTGCTTGGGCCCTGAACCTGTCCACATAATCCGACAACTCCTCACTTGGCTTTTGGTTGAATTGCATCAGCTCTACAATGGTTACCTGTTTCTGCGCATAGAAAAATTTCTTAAAAACATGTAATTTTAGATCATCCCAATCATGGATTGATCCCTTCTCTAAATTATAGTATCAACTGAAGGCACTATCCGTTAAAGTCTTGTTGAATTCCCTCATCAACAAGGTATGGTTGTTTACTTCATCATACCCTAGCCACGGAGACATCAACTCCACGAACCTGGCAATATGCTCCCTGGCATTTCCTTTTTTCCCGTTGTATTTTGGAAAGTGTAGGGGATGCTCAATATACCCTGTTGGGTAAGGCTGCCTCCAAATGTGTGTCGGGTAAGGTGGAGTAAAGTTTAACTCTGAATCGGGATGTCTGCCTGCGAAGTTGATTAATCACGTCAATCATATCAACCTTCGTCACGTAGTGGCTCGTGGCATGGATTCTATGTGGTGCTGTGATGTATTGCTCCATTGGCGGTGTGTATTGTAAAGAAATTGGCTGGTGTACACTTGCATCGTGCAATGCTTGCGCTGGTGGCAGTTGTTATCTCATTCGCTGGATATGGCCTTGGATTGTTGTCATCTGCACTTGTGAAAATGCGAGGAGAGCAGTCGGGATGATGTTTATTCTCCTTGTTGTTGCTGCCATTATTGTTGTCTTCCACTCCTGCTTGTTCATCCTGCGAACTGCCTGGGAACATGGCCTTGAAAGTGGGGATCTGCATCAACTGTTGGCGAAAAGTCCCCATTTCCTCTTGCTTCCTCTGCATCTCCATCATCATAGCCATCATCATCCCTTGTCCTTCTCGTGCTTCCTTTAGAGCCTTAAGCATTTCCAGTTGCACAACGTTCGTCTGCTCTCCCTTACATCCTCGCCTTGCCTTCCCGCGCCTGTCTGCTTGACATTCGATTGATGTTGATCAGCCATGTATGGTGATGTTGAACTTCCTTCCGAAGAATCTTCAAGGATGGGTTGATCGAGATTCAGATTCACGCACTAAAAAGCTTGATTTGCTTGCCTTGAAACTGGATCCGGTGAAGTAATGCTATTTGTCGGTGAAGCTCTTCCTGTAGTTCTCCCACTTCGTGTTGTGGGCATACCCTTCATGAATTCTACACCTCCCCAGCAGAGTCACCAAAGAAATGTGGGCAAGGAAATCGTACCTTGCCAGGGTTAGGGTTTCGTGTTGGCTGAGGAGGAGAAAAATCAACGAAGAGCACGGAATTGATTGATTGATTAAAGAGGGAAGAATGGCAGGGGAGCGATTACTCCAACGACACGTGCCAGAACTCTTAGAATCCGAGAACCTTGTTAGGGTAGCAAGGATTCAGAGAGCCTTCTTGAGTGCTTCGGGTTGAGAGAGAATCTCCAAGTCTCCTAGTCTTCCAAAAGGTCCAAGAGTCCAAGAGTCTGAAGAGAGGTCCCCTTCCTAATGGAATGGAAGGGGTATTTATAGGGTTTTCTGGAAAGTGGTCATGTGCCAGGCACATGCCCTCAGGGAAATTCCAAAATTACCCTTTAATCACCAGAGTAATGCCCAGATCGTCTTGTCCTTCTAGCCACCAATCCAATTCCTCAATCAATTTCCAAAGCGAGCCGCCTATACGAGCCTTCTGCCTCGGGACACGTGAAGGCTTCTCTCTGGTCTAACATATTTATTTTTAACTTTTTTGTCTTCATTTAATTAGGTTATGGAAACCTAATTGTGCATTTAATTCAATTAGGGCATGTGAACCATAATTTGCACTTGGGCCCACAGGTCTTATTTCATATCGAGCTCACAGAAATATATCCACACAGGCAAGTCAAATAATGCCACACATACAATCAAAATAATGCCACACATGCATTACATACATCGGACCGGCCGAATCCAGATGCATGCAAATTGGAAGGCATGTTTGGCACAAACATCGCCAATTCGCAGAACAAAAACAAAACAGAAAACTAGGGTCGACCCATAAGCCTCCCACAACAAAACACCAAATAGCCAACTCCCACCGGAGCACAAAACGGAGACGCCGTGGACTGATCACACCGCCACGAAAGGTGTCATGCCTCGGTGCCAAGAGGACATGCCTGTGGTACCCCCACAGGTGGTTATAGCTCAGGTATACCCTACGGTATATTCTAACAAAATATCATGTCACAACACATGCGGCATAATATCAACAAAAGAGTTCTATATGTACATGTTGAACCAAATCAAATTATAATCTCAATGTCTCAAAAAGAAAGTAACAACATGTACCACTCTACAATTATCAAAATAAATACTAAACATGATAACTTAATTCAAAGAGTACAATTTTGAATCATATGAATCAACTCCAAAATGAAACTATTATATGAATTTCACAAGAATAATTATGTGAAATAATAACGAAATTCAAAATACGGAACAAAATGAATCAATCAAATTTAACAAGAGTATCGCTGAAAGAGTACGGAATCCGTACATGGAATCAATAATGTAATACCCAAATTATATCCCAAAAATTATTTGTTAAACTCCTTCCGTTCGAACTAAACAAAAAGAATAAATAAATATAAATATACTTGCAAAATATTTCTTTCATCTTTAATCCGTTAATTAACTCATATTATTATTATTATTATTATTATTATTATTGTTATTATTATTATTATTATTATATATCTTCATGTTCCATATACACATTAGGCCAAATATATTCACCACCTTCCGTTCCAAAAATAAACATGAGGTTCATAATTCATAATATTAAACCAAATAATTCTCCTTTCCAAACAAAGCTAGGCACTTATTCCTCTCTATATGACATGTAGTATTATACCTTATATATATATATATATATATATATATATATATATATATATATATATATATATATATATATATATAGTCTGCCATAGTCTGACATATAAGAATTTAAAAGTCTAATTCATTATATAATAATTTAAACATGCAATTCACTGAATATATGTCATGCAGATTGAATGGGTACTACCCTGACTTCAATTAAATATTTAAACCAATTAGGTTCCTCATATATGTGATATACATCCATTATAAAAGCATTGATAATTACTAGCAACTTACCTGACAAAGAACAAAGCTGTGATTCTCCTCCTTCTTTTCGCAACTAAGCCGCTGCTTCCTTTTCTTTCCAATTCGTATCGCAAGTATAGTTAGGTTTTTGTATTTATTTGTTAACTAATATATCTTATTAACTCTCCTAATTTTAATAGATTTTAAAATATTACACAAATATAAATTAGACCCAATTAGTTAAAAGCCCAATTTTACCAAATTAGTTTAGGAACAATTACATATTTGAGTACATTTTAATAAATTATTATAAAAATAATACATAAATAAAATATTTACAAAATTAGTGCATTTGCAATATTTTATTTACAAAAACTGTGCATTTTTATCCCTTTTTTTTAGTTCAATGATTTAACGAGTTTTTGATATGGCCCGTGTTTATAGGGGTAATATATTTTTGAATTGTTAACTTGTACGTGTCTTTAACTTGTTAACCGAAAGTATCCCGTTAGAAACCCTTATTTTGGTATTTGGCAACTTGGAAACCAATTTTTGCTCTGAAAGTGTTATTTCGTCTCCATTTTTTTCGGTGCTTCATATCCATATTTGCCGGTTAATTGAAGAGTATTCAGTTGGAAACCCTTATTTTGGTTTTTGGGAACTTGGAAACCGAGTTTTGCTCTGCAAGGCTATTTCGTTCTCCATCTTTGCCGGTGCTTCATCTTCATATTTGCCGGTGTTTCCTTTGTTTTGGGTGTGATTGTTCAGTTGGAAACCCTTATTTTGGTTTTTGGGAACTTGGAAATCGAGTTTTGCTCTGCAAGGCTATTTCGTTCTCCATCTTTGCCGGTGCTTCATCTTCATATTTGCCGGTGTTTCCTTTGTTTTGGGTGTGATTGTTGACGCTCTTCCACTCGCCGATTCAGGTGTGTTTAGTTTATGTAACCATTATCTTTTCATGACAGCAATCTAGAAGTCGTTTTTATAAATTTTTTTATTGAAGCTTCTTCAGTTTGAAACCATTATTTTGAAAATTGGAAACTTGGAAACCAATTTGGTATTCATTGTGGTTTTGATTTATGAAAGGGTGTTAATTTGGTTCCAACTCTGAATATGTGCATCAATTTTTGATTTTGTACCAGTAATGTTGTAGTAAGAAAGAACATATGTTTGGTTATTATGAACCTCACTAGATACAGTTTTAGGACAGAAATTAATTGTGAGGCTTTTTTCCTTTTCACTATATTTTTTAACTGTGAATATTCAGAAAATTATGTTTTTATTTGTTTAATTGAGTGGTTTTATGATCAATTTTTCATATTTAGTTTGTAGATTAATTTAATGTAAGATGCTACTTCCTCAATTCATATGTTTCCAAGAAATTGGATATTTTATTTATTATAATTTACACATCTATTTGCAGCGTTATTTCGTTGGATATGAGATTAAAAATTTTGAACTTATTTTAATGTTATTGTGATTTTGTATAGGATGGTTAATACGAGGAAGAATGTTAGGGGGGTTGTTGGTAAGAAAAATGATGGGAAGAGAAAAAGAAGTATGGAGGATGGTGTGGTCAAGTCCCCTCTGCAGGGGAAGAAGGGATTTTTTAAATCCCCTTTGAAGGATAAAAAATCGGGGAGACAGGTTTTAAAGGTGCGCAAAGAATTAATGAATTCGGATTCTGATTTTGAAGATTCTGCAAACAAAGATGGTAACGAAGCTGAAGTTGGGGAAAAAATTTCTAGCGCGAATATTATCCCCCGGCAAAATCATCTCAAGGTGTGATATTTAAGTTGTTTTTAAAAATTTGGAATCCTTAGTTGTTTATGGCTACTTCTGAATTTGTTTTGGGAAATGGTGCTGTTATATTTGGTTAATGATGAATGAAAATTTGTTAAATGGTTATATACCCTTCAATTTCAGTGTTGGTTACTGTTATAGTATATTTTGGTTACTAAGTACTTTTTGCACACTAATTTAGGTGGTTTAAAATATTTTTGGAAACGTGCTGATTGTGTTTTGGTTACTAGTTATTTTATAACTGGATACTGCTGATATTTTTTTTTGTGGTAATGTATTGTATATGCAGTTTTGGGATCTATATTACAGTGAGCGCCAACGCAATTTCACTGCAAAAATCGTTTATTGGTCTGATATGGAGGTGCCTAGTGTCATCATGAAGAAATTGACTGTAAATCAATTGGAAAAGCTTAAGTTGACTTGTTTTGGAAAATTTATAAATGTTGGTGTGTCTCAAATGTTTTCACAATTAATCCATCAGGCTTTGGTTAGAGAAGTTTATCAGAGGAATAAGGGGGAAATGTGGTTCTTGTTTGGTGACAAAAGGGTAAGATTTGGGTTGCCCGAATTTTGTTTAATTTCTGGTTTGCGTGGGCAAGGAGATGAGGACATTTCTGCATTCAAGGGAGGAGAAAATCAGTTAGTGGCAAAGTTTTTTGGAGATGAGGTTGTTACCCGTTCTAGTATCGGGAAGATATATCGTGGGGTTGTATTTGATGATGACGAGGAGGCTGTCAGGATGTCTGTTATATTTCTGGTTTTCAATTTCATACTAGCTACTTTTTTAGAAAATCATGTTGATGAGGTATTGCTTAATTTTTTATCTTATGGTGAATTTGATAGTTATCCTTGGGGGAAAATCGCCTTTGAACAGATGAAGAGGTCTTTATCCGTTGCTGTGAAGGGACAGTTAAAGAAGGGCAGGAATGGGTGTGTAACATACAATTTTTACAAGGACAATTATTGTAGATATTATAAGTTGAATGGATTGCCATATGTTTTCCAAGTTTTCTTGTTTGAAACAATTATTACTCTTAAAGACCAGTGTATATGTATTGATGATCATCCGTCAGAAGTTAGATTATTTAGATGGAAGGAATTAGGGAAGGCTCCTACATTTGACAAGTTGAATGATATAGGTTTTGGTTCTGGACAGGTATGTTGGTTACCATTTATATTATGTTTGGTTACCTTTTTATATACATTTGGTTACTAATATTAAGTTTTTGTTTTTCGTGTACTTTTTTGTTTATTTTGATTGTTCAATATTTTAAAGGTGATATATTTAATGTTAACACTTTGTTTCAGATGAAGATTCAAATGCTCATTCCTAAGGCTGATGAGATGGATCGGTTGGATTTGGGTGGTTTTCAATTTTTACATGGACATGATGGTGGTTCGAATGAGCAGTATATAAAAGAGGATAATAACACAAAGGGTAAAGATCTGGGTTTTTCACTTTCTGATGTCAAAAATATTGTCGATGCACGTGTGAGCCCTTTGGAGAAGAAGTTGGTTGAAGTTAAGAAATGCATTGAGGAGTTGGGTGCTGATTTGAAGGAAGAATTACGTGTTTTTCGTATTGAGATTTGCAGGGACATTAGTAAGATGTTGAGAAAGCATTTACATGGTCGCCCTGATGTTAGCAACGGTGCGAATGATTGTGATGATGGTTCGGAAGGTCCCAATAATGGTAATGGGTTCGATGATGATGCTAAATATGATGAGGCCGCTGATGTAGGCAATGGTTCGGATGATTCAAAACTGTTTGATTTAAAAATAGATGATGATGTTTGCGATACGGGTGGCGATTACAGTGGTGGAGATTATTATAAGGTTAAACACATTTGTTTATTTTGTATTTGTTATACAATTTTGTGTCGTTGATTTTTTTTTTTTACAGGTTGGCATGAAGGATGACAATCCAGCTTTTGATATATTGAACAAGTCTTTTGGGAAAGAAATTGTTGTTTATACTCCTACTGAGGTTTGTGTTTTTTTCAATATCAGTTATCTTTATATATTGGATTGGTTACTTTATTATATTATTTATGTTACTGCTCAGTCATTTTTTAATTTTAATTGTATTTGTGTCCTTTTTTCTCAATTGATATAGGTGGGTAAAATCGAGGCACAAAACAGTTCGGTTCTTGATGAAATGATTTTAACTACTCAGGATATAATTCACTGTGCTGAAGTGGAGAGGATTGCGTCCAAACCTTGTGCTAGACCGGTTCGTGCTTCTTCGAAGAGTGCGGTTTTGAGGAGTCCATACACAACGAGGTTTGGTTCTGCTGCTTCATCTGGTTCTGATGTTATTCCTTCAAAGATACGAATTGGTGTTTCTGCATTTTCCAATGTTTGCATGGGTATGCCATCCCATTTTGAAGATATATTGTTTGATCAATGGTACAAGATTGGGTTAAATAACAGGAAAAGGTATGCTATTTCGCGTCACACATTATCTTACTGTACACAATAATATAGTTTTTTGTAAAAATAATAATTTGTTTTATTTTTCTTGTATTCTTTTACATTGAAGGACTGAAAAATTCTCTGGACATCATGATAAGATTGAACCTGCGTTCAGTTTTGGTTCTGTTATAATATCATCTAAAATGTGGTTCTACCATTTGAAGACTCCTGGTCAGTGGCTTGACCATGATGTAAGTATCTTGATTTGTGCAAATCTGTTGTGTTACCCTTAATTCCATTTTGTTGTTTTTATAAGGTGATTTTCTCATTTGATATTGCATTAAATTATAGTTGGTTACCTTATATATGTGTTCAGTTTTTGTTTGTTTGTTGGTACAGCATATCAACATTGCCTTCTATTACTTCAGAAAATTGGCTAAACACTCTGCCAATATTAAGATCAGGGTCACTACTACCGATTGTTGGTTTCATGCTAAGTTGTCTTCTTTATATGGTCAACATGTTCGTAATAATTCAGATATGACTATACTCTCTGGTGAAGGCGATGTCGTCGAATACATTCGTGGATATTTGATGGATGTGAACACACCTTGGGTAGATGTGGATTATGTGTTGTTTCCAATTCACATGACAGCTCCTGAGCATTGGTTTTTGTTGATATTTGATGTACATCGTAGACGTCTAGTAGTTTACAATTCTTTGCAACCAACCAGGACAGTCATGCGAACAAAAATAATTGATGTCTGTGATCCTTACATCTTCATGTTACCCGTAATATTTTCTAAATGTGGGTTCTGGAAGGATAGATCAGATATTGATTGTACTAGTGAACCGTATATTAAGAAGGGGGAGCAGGATTTAATTGAGCTTGAGTTTGCAGAAGGTTTGCCTGAACAAATCGAGGGGTAAGGTTTATATTTTTTTCGTTTCCAATACTATTCAAACAAGTATGATGTTTGGTTTGATTTGTTTTTTTGTTTTGTTTGTTTTTGCAGTGATTGCGGTATGTTTACGGTTTGTTTTGCGGAACATTTTCTTCATAAAAAGTTTGACGAAATTATCAAACCATTCCCCATCATCCAGTACAGGAAGAAATTATGTGTTAACCTATTCATTCATGCTAGGAACAAGCAACTTGAAGGTTACGATTCTGATAGAGAATATCCAGGAAGACTTGTCCCAGAATAGTGGTTGTCTATCTATTTTCTTCTTTTTTTTTAACATGGTTTTATTTGGAAATTCATAACCATTTGTTATGGTTACTGACTTGTTATTGATTAGTGAATTCTTATGCTAATGGAATTATGTATTTTATTCTATTTTAATAAAGTATCTTTCTAGTTAAAATACTGTGAGCTTGTTATATTCAATATTCATATGATGAATGAGTGAATACGTATCTGGTTGTCAATTCAACCAACTCTCCTCTGATTGCAGGTTTTTTAATTTTTTTTTGAGATAATGAATCATGATATTATATATGAACAGTCACTGATTTGCACATGGATATATAGAAAGACACCAATTTAATCGTTGTCAGTGTCGCCAAGCTATTCGTTGATTCCAATTCAATGCTGTTTGGGCTTGAATTTGTTGTTTGTGTATTTAGTGAGATATGGTTATTAGCAATTATTGTAATGAAGAGGAAGGTTAGCTTCCTTCTGAAAGGAAGTCATGTTACCAAATAATAACTAATTGGTTACCATTCTTATATGACATTAACTAATATATAGCTTATTGATAACCATTCTGTTATAACAGTTACCAAAAAGTAACTAATTGATAACCATTCCAAAACGATACACTGCTACCCCCGCCCTGGCGTGCCCTCAAAGGAAATATATGAATGGTAACCAAATAAATAGGTTGTGTATGGTAATCAAATCATTAATATGTGGTAAATAATTTATAGGTTATTGGTAAACATAAATATTGAAAAAAAATGTTTTCATTCGGCTTGTAATCAAATCATTGCGTATCATGAATTTGGCATCATTTAAATATTTAACAAGTAAACTTAAGTAACCAAATACGTACATTACAGTAACCAGAATATTACTAATTAATAACCATTCTTATGAAACACATAGTTTGCATTCATCTCATAATCAATTCCTTGCGTCTCATGATCTGGTTACCAATTATAAAGACAATAATGTGTTTGGTAACCAAATCAAAAGTATTTCGTAACTAATTTATAGCTTATTGGTAACCATAAATATGGAAAAAAAATTGCCTTCAGCTTTTAAGCAAATCAGTGCGTATCACAACCTGGGGATCATTTAAATACTTAACAAGTAAACTTAAGTAACCAAATACTTATATGACAGTAACCAAAATATAAATAATTGGTAACCATTCTTACGAAACACATTGTTTGCATTCAGTTTAAAATAAAATCACTGCGTCTCATGATCTGGTTACCAATTATAAATACCCTAATGTGAATGGTAACCAAATCAATAGTATGTGGTAACTATATTATAGATTATTTGTAACCATAAATATGAAAAATATTGTTTTCATTCAGCTTTTAAGCAAATCAATGCGTATCACGACCTGAGGATCATTTAAATGCTTAACAAGTAAACTTAAGTAACCAACTACTTATTTGATAGTAAACAAAATATAACTAATTGGCAACCATTCTTATGAAACATATTGGATTATTCAAATAAATTTATTTAGTCAATATTGTCACTACTATATCGTGGAATTATATTGTAATAAGTTATTCATTTGTGAAGATTTGAAAAAAATGCAAAACTTTTATTCATTATTGTGTAAAGCAATATTGTTTACTTAACATCAATAACAAAGTTACCATATGAATGTGTATTGGTTACTTAAAGTAAACAAACAACTGTTTTTTAACTAAACCTTTTTTTGCTGATGCACTATATCAAATATTCTTTGATCGTAAAATTGGTGGATTAATACATGTTTTCCTGTTGTGTCCTTTTTCTTGGCATCTGCTGCATTTGTTTTGAATTTTGTTTTCAGATCCATGCTTGTACCTCCCTATCTTTGGTCTACCCGCAGGTCTTCTTGCATTTGGTGGTTTTACACATATGCTTCTTATTTCTTCTGGCACATCCCAATTCTCTTTATCATCTAATGGCATTATGGAAGCTGAATATGTGTTTACCAAAGTTGATTTTGAGTAGTTTTTTGAGCAAAATTCGTAACAGCTCAAATTCCTTTTGTTGATAACAGCAGCAGCGTGTCGACAAGGCATCTCGTGGTACTGAAATTTATTGCATGTGCATGTCCTTTGTTTCATGTCCACAATAAAGTGTGTTGTGACATCGTAAACAGTAAAAATCACTAAGTTTGATGTCTCAACCTACAACACAATTTAAGGATGTAGTTAGTATGTATAATAAATCTGTTTTTTAATTCTGAATAATTTAAGGCATATTTAATGTTGGTTACCTTTTCAGCATATATATGCAAGCTGTAATGACTATAGAGGTTTCCATAAAATGCAAATGCAACTTATGGTATACATGCATGTATTAATTTAAAAGGTGCATCACTAACCTTAAGTTTCTTTGACTCAATGATATTAAATTGCAATGTTCTCTCAGCTGCTGTGGAAAGGGTAGTGAATGTTGATATTGCCGCTTGTTTGTTTTTGAAATACCATCTTTGAACCATACAACGGAGGCATTCAACCATTGCTGTAACTGGAAGTTCCCTGATACCTTTGATTGCATTGTTGATAGATTCGGCTGTGTTTGAAGTCATGGTTGAGTATCTGCTTACAGTGCCATGGAGTCTTGTGCACTTCTCTAACTTAACCTCTTCCTCCAAATACGTCCTTATTCGAGTATCAATTGCATCAAGTACAACCATATGTCGGTTGAACTCTTCAATAGTGTAAGCTCTACAAGCCCCATTGTAGGCTTTTTTGAGTTCATCTCCTTTCTTTTTAAATCTGTTTTTTATATTTTTCAAAACATGATATGTACATGAACCATGCATGACATCGGGGAACACAAAGTTCAGTCCATGTACAATGGCTTCATGTCTATCTGAAACAATGCATTGGCCTTCTCTTACCCCACAAGCCTTTCTCAAATTGACGAAAAACCATCTCCAAGATAGTTCGTTTTCACTGTCAACCACTGCAAAAGCAATTGGAACAATGTTTCTGTTTGCATCTTGGGTGCTTGCTATGAGGAGTGTCCCCCCGTAGGTTGATTGTATGAATGTTCCATCAAGTACAATGATTGGGAAACAATGATGCCATGCTTCAATAGATGCTCCTATTGCAAAGAATAGATACTTGAAACGTCCATTTGTTTCCAACTCCAGGGCTGTGATTGAGCCTGATATGAAAATTCATTAATGTCAATATAAATGTATGGAGTAGCTGTTATTCATACTTGGAGAATATGGTAACAATTTGTATGGTTACTGGTAGCCAATTAATTAGCATTTACATATGGTGCGTATAATGTCTACAATGCCATTTAAGAGTGACCTTTTATGTAGATATCGACTACCAATAAAAAATCATTATTTTTTTTTTCCAGAGTCTAGTTGGTAGCCAAAGCTTCATACACATGTAACCAATTTAGGTAAAATTGGTTACCAATTATTTATTAGAAATGTAAGAATTGATTGCAACCGTTACCTGGATTTGTTTTCTTCAACATGTGCAACCATGAAGGGATCAACGAGTAGTCGTGTGGATTTCCTCTCACCTTTTCCAATCCTTTCTCCTTTGATCTCCAGGCTTTTTGGTAAGACATAGACACATTATACTCGGTCATCATATCTTCTACAATATCTGTTGGTGTGTATATTTTCTTCAAATTTGTTAACCTATGCATTATGCATTCACTAACCAACTCACTATTTACTTGTCTGTGATCTCCCAACAGTAGGTCAGCTCTACAAGTGTGAATATCATTGAATTCTCTCACCTTGAACATACCGGTTTTTCGAAACTTTGATGCTCTGAACTTCCAATTGCACTTTTCATCCTCTATGCAAACTAGCACAAAGTCTCTACCACTTGTTCTTTGAACCTTGTGTTGTCGATTCTGCCTGATTGAATGTATTCTTATTGCTTGTGATAGGATTTTTTTATCTCTGTAAGTTTGATGTACTTTTACTTCATATTCATTCGGATCTGATATTACATCATCATATTGTTCTTCTGCGTATCCTATGTTTTGTTGTCTGTCTTGTTCTTGATCAATAGCTTCAATGGCAAGCTGCTCAGCATATTGTGTTGCAATTTGGTATTCTTGTGTTGCCAGTGGTATAAGATCTGAATTCCATTGTGTCGAACTGATTGGCCTTACAGATTGCATCCTATTTTCTTCTTCACTTCTCAAGTTTTGCAGAATTGAATTTCCTCCATTGCTGTATATCTCATCTATAATCAGTGGAAATTTGCCTTGTTCATCTGTTTTTCTACACACTTCCATATAAAATCTGAAGGTTGCTTCATTTGAGATACTGATTGGTGGAATGTCGCTTCGAATCTGAAATTTGATTGACAATTTTGTTGTGTTGGCGTCTGCCATTATTGCACTGCATACCAAGTTGTTCATTTCTGAGAATGAACAAGTTGAAGGGACTATTAGGCCGGTAACTTCAAAATTGTTGTATTGGTTACTGGCAGACCACGTTCCGTTGAAATAAACCACAACTGGAATCATCTCCGTCGTTTAGTAACTGACTCAATTAAAAAAATACAACATTGTTAATGTTAACCAAATCAGAAGTATATAGTAACCAACATATATCTAATTGGTAACCATAAATGTGAAACACAATTTTTGCATTTAGTTAATACTTAAATCAGTGTGCATAATGATATGGGGAGCATTTAAAAAGCTATCAATTAAAGCTAAGTAACCAAATAGATATTCGACAGTAAGCAAAATATATGTAATAAAAAAAAGAAAAAACTGAAGCAGTACAAAAAAATAAATTGCTGTGAATGTTAACCAAAACAATAGTATGTGGTAACCAAACACTTATAAGAAAATAACCAAAATATAACTAATTGGTAACCATTAGTATGAATCACATTGTTTGCATTCAGATCATACTCAAATCAATGCGTATCATGATCTGGTTACCAATTATAGACTGAACAAGTAAACATAGGTAAACAAATTGGTAGTATATAGTAACTAACATATATCTAATTGGTAAACATAAATATGAAACACATTGTTTGACTTTAGCTAATAATCAAATCAATGCGTATCATGACATGGGAAGCATTTAAGTAGTTAACAAGTAAAGCTAAGTAACCAAATAGATATTCCATAGTAAGCAAAATATATGTAATAAAAAAAAGAAAAAGCTGAAGCAGTACAAAAATACACTGCTGTGAATGGTAACCAAAACGATAGAATGTGGTAACCAAATACTTATATGACAGTAACCAAAATACAATTAATTGGTAACCATTAGTATGAAACACATTGTTTGCATTCAGCTCATAATCAAATCCCTGCGTATCATATCTGGTTACCAATTAAAGACTCAACAAGTAAACATAGGTAAACAAATTAGTAATATATAGTAAAGTTAAGTAAAGCTATCAAGTAAAGCTCAGTAACCAAATAGATATTCGACAGTAAGCAAAATATATGTAATAAAAAAAAGAAAAAAATGAAGCAGTACAAAAAAATACCCTGCTGTGAATGGTAACCAAAACAATAATATGTGGTAACCAAACACTTATAAGAAAGTAACCAAAATATAACTAATTGGTAACTATTAGTATGAATCACATTGTTTGCATGCAGATCATACTCAAATCAATGCGTATCATGATCTGGTTACCAATTATAGATTGAACAAGTAAACATAGGTAAACAAATTGGTAGTATATAGTAACTAACATATATCTAATTGGTAAACATAAATATGAAACACATTGTTTGACTTTAGCTAATAATCAAATCAATGCGTATCATGACATGGGAAGCATTTAAGTAGTTAACAAGTAAAGCTAAGTAACCAAATAGATATTCCATAGTAAGCAAAATATATGTAATAAAAAAAAGAAAAAGCTGAAGCAGTACAAAAATACACTGATGTGAATGGTAACCAAAACGATAGAATGTGGTAACCAAATACTTATATGACAGTAACCAAAATACAATTAATTGGTAACTATTAGTATGAATCACATTGTTTGCATTCAGATCATACTCAAATCAATGCGTATCATGATCTGGTTACCAATTATAGACTGAACAAGTAAACATAGGTAAACAAACACTTATATAAAGGTAATTAAATCACTGATTTGGTTATTAATTGTTTCATATTTAACAATGCATTGTAAAAAAATTGTTTAATATTTATAAATACGAATTTCTACCAAATCAACAGTTTGTGGTAACTAAAATCAAATCAATACGCACCATTACTTAGGGATCATTTAATCTTAATACAGATCTGGGCAACCAAACAATGAAAATCAAACTTCAAACCAAATTAACTTAAACAAATTTAAAGAAGAAACATACGAATTCTTAATGCATAACTGACTGGGTTTTTCACCGGTGAAAAATTGTAGATGTTTACTTGGAGTCACGATTGTAGGCAACCTGAGTATTCTTCGTGTTTACAGAGCACGAATGTTGATAAAGCACGGAGGGTTTTGTTGATAAAGCACGGATTTGTTTAGCACGGAGGGATTTGTGTAGTACGGAGGAATTTGTTGATAAGAATGGAAGGATTAGGATATGGATATCTGAGTTTGATAGATTTGTTTGGGATGGCAACGAGTAACTGTCTCACAGTTTTTATTTTTTTTCAGGGTTTAAAAGATACGTGGTGTAATTATTTTATCCATATTGCACTCTTTTTGTAATTATTTTGTTTGTGTACTGTTTTTGTAATTTTTTAGTAAATGTTGTATATTAATGTAAAGAACCCATTAGTTTATCCATCATTTATTAATACTTTTTAGCCCACATAAATTAATGACTAGTTTGACCTGTGACGCCCCCAAATCCGGGTCCCCAGAACCTCGGACCTGGTACGTTACGATACAACATTTCTATAACTATTGCGGAAGATATAAACATAATTCTTTATACAATAACTTTTACAACATAATCCCAAAGTCTGTAACCTTAACTTAATACATACATTCAATATCTTAAAAGATTTACAATGTCATTTGCATCCAATACTATTACCATTTTAATCGTATAACAATTCCATCTAAGAACTTGTCTTTTTCTTTCTCTGTATCCGAATATTCGTCTTTATCTGAAATGTTTATCATGATATAGCAAGGGTCAGCAACAAGTTTGCCCAGCAAATTTTAAATACAAAGGAAGACATATCATGATTGAAAAGAATAATAAGGTGACAAACTTTCAACAATATATTAATTGTGAAAGAATATAAATCAATTTCCATAACTGAATGACTGAATCAATAACGCTGAATAACCAACAATGAACATGAACAAATATAACTGGACCAAATGATAATGAAGCTGATCAGCCTTTCATACCTAATGAACATATACAATATGCACAACGTGCGAATCAATAAATCATAGATGTGATATAATCAACAATGATTAATCACGAACATGCTTTACAATAACAACTCGAGTTCGAGTTAGAAAACTTGTCTGTACCGTTGATTACTGCTACGCAATCTAATTTAGCTTCAGTTGAAAGACCTATTATTGATAATATTGATTTCTCAATTAGAATAATATCATCACATTAACTTTTGTTAATTACAATTATAAAATAACCTAAACACATTATCATATATTCCTAATAATCAATAAAACACATAAGACTCGATATCAAGTCAAACTATTTCAGTCTGAGTTGAGTTCGGTACTAATTCGACATCCCGATTGCCTAATCGGATAATTATCGAGTCTAATATCAATAAGACTCTACTTAAACGCTTTAATATTATCTTAGATAATTTATTATATAATCAAAATATTTTTTTAGTAGCTCATAATAATTTTCAAATAATTATTATCATTTATAATGATTTTTCAATCATTAATATCATTTTTAAATGATTTAAATACCAAATAATTTCATTATTATTAATATTTAATTAAATTCAAATATTAATGAAATACATGTCACAATATTAAAAGTTATTTATTATAACTTAGAATATTTTTAATACCTTAATATCACCTTTAAATAATTTTTAAAATATTTAAAATTATTCTTAAATAATTGTCATTAATATTAAAATATTAATGTATTTCATGGCAAAATATTAAAAGTTATGTTTTATAACTTAAAATATTTTTTATAACCTTTAAATCATTTTTAAATAATTTTTAAAACATTAAAATCATTTTTACATAATTTATTTAATACAATTATTAAATAAATTTATTATCATAATATTAATCTATACCTTCATTTGATTACTATTTAATATTAATTAAATAGTAATTAATTAATTATCTTTAGTTATTATTTAATTAATAAATAATAGCCAATTAGATCTATTCATTATTTAATGGTAATTAGATGATGAATAATTAAATTATTGTTTGTCTTTACTTATTATTTAATATTAATTAAATAATAATTAATTAATTTCTTATCCTTGAATTGTAAATAATTGATTTATTTACTTCATTAGTCTTTAATTATTCCTTATTATTATTTAAAGAATAATTAATTAACATTTGTCATTATTTATTATTTAATAATAAATAATTAATTCATATCATAAATCTTTAATCATTCTTTCTTATTAACTTAAGAATAATTATTTATTACTTGTCCTTATTTATTATTTAATATTTAAATAATAAATAATTTTACACTTTTATGTTAATGTAAGTAAGTAATCACTTAATCTTACTTAAATATTTTTTAATCATTATTTAATATTAATTAAATAATAATTAATCACTTGATTAACTCTAATTATCATTTAATCTTAATTAAATAATAACTAGTTACTTTATTAATACTAACTCTACTTAATTATCATTTAATACCACTTAAATAATAATTAAATAGTTAATTATATTTAACTTTAGATGTAATTAGATTACTAACCAATTAGTGGCTTTAAAATCATTTATTAACATTGTTCATTTAATTATAATTCTGTCATTCTCACCCAAATTTTCAGATTCGGGGTTCTTTACGGAAACACTTGTAACACGAAATCTACAACTCGGAATTAAGTTCCGTCGGAGGCTTTGGATTCGTATTTTCTTGAACTACAGTTTTCGTTTATCAAACACCAAATTTGGTTCTGTTTTGGTCACGGAAAACAGCCCGGAAGTGGCTGGTCAGTTTTAGTTTCACAGCTTGACCCTCTTGTACTAAAATATTCATAACTTTTTCGTTTTAAAACGTTTTTGAGCGATTCTTGGGCCCACGTGAAGCTAACTTCCAGGACTACAACTTTTATTCTTGGACTATCTCCAAATTCTAAGCACAAAATTCCAGAAAATTCGTGGAAGGGGACTGAACTGAAATGGTTTCCCAGTTTTGACTCGGCTACTTTAAAATGGCATAACTCTTTCCTCCGAAGTCAGAATTAGTCCGTTTCGGAGTCTATGGAAAGCTTATTTAGTGTACTACAACATACCAAAAGCCCAGAATTTTTAGAGTACTCTAACTAATCCCGATTTTTCTGTTTAGGGACAGCAGTCCTCAAATTTTCATTTTTTTTTGTTTTATTAAACTTTTAACACCAAACATGGTTAGATCTAAACATAACATACTCTAAAACAAGGTTTTAAAGCTTTGACACATTAGATCTTATGAGTTTGACAAACAACAACCAAAATACTTAAATAAAAGCTTAAAGGGTAGCAAGTTTATACATTACACTTTCTTCTCTTTCCATAATATGAGATGAGTTTGAGATGCTAAAGGATCAAACCCTCTCATCTCTTCTCTTATATGACTGCCGACCAGCCCCTCTTCTATCTCTCTCTCTCTCCTTTTGATTTCTTTTACTAGCTTTGCTTTCTCTCTCTCTAATATTTTAGTTTGCGTACATATCTTAACAAAATAATGTGGCTTGAACTTTGGGGTGACACTTGGCTTGGAGTGTGAGAGTAAACTTGGATTTTTTTTTACCTCACATGCTTATTACACTCCCTCTTTCTCCCGGTGCATCCCCCCTTTTTTCTCTTATCTTATTTTCTTTCTCTCTCATATCTCTCATGTATCTTGCTAAATTAAATAATTAATTCAATTACTCTTTTAATGCATTTGTTGAGTAATTTAATTACCCAACCTTAGTAACTTAATTTAATCAAATAAGTTACTACATAAATCTCCTTAAATTATTTTACCATCATGGAATCATATAGTTTATATAACCCATCTTTGATATATAAATTATATAAAACATAATATACTTAAATTACATATTTATTTTATAATTGCAAAATAAATATGCTACACATAATTTCTTATGCAAATACAATTATTTACATACCCAAGATATTATAATATAATATCCTTATCTCATTAACATAATTTCAATTAAGAATTTATTTACTTAAGATATTACGATAAATATGATATCTTTTCTTTATTCAATTTATTTACATTACTTAAAATTTTAAATCAAACCATATAGGTTCTTTAAATTTTTTTAATTAATCCTCTAATTCAAATCTAGGTTTTATTCTTTAACCTTTAATTTAATCGTTTAAAATCTTAGAAATTTTTGGGTTGTCACATGACCCAAATAAAAGACAATGTCCAATTAAAATATTTAAAATATAAATCTAAATGTTATTTTTTTTCAGGAATTACGGGGGGTGGGGCGGGGGGTGGGGCGGCGGGCGTGGGAGTGTATACATAATCAATAAATAATATTTTTTTTAGGGGTGGGGGATGGGGGTTATGGGGGTGGGTGGGTGTATACATAATCAATAAATATTATTTTTTTAGTGGGGGTGAGAGACGGAGGGGGGGGGGGGGGCTGGGAGTGGGGGGCAAGGGGCGGGGGCCGGGGGGGAGGCGAGGTGGGGGTGTATACATAATCAATAAATATTATTTTTTGGGGTGGGGTGGGGTGGGGGTAGGGGTGGGTGGATGGGGGTGGGGGTGGAGGTGTATACATAATCAATAAGTATTAATTTTTTGGGGGGTGAGGGGATAGGTTTGGGGGGGTGGGTGGGGGGGGTGGGGGGGGGGGGGGGGGGTCGAGGTTGGGGTGGGAGTGGTTTATAATATTGCTGATAGTTCACTGTTTGCCTTTTTACCGCTGAAGGGTATATAACTCAAGCAATGAAGCTAGGTTTGGGGTGGGGTGGGGTGGGTTGGGGGGGGGGTAAGGTGGGGGAAATTAAATTATATAATATAATATAATATAAAATAATTTATGGAGAGAATGAGGAAATACAATTTAATTATATAATATAAATTGTATAATTTAAATGAGTTATTTTAATTAATTAAGGGAGAATATATTAATTATTTAAATTAGTAGTTCGTTACACTAAAAATGTTAACTTTATTATGGATTAATTCCATAATTAGTGAAATGATTTTTATACATAATTACAAGTGTATAAATTACAAAAGTATGTAATATGTATAATAATATATTATGCTAATAACTTACTCATGGGTATTAAAGAATAACCTCGGACGATAATAATTGACAATGAATAACTGACTATGTCATGTACTAATGACACTCTGGACCATTGCTTCCTTGCATATATATTCTCTGCCCATTTTCGTAGAGAGATTAATTATGATCCATGTCCCTCGTGATTCTTATAATACATTATTGAGAAGATTGTATCAGATTGTATATATCAAATTAATATACATTCTGATCATTTGTTTTCAAAAAAAAAATTATCCCAATTTAAAGCATGTATGGAACAAGTTAGAAGTAGTTTGATCGTGGGGGCCATGTTCTTGCAAATATTTCCCCACACCTAAATTAATCTCTAGTTTGTTATATGTATGCGCTTTATATGTTATCTGCTAAATAAGCCACACGAATAATTTGATAGAATTCTTTTCCTTGTATATTATGTCTTTCGATGGCAAGAAGTTGTGAAGAACCTATTAATCAAAATGAATACTTGATTTCGCCTAATTCATATCAACTAAAGAGCGACTACGGAGGGCAAATATTAACAACGTAACCTTTGGTGATTAATTCCTATATGACCGACCATCTGTGTATGAGTTAAAGTAATTCTCTTTTTCTTTTTCTTTTTGTTTCAAATATTAGGGTTTTATATAGGACAGGTTAATTTACACATAAATGTTTTGGAATTTATTTTTATCACTCTAAAAATTAAAAAAACTAAAATATATCATTTCAATATAATTGGTTTTATGCAAGTCTTAGCATGAAACCTTAATGTTAAAAAAGAAAAAATAAAGGCAATGTACCCCTCCGTGAATATTCTTAAACTATAATTGATAAGATTTGATCAGATTACACTTATGTATTGTAATTCCTACTCCACATGCATCCATATCATGCATTAGACGTGCTTAGGTGATCATAGGGGATAGCCAGCTTATATTTAATTCCACAGGATCAATATTAATTTTCTTCTATACAATAATATTAATTCTTCACAAAATTATAAGACCTTCTCTGAACCCTATAAATATCGGCTGCTAACTACAAACATTTTCATCAGCCAAAAAACAAATCCTTGTACTTCTCTCAGCACTTGCAATTAGCAGAAGTATCAATATTAATTTTGGAAAGATGAGTTCCAATAAGAACACTGCTCCTTCACTTGCTCTTTTTCTCTCTCTCAACCTTATCATATTTGCCCTAGTTAATGCAGGTGACACTGATAACCCTAAACCAAAGCCAACTCCTAGTACTCGTTATTATCCGGGAAAATGCCCTAAAGATGCCCTAAAATTAGGAGTATGTGCCAATGTGCTTAATTTGGTCAAAGTAGAAGTAGGATCCCCGCCCACGCTTCCATGCTGCAGTCTCCTTCAGGGCCTTGTTGATCTTGAGGCTGCTGTTTGCCTTTGCACTGCCATTAAAGCCAATATTTTGGGTATCCAACTCGATGTTCCTCTTTCACTCAGCTTAGTTCTTAATAACTGCGGAAAGAAACTCCCAACTGGCTTCGAATGTACCTAAAATCGATCTACATTCATTTCTGGTTGCCGCTCATCATTCTTCAAACTAGCTAGCTAGTATGAATTTTCTATTATTGTAAGTGTGGTATTTTTCCCTTGTTCTGTGTACGCTTGTATGATTATTTGGATTTATTATTCAATAAGAATTCTTCTTTGTTTTATTCTTATTTTCTATATGTCATTCAAGGCGGTGAACTGGGATATTCCAAAATTCGGTACACTTTGTTTCTAAAATAATAAAATTATTAAGTGACACAGTCCTCCTTTAATTTTTTGTTATAGTATGAAACCGTAATAGAAAATGAATAAATAACATCAATACTTACGAATTAGGTTAATTAGTTATTGAGCTTTGTCTCAACTCATAACAATCCTACATTTAATCTTTATATATAAAATGGAAAGAGAACAGTAACGGACGTTAATGAAGATATGAGTTTCTGTCGGTATAGGTATCCTAACAGGGACAATTTGCTTCTATATCCATCCAAGTTGATGTAGATTGGACTAAACTTTGAACGTCAAGAATCACGACATTCTGAAGCATATATATGGGCCATGTGAAAATAGTATGCATACAAGTCAATTATGTATGATGATAAAGCATATACTTTGGAGACGATCTTATTTATTTATTAATAAAAGTATTCATTTATTAAAGACATTTAATTATCTACATGATGTTGTTTTTATAATATGTAAATAACCCATAGTTTTAAGCAATGCTTTTAGAATCATGATGTTGATTATGCTAATGAGATCTAAATTCTTAGAAAGCTTAAAACTAAAATAGTTCCTAATCGTTGGATTACTAAAAAGGGGATTAGTAAATCCGGATAGATTGGTACATATGTTGCTTGCTCATTGGATGAGGATGATTGATCTCATGATCATTTGTGTGGAGACACTAAAGCAAGTATGTAGGTGCTTATTGGAGATTAAGTTCACTGAACGTGACTCGCTATGGAATACCTAATGGAGTTTTACTTGTCTGTCAATAGGAATTCCTAATGTGATAGTAGTACAAGTGATCCTTGGACTTGAGATCATCATAGTATCTTGTGTGTAATGAATTATACTTTGACTTATTCCTTAAGACTCTCAAGGTATATCAAAGGGTATGCTTGGATATAATGAGTTACATATGGAGATAATGAATTATCAATAAAGAATCTACCACTTCTAGTAAAAGAAGAGATATGTCATATGTGATTCGTTAAATGACAATCCAATAGTCATTGGCAAAGGCAAAATAAAATTAGAAAGGAGTATCTAATTTGCATTATTTAGAGTTGTGCATTTTCTAATCGAAATACATATAATTAAATAAAATAAGACTTGAAAGTAATTCCATGTCTTATATTTAATTGGGACATTGTATGGTAGAAGGATTGAATTGTACTGTAACTATTTACTCACAGGTTCTTTTATGATTAATGTTGAAATCTATATTATCTGAAAAGTCATTGATCGCTAGGGAGGCTTACACTACAACAAAAAAGCTTATTTCCAATGGAATATTCCGTCGGCATTAAGGATATTCCGTCGAGGTTATGCTTAATTCCGACGGAATATTTGGTCGAAAATTTGGTCGGATATAAGCACGTCGAAATTAAGTCCGTCGGTCTTTCGGTCGGGGATACTTATACTCGACGGAATCAAACTCGACCGAATATTCAGTTGGACTTAATGTATTCTCGACTGAAATTATTCCGTCGAGGATATTCTGTCAAAGACAACCCGGACACGTGGCAGCCTGACCAAAATGGCAAGGGGCTTAATCTCGACGGAATTTCGTCGAACTTAACCACTATTCCGTCGAGAATAGTAGGGACACGTGGCATTTTGCCAAAATGGTAAGGGCTTAATTCCGACGGAAATCCGTCGAGGTTACCACTATTCCGTCAAGAATAGTATTTTTGTAATGTTTTATTTGTTTTTGCAATATCTAGGGTTTTAACCCACAGTTTTTGTACCTATAAACCTATTCATTTTTCCCAACAGCACATACAAGCTAACTAACTATCCAACAACATTCACATCAACTTAATAAGACCCACTAACATGAATTACAATTACCAAGGCCAACAATATGTCAAAAACCAACTAAATGATAAGTAAAAGTGTCAAACATCCCATTAATCTAAACTAAAGTATATCAAACATCCCATTAAGCTAAACTAAACTAAATATCAAACATAAACAAAACTAAAGTAAAGAGATATTTCAAACTAAAGTAATGACAAGGTTTAAACTATAATACGTCAAAAATAACGTAAACTACAAACTAATGTAACTCAAAAGAATGTAAACTAAGTCAAAAATAATGTAAACTACAAAAGAATGTAAACCAAGTCAAGCTAGTAGAGCCCCCGGTGTGAGGAGGTTCATCGGGCAGGCGTCAACGCTGCTCTGGAGTCTGAAAATTGTCGTCATCGTCATCCCGCTCGTCAGTCTACGCGTCACCCTATTGATACAATATAATGTAACTCATTAGTCCATATATATGATACAGTTAAAGATAACTAAATGAAAATTAAATAACATGCAAAATATATACTTGAATTTAAAACGAATAGTATACCTGAGTAGTTGAGGGCTGACTCAACATCGGCCCAAACGCGTCCATGAGTAAGGTAACCACCATCCGAACAATCTCTTCGCGTATCGCGGCGAACTGCTCCGGAGGGATACCCGTACTCTCGGCGGTGGCACCAGATACAACGTCCTGCGCAAGCTGATGGAGGCGAGCATGGTTGGGTAGGTCCTGATGACAGAATAGCGGATCTGTCTTAAACCTCTCCGAGACCGCAGCTATAACCCGCTGAAACAAAACATCGTCTAAGCTAGCGCCCGTATGTGATGGTCCTACGAGGGCTCTCGGACGCAGACGCTGGCTAGAGCCTACAAAAATAAATATAACATGAATAATATTATAAGTTTACTTTATTCATAAACAAGAAATAAACTAAAATATTATACCTTCAAGCAGTGTATAGGCTGGTATCCTTGGCAACCCTAGCACTCGATACCGGCCGGTAGTGCTAGTGGGAGTATCCTGAGACGCGACCCAAAGAGCCGTCTCTTCGTCCTGAGATAAACTAATCTCGGGCGGAGGGACGGTGGAATCTAACATCTCAGCATCGCCCCTAGCAGCCTGCAACTCCGCTATACGCTAGCTGCGGAGCTTCTCAAACCGGTCCTGTAATTTAATATATGTACATGTGAGTTAACTTGGTATCATCATATAAATTACGTAATATGATCCTAATAAATATTTATTATAGTAAATGTATTACCCGTATAGCTAGTGCTGCTGGAGATATCGTCGATCCCGAAGTAGTGTCCTTCGGCGTATGGACTATATCCCAGAACTCCATCATAGTAGGAGGTCGGCCTAAGCTACTCCGCATGGCCTAAATCATATACATTAAATAATAACACCTTACTTTATTATAGTTGCAGTTTAATATTAAAGTAAACTAAATATAAATACATACCGACTTAACCTCCTGAAACGACTGGGAGCCAGAAGTATGTACAACTCGTAGCTTGCCGCAATTCTTCTTCATCTGATCCGACTTGGTCTTGAACGCAGCATCATCCCAGTACGCACACATCGCAGCCCATGCTGGATCTGATACTTCCGGCCACTGATGCTCTCGCATAGTAGTCCCGGGTGATTCTTTTACCTCCCGGACTTCCCTCTGTCGCGTCTCATATAGCCAGCCTATAATACCCCAAATTTTATGAATAAGATTTAATTTTTTTTATATATTATTTTGAAATAGTAAGGTGTTGATTTGATAAATGTGATAAGTTATGGGTGAAATGTGCAAAGTTTACAAAGTGAGCAAGTGGTTATAAAATATTCGTTGTGTCGAAGAATATTCGTTTGGTCGAGGAATATTCTTTTTGTCGGAGAATATTCGTACGACGGCGCAGTCACTGGTGGACCCCACAACGGAATGAATGTCGGATATAGAAAGCGACAGAAGTAACCTTTTTATAAAAATAACGGCAAAACTGTTACCATTAGTACTGTTGAAATACCCGGTGGTTAAAATACAGTAATAGGTGGTGTTGCACAGTAGCACACGGTATTGCACAGTATTTCGAATTATTGATTCTTACGTAGGAAGGCACTTACTCAATTATTGTTACAGTAATTACTGTTCAATATTTTATATTATTGATTCAATAATTGCATAATATTTTATTGGTTCAATATTTACTACGTTGACATTTTATATCAATAAGTGCTACTTTGCTATTTTATATTATTGATTCAATAATTATCATTGCACATTATTTCAAATTATCAAATCAATAATTCATATTATTTGAATAATATTATTAGATAGCATTATTGGCAATGTCTAAGGAAGTTCTGTCTAGGAAAGGGGTTGATTAATTACGCGCCAGTAAGTAGAAATCCTTATCGGAAGGCCCCCTCTTTCTTGTGAACGACCTGGTTGTCAATATTGTAGTTCTATAATATTATTTGTGAATAATTAATTTTTGATATATATGATAAGGAAATATTTATTCAATGTGGATTTAAACGGAGGAATTTTTAACATGTGACATTTGTTGAAAGTTGGTACTTTATCTTGTCCGATAAAATAATTCATTCAAATATATTATTATAATATTACATCATAGTAGTATGATGTGATTATATAATAGTATGATTTTTATAATTTGAATGGTAACATTATTATAGTAAATTTATGTATAAAAGTTAAACGAGGTGGAAGAGTGCAAATTGAATTTGAACTCTTATGATGCAAACAATGATGTCATCGGAGCGATGAGGTAAGTAATGATCTCATAGGATTGATGATGTAAGCGATGATGTCATAAATTATGGCAAAAAGATTATTTTACCCTTACTCTGCCGAGCCTATAAATAGAAGCTCATTTTTTCATTATTTCTCACCAATTCACTAAAGCTATAGAGAGAGAAAGTATAGACAGAATAAGAGAGAAAGAACAAGAGTATTCTGCTATTATACTAGTGCAGTCTCCAAATTTTTAAGGTAAGGGGTATTATTTCTTTCATATTCATGAAGAGAGTTATTTTCTTTCAATACTCGTAAGATTTGTTATTCCATTCTTGATTATTCTGTTAGAATAACCTGTCTACGCGGACTACCACATGCAAGGCAAAATTTTGTTGTTATTCCATTCTTTATTATTCTATGGGAATAGCCTGTCTACGCGGACTACCGCATGTCTGGTGAATAACCCTTCGTATTCAGTTGTTATTAAATTGTGGAAATAATCTGTCTGACCGGACTACCGCCTGACGGGTGGAAAATTCAATTGCAGTTTCATATATTGTTTCATTTCATATTCCTAACTCTAAACTTACTACGGTAAGTATTGCTTCTATAATTCCTGAAATGATCAGAAATTCCTTGAGTTTTGCGCTTCATCTAATATCATTTCACTGGAATATTGGTCTGAACTTTCTTGTTAAATTTTTATCTTTTCATGTTGAGTTACTATTCATGAGTTACTATACACGAATTACTATTCACAGTACAAAAAATATTTTTTTTCTCTTCCAAATCATCTTTGATTGGATCCAGGTTTTGATCTTCATTCTTGAACTCTGGATAAATTCTCTAATATTTGTCCTTTATCTCACTGAATTCGTTATTCGTATTATTTTCATCATCCTCAGTCCTAAATGGTGATATAAGTGAATATTTTTGGCCTGTAGTGCAAAGATGAATGATTACTTGATGAATATCTTTGGCCTGTAGTGCAAAGATGAATGATTACCTGATGAATATCTTTGGCCCGTAGTGCAAAGATGGGCAGGTGTTGAGATGAACATGACCAACTGGTGATATAAATGAATATCTTTGGCCGTAGTGCAAAAGATGAATATTTGATTCGAGATGAATATTGATTGATGTTGTGACGCCCCCAAATCCGGGTTCTCTAACCTCGAGTTTGATGCTCACGATACATCATCATCATAAACATTCTATAACTATTGCGGAATAATAAACGTACATCGTTCATTAATATAAAGTCTTACAACAATAATCCCAAGGTCTTCTTAACCTTAACTTAAACTTACCTTTGCTATTACAAAAGGTTTACATAATTAATTACATTTGATTAGATAATAATTAAACATCTTTAACAACTACTATTCCTGAACCTTGCCCTTGCCTTTATCTTTCTTATTTGATGCCTCTGGCTTAGCTGAAATAAACGTCATAATATAGCAAGAGTAAGCAACTAATTTGCTTAGCAAGTTTAAATATAAGGGAGATATATCATGAGTAGAAAGAAATTTAACGTTCAATGTTCAACAATGTAATTCGATTATGAAAGAACATGAATTAAGTCTCAATAATTGAATAATAGATGCTGAGTGGTTTGAAATAACCATTAACATATACTAAGGTTGTCAGTATTTAAACTGGTCCTTTTAGTAAATTTTGGTAGTCAAGAGGATCAGCCTTTCATACCCGGTGAATTATGCATAAACACTTAATAGTCGAGCAACAATTGTTTTTCAATATAATGCTTTAATAAAATTGTTCTTTTCCTCAGTCTAGAGTCCTTACCAACTCAATTGGTTAAGAACAGCTTTTAAAATCTATTTGATTTATCAAATTTAAAATATATTCGATCCAGCTGACAAAACTAGCATAGATCTATCTCATAAACAGTTCACTGATGAAAGAACTTTAATTGATTCACAGTTCAATAATTATAGAACAGGAATTCAGTTGCACAAAGTGCGATTAACAATAATATTAAGGAATGTGGAATAATCAACAATAATTATCCACTAACATGCTTTGAAATAATAACTCGAGTTTGAGTTAAAGGACTTGCCTTGTCTGCGGACTACTGCTACGCAATTCTATAATCCGCTTAATGAATTTAACTTATCCTCTTTGGAAAGACCTATCATGGATCCTTCAATTAGTATAACATATAATTATTCATAATATTATTATTCTCATATATTATCTAACATTAATCACATAATCAAATATTAGATATCACATTAATTCCTTAATAATATTATCGTCCCTTGATAATATTATTATTAAGTAAGTATCTTAACGCTTGAACAATATTATTAACCTTGTAATAATATTCTATTCGCTTCCTAATATTATTAATTATTTAATAATATTTTAATCGCTCTCTAATATTATTAATCTTTTAATAATATTTTAAGAATCTATTATTATTAGTCCTCTAATAATATAATATTATTAATTATTTAATAATATTTTAATTATCTAATATTATTAACCTTATCAGTCTTTAATTATTATTTAACACTAATTAAATAATAATTAATTAATATTTATCTTTATTTATTATTTAATATTAATTAAATAATAAATAATTAACGTATTAATTTTATTAGTCTTTAATTATTATTTAATTATTAAATAATAATTAATTAATTTCTTATCCTTGAGTAGTAAATAATTGATTTATTTACCTTATTAGTCTTTAATTATTCCTTTTTATTAATTAAAGAATAATTAATTATCATTTATCCTTATTTCTTATTTAATATTAATTAAATAATAAATAATTAATTCATCTCATGAATCTTTAATTATTCTTTCTTATTAAAGTTAAAAATAATTAATTATTACTTGTCTTTATTTATTATTTAATATTTAATAATAAATAATTATAACCTTTTATATTAATGTAATTAAGTAATTACATTATTATTACATAATCTTACTTAAATATTATTTAATCATTAATTAATATCAATTAACTTATAATTAATCCATTTGTTAATCTCTAATTATTATTTAATTATAATTAAATAATAACTAGTTACTTTATTAACACTAATCTTTAGTTAATTATCATTTAATATCACTTAAATAATAATTAAATAGTTAATTACATTTAATATTTTTTATAATTACTTTTATAACCATTTAATGGTTTTAAGAATTATTATTCAATAATTATTCACTTTCACTTAATTATGATAATGCCATCCACGCCCAAAATTTCCAGATTGGACGTCCCTTACGGAAACGCTTGTAAAACGAAATGTACAACTCAGAATTAAGTTCCGTCAGAGGCGTTGGATTCGTAACTTCTTAAACTACAGTTTCCATTTATCAAACACTTAATTTGGTTCTATTTTAAGTTCAGAAATTGGGTCAGAAGTGACTGTTCCGTTTTGGTTTATTTGACAGATTGCATAGCTTGGAACAAAAATCAAAACTTGATCATTTCTTAACATTTTTAAGTGATTCAAAAGGGATTTAGTCCTTAACTCTTATATCTAACATAAAAAAAAACAAATCTCAAATACCACTTATAGATTTCAAGATTAACATGCTTTATTACACTAATAAACCAAACTTTTCATACAAATCATTCTAACTTCATTTCTTCTAATTTTTACCATACTAAATTATGCAAATCCATCATAATCACATACTAAACTCAAAATCTAGTATAATAATGTGATTTTAAACATTTAACATATAAACCCCAAGGATCTAACATAAAAATACTTAGGGTATACCATAAAACATTTTTCTTGAACAAAATGGAACAAAGCATGATTTTCTCTCTTTGGTTCCAAATATCAACATGAAAAATACTTAGATCCTTATACAAATCACTTATACACATAAAAAACAAGGGTTTACAAAGGTCAAACACTAAGCTCCTTGTTTCCTCAAGTTTAAGCCAAATAAAGTGTACTAAACTTGCAAAATCTTCTTAGATACATACCTTGATCTTCTTGCACACCTTCTCTTCTTCCCAAAATAGTTTAGGAACTTAGGATGCATGAAATATTTCAATCCTTAGAGTCCCTTCTTGTTGCCGAAAATGAAGCTCTCTCTCTCTATATTTTTCTATTTTGCTACTTGGAAGACTTGAAGTGAAAAATGAGAGCAAGTGTAGTAATTTGGTGTTTTGTTTTACTAATTAATGTATGTAATTATTTGATACATCCACCACATGCTTGCTTGCTACACTAAACAAAAGTGTTGGATGAGTTTGCCATTTGACACATGGGGAGTTGGTAAGATAGTTGGTAGATTTTCTCTACAAACTTGGACAAGCTAGCAAAAAATAAATTTACCTTCCCTTTCTACCCTTGTCATGGCCGGATATTCCCTTGCCATTACCTCCCATATTTTATTTCTTTTTCATGCCAAATAATGCTTTAGCAAATGACCACAATGCCCCTCTTCAATTGGGCTAGGTTTGGGCCACTCATTTAATTCCTTTGGGCTTCCAATTTCATTGTTTGGGCTATGTAAATTAACATAACCCAAAAACCTAAATTTTATTTTATCCTAATTAGTTACTTATAGTTTCCATTCCATTCCATTTGGAATTTAAAATGATTAAATTTTATAACCCAATTAGACTTGTCTTATTTAGGTTTAAAATAATTAGTCACTTGAGATAATAAAAATTATCCCTTAGAATATTTTAATCATACATACTATCATTCTTCATTGCTATAACTCTTAGGTTATTTACTTACTAACCTAATGTATAATTAGGTTACATAGCCATCTATTTAATTCTCCTTACAATAATTCAATATATGACCATATAGAGAATGCATATACTTTCCGCATAAATAATAACATATTTATTCACTATATGTCACAAAATTTTAAATTAAACCGCACAAAATTAATTTATTAGAAATTAAATTCTTTATTTAATTAATAATGAAACTTGGAAATCCCTGATCATTACAGATGTTACAGGGATAAAATATTGATGATGGACTTTTAAATTATAGAAGATAGTAGACATCATTCTCTACTTAACTCTTCTAATGAATTGTCATTTTCGTTGCAAGTTGATCTAAAACTGGTTGTCCATAATATTTTATCTGATTTGTTGAAGACTAACGATAATTTATTCTTCATTATCTTAGTCATAATATTTTTAACTGGGCTAGTTGAGCTCACCCTTTTCTTTCATTTTTCTCTTCAGGAAATAAGAATATCGCAGGTACTAGTCGGAGAATAGAGTGATGGTCCGAGTTAGAGCTGTAGAAGTCCTCACTATTTTTTTTAAATAGTGTGATAATAAATGTAATGAGGACTTAGTTTGAATGTTAATATTTTTTACATGTCTATATTGACACTCACAGTTGTGTGGTCGTATTTTGCACGACTGTTCGATATGAAAGATTGTATTTGGATTTTGTATCATGTATTTGGCGACTTAGAATGGGTTGAGTATTGAACCTATTTTGGGGGTGTCAGAAAGTCGGCATAATTCTTCGAGATGTGAGCAATAATAATGGCGTCACCATCCGCCTCAGTGATGCCGGCCTCGTATCTGTAATATCTCTATCAAACAGACATAACATACATATAATTAATTATTTGAACAATGTGTAAATAACATGGACCTTGATTTAATATATGTAATTCGATTTACGTGAAACTCCCGCAACACTGTCACCATAAAGCCGGCATCGTAGCGCGAGTACTAGCTAAATCGCATGCAGCCAGTAGGGAGATGCACCAGGCAGATGGCGTGTACGGTCGCCTTAGCGACATGATCCATAATATTAGAATACAAAATTTATTAAGAATATTTTAATTTATTAATCACATAATAATATCATTCAAATTGAACATAAGTGATATATTATAGTTAAAACCTACACGAACGAGCCGACATCAACTGGGACTGTGTCAGGAACTGCCGACGGACAACCTAATCGACCGAGGTTAGGCCCTCGCTGATGCCGATGTCTAGCATCTGTATGTTTAATATAGTTATGACATAGTAAATGAATGTTTAATATAGTTATGAAAAAAGTGTTACTGAGACAAAAAAAATCAACTCACTAGCATCTGAAGACAACCCGCCCTGGGAGCCGTCACTCGATTCCGAGCGGCCGCCACCACGGCCACCTCCACCGCTGTGACGCCCCCAAATTCAGGTACTTGAAACCCGAACTTGGTGCTACACGATATCATTTCTTTGAGCGGAATAATATAAATAACAAAATTAATATAATATCAGAGTTGTCTAATCCCAGGTACACGACCTTTAAAACATTCATTACATGATAAATAGTAAATATTATCGTCTTAATAAAGTCTAACTATTACACCAAATACCATAAACCTTATTCTTGCAGCTTTCCTTTCCCTTTGTTGTTGCCTGAGACTTCTGGTTGATCACGCTTAGCTGAAAATATTTAATTTAAAGCAAGAATGAGCATTCAATTGCTCAGCAAGTAATAGCAGTTAATAAACTTTAGCTGAAAGAAGTAAATGTTTTTTTTGAGGTGTACTTCTACAACAAATCAATAGTTGTGAAGTCTGTCGAAACATATCTTAATAGTATATCAAATCGTTTAAAATTTTGAAACGACGTAGTGACTAAAAATGCTGAGTGGTCAATGGACCATGAACTTTTATTTTTTTATTTTCGAAAAGGTTTAAACAGAAATTCATCTGTAAATCGCTCTGGTCTTACGGACATGTAGGGTGATCTGCCCCGTTATGTCCTGTATTGATCAATACTATCTGTTTGAACGATAAATGAGTTCACTCTGTTCGCCTTAGGCACAAAAACAATTTTCTCATTACGGGTTATTCATACTCAGTCTGGAGTCCTAACTAAATAATTTAGTTGGACGACTTTATCATAAACCATAACATTTAACAGTACAATTCAACTATGTCTAGCTGAGTCAAATAGCGTAGACAGTCTTTAAACCATAAATACATACCGAAGTTTAATAGTATGTAACAAGATTTGTCATATCAAAGAATTTCAAGTTCAAGAGTTCTTGCATGAATACAACAGTTCATACAAGTGGGGACACTTGTATAATAAAAGACAATAATGTGATATTAATAAATAATAACCGAATTGAATAAAATTTCACAATATAAGAATAATTTCATAAACGAATCATGAATATCATTATGGATATGAATAATTTATAATAATTATTCATGAACATGCCTTGTATTGGATACTTGCTCAATATAAAATTTTGAGTAAGGTTAGGGTACTTGCCTTGATAGCTGATTACTGCTACATAGTATAGCTTACGCTTTTATCTTTAATATGAAGTCCTATCATCAGTAGAATTATTCTTTTAATTAGAATAATACAACTTAACACATAATACTGCTTAAACATGTTGTCACATAGTCATATCAGTCATTACAACACATAAGAACGTATACCTAGTCAAACTATGTCGGTTTGGTTTGAGTTCGGTATCGTTTCGGCATCCCGATTGCATTATCGGATAATTAATGAATTTATTTCTAATAAAACTTTGTTCAAGAACTTAAATATTATATTAGATAATTTAATTATCATTTATAATATTTTTCCAAACATTAAAATCATTTATAATAATTTTTCAAACACTTTTATCATTTTTAATAATTTAATTGTTAATAATTTTATTATCATTAATATTTAAATAATTTAAAGTATTAATGAACTTCATGTCAACACTTTAAAAATTATTTATTAAAACCTGAAAACATTTTTAAAACCTTAATATTACCTTTAAATGATTTTTAACATATTAAAATCATTTTTAAATAATTAGCATTAATATTAAAATATTAATGTTATTAATATCAAAATATTAAAAGTTATTTATTATAACTTATAATATTTTTAAAACATTTATTTCATCTTTAAATGATTTATAAAACATTTAAATCATTTTTTAATAATTTATTTAATATAATTATTAAATAACTTTATTATCATTAATATTAAAATATTAATGAAATTCTTATCAAAATATTATAAGTTATTTATTATAACTTAAAATACTTTAATATCATTTTTAAAATATTAAAACCATTTTTAACTAATTTATTTAATATAATTATTAAATAAATTTATTATCATTAATATTAAATTATTAATAAAATTTATCTCAAAATATTAAAAGTCATTTATTATAACTTAAAATATTTTTAATACATTAATATCATTTAAAATGATTTTTAATATATTAAAATCATTTTTAACTAATTTATTTAATATAATAATTAAATATCATTAATATTTAATTAAATTAAAATATTACTGAATTTTATGTCAAAATATTAAAAGTTAATTTTTATAACTTAAAATAATTTTTAAAATAATTTTATGAATTTTTTATAACTAATTTCTATTTATTTTTAATTATTTTAATTAATATAATTAATTTTGATTAAAACCGTCGCTAAAGGCCTATAGCAACAAAATCTGTCGCTATAGGTGTTCTTGAGCCTCAAGAACATTCATATTCAGTGTTCTAGGTGCCATGTTTGACCATTCTTAATTATCAGCCTTTGTTGTTTCTAGATTAGCTAGTACATTGATCTTGTAGTGTTTATGTAACACTACAAGTATCAACAACAATCCCAGTCATATCTCACTACATGTGCAAGATCCAAGCTTGCAAAGTAGCTGTCAGAAGCTTTCTTGGTTTTCTGGGTTACCCAGAAACCCAGACAGCTTCGAGTGCCCACTTTGTGGCTCAATAATCTTAGGGTTATGGCTATCAATTTGGTGTTTGAGTGCTTCAAACATGTAGTACTCATGTCAGAGAACAACTACATAACACTATCTCAGTCCAAATACGTCAGAATCTCCAGATTTGAACCGGTCAAACCCTGTCAGAAAAATTGTTCATACGGTTTCTAGAATTTCCAGAAAACTTAATTTGTGTTCGAACAGCCTACTTTGACCATCAACTACTTCGATCCTGTTTGTGATTTAAGGGATCTAAAGGCATGAATCTACATTTTATATAACAGGTTACAACTTAGATACAACAACACAAACAAATCTCATAACACCTGACAGATCCAAGCTTTTGAAAACTTTGTCAGATACTGATGAAGGATTTCTGGGTTACCCAGAAACCACTTGGTCATGGTCGGTCAACTGACTTTGACCATCAATAACTTGTAATCTGGACATAGCATGACCATGATTCCAATTCCAGATTACAGTCCACATATCATACTACAAGATTATAACTTAAAACACAACAAATCATTAACAGGGAAGGATCTAAGGACTCTGACATTTGCTTATCAGACAACAAATTAGGGTTCATGCAATTTTCAAAAATTTTATTTTTCGTGCATCTAGATGTTATATAAATGTAATTTCTCAACCTAGATCACTTATTACCATATTATAGAACATATTCTAACACTTAAACATAACATCTAACGAAAAATTAAGGATCTAGCTTGGTTAGGGTTTTATACCTTTTCTTGAGCAAATTTTGATTTCTATTCCTTGATTCTGACCTTGGCTTGCTATGAGGTGTTTTGGGTTTATCTTGTGACTTAGTTTGGGAGAAAATTTCGTGGTCTAGAGAGAGAAAAAGAGAAGCTTGAGTGTTTGAGAAAATATGAAAGTTTCCTTCTTTTTTTCTTTCTTTAATTCCTACACTTTGAGTCAATGTATTTGGTTGATGCAAGGTGTCACTTTTCAAATGGAGAGAATGATTTTAAGCATGTGTGATATCTACAAAGATCTTGGCACAATATCTTGTAAAGATTTGCAAGCAACTTAATAAAACAAAACCAAAAATATTATTTTTGTAATTAATAAATTCCTTCAAGGGTATTCTTGACCATGACACCTAATTCTAGGGTTTAACCCTTAGGTTTTACCCCTTAGGATTTCCCAAATATTTTTTAAGGTTTGGAAAATTAACTAGGAATTTAATAAAAATTTAATTAAATCACACTAATTTAAAATTAGGGTTTTTAAATAGAAAATTAGGGTTTTGTAAAAATTAGGGTTTCCAAATTTATGCATTAGGGTTTCTTAATCATTATCCTTATTCCAATACTATCCACACTTTCATTTAAATACTAACATGTTAAATATTATGTTTAATATTTAAACAAAATAAATAAATAAATTCTTAACATATATTCATATAATTATGTTAACTATCATAATTATATATAAAATTCATAATCATAACTTGTATTAATATACTTACATATATTTGAAAACGAATATAGTTAATACTAATATTTAATATTCAAATTCCTTAAGAAAATAATTTCTTATTATATATAACATAAATACACTTTATTTTTAAATACAATTATACAATAATTGTATTAATCTTTGAAATTTCATAATATAGATCAACATTAGGGTTTTGATCTATAATCACACTTTACCTTATATCCCATTATTAAGTAAGTTAAAATAATTAACTTAATTAATCTTGATAAAATCATATAATAAAATAATTATTATAATAATTCTAGAAATTATTTCATATATTATTTAAATAATATTTTAATCATATTTTCATGAATAATAAATAATAAAATATTTTACTATCAAAATTAGTTTATTATAAGGATATAATTTATAGTAATCTACAATTCCTTTATTGAATAATTTATATAAAATTATTCATGCAATAAATAAATATATATTTATCACATAAATACACATTCGTTACCTTATACATATTCCCACATATTATCTTTGATAAAAATAATATAAAAAAAAATTATACGCAAAATTTCTTATTTAATTATATAAAAATATTGGGTTATTACAACCGCTATGTCGAGGCATAGCTGTACTACTAAAATAACAGACATAGATGACATTAATTAAATTTCATTGCAATTATTATATATAATGATTGGTTTTAGTTGTATAATATTTACAAGACACCAATTAGTGAAGAAGTAGTACGTCATCAAACCCGTCAGAATCAAAATCATTTTCATCCTCTGATTCTGTCTCTTCCTCTTCTGTATCATTTTCTTCCTCAGTATCATCTTCTACCATCACATACGGACTGACAACCACATCTTCCTCCACTTCGTCAACATCGGGTACGTCAACGACATCATCAACCAACACATCGTCATCATATAGCAATACGTGGCTGGGATTGCTAACTTGTTTTTGCAACGAGTCATCTGTTCCAGACATATTAGTACCATCAAATGACCGAGTCTTCGTTGTCACAACTATATACCAGGGGGTTCTATAATTTACGACATTAGGGGCATAGTACACTTGAGTTGTTTGGCTGGCTAACACAAATATGTTATCAGACTGTAACTTGGATTTTATATCTACTGTGACGATTCTATTACGATCAACTTTAACACCCTTTGCAGTATCAAACCAGTGACACTTAAATGTAATGACCTTTTTAGCCCCTGGATAATTGAGCACAACAACTTCCTCTAATCTTCCATAGTAATTGGACTCAGAATCTCCATAACAACTTCCCAACACGACAACGCCAGAGTTGACTGATGTCAATTCATTCAAGTCATCAACCTTGAATCTATACTCATTCACGATACAACCTGGAAATGAACTAACGAGTTTGTACGGGCCTAAAATGACATCTCTAAAACGCTCATAAGCATTCTCTTCTTCGACCGTTCTCTTAAACCACGTATGAAAATTTTCATTAGTGAATGCTTCCATCTGTGATGTAGTCAACCCCGGGTTAGAAGCATGCGCTTCCAATTCGAATGAACTGCGTACAATAATATGGCAATTGTTTAATTGGTGATTAAGGTAAGATAAATCATTTTCAACTTGTAATAATACATACTTGATGTACGACGATACTTCAGGCATATTTAGAAGCACGTATGTAGATACAATCTTTAAATCTTTATCGGTTAGGTAAGTCCTCGTCTCATGTCCAAATGGTTTGGCCGGATAAGTGAATATAACCAACTCATCAGCACGCGTTTGGGGATCGACGACGACCTCATTCCGACTTAGGCGGTTGTGCTTCGTTGAGACTACATCGTCAATGTATAGCGAGCAGAAGTTGACAAGCTCTTCCTCCGTATAGTGTTCAGTAATAGAATCCTCTACACGAGCTTTGTTTTTAACTTTTTGTTTTAATCGACGCATATACCTGAAATATGACAATATATCGGCTAAAATAATTATTCAAGTAATGATTATAGCACAATTTAGGTGATATTACCTTTCAAAAGGATACATCCATCGATATTGCACCGGTCCTCCAAGCTTAAGTTCATATGGCAGATGAATAGGCAAATGCTCCATTGAGTCAAAGAACCCCGGAGGTAAGATCATTTCGAGCTTGCACATTGTCAACACTATATTTTTCTCCATCTGTTCCACATCACTGTACCTTATAACAGTTGAGCAAATATCCCGAAAGAAATTTGAAAGTGTGATAAAGGCATCATTAATAATCCTCGGTAATACTTCACGAAATGCAATTGGAATCAACTTCTGCATGAATACATGACAGTCATGACTCTTGAACCCGGTAATTTTCAACTACTCAACCTTAGTACAACGAGAGATGTTAGAAGCATAACCATGTGGTAGCTTTAATGCACTAAGCCACTTGCAAATGTTTTCAACCTATTGCTTGGTAAGACAAAATGGAGCTTTTGGTTTTGAGTTGTTAGGTCGGGCCACAATTCCCGCCTGATGTTCATTTCCTCCAAGTCTTTACGTGATTTATCATTGTCTTTTGTTTTACAACTCGTATCTAGCAGTGTAAAACAAGTTCTCGAACACATTTTTCTCCGTATGCATGACATCTATGCAATGACAAAGTGCTAGTGTGACCCGGTATGGCAACTCAAACCAAATGGGCGAGTGTGTCAAGTAATGAGCTTTACCGTAACCTATTGCTCTCAACTTACCATGCTCCTTCTCAGGCGGTGGAAATGTCAGATCATTTAGCCATCCCAGTACATCACTGCCCGACAAGGGACCAACTACCCCCTTTTTTCTGTTTTTCTGTTGAACTGTGTAGACATCTTTCTATAATTGTGCTCAACAGGCAAAAATCTTCGAGCAGTTCCAAAGAAACTAGTTTTTCGCCCATGACGCAGTTGTGTGCCCTGCACATCCCCCATACAGACTGGACATGACAACTTACCATGGGTCGACCAACCACTGATCATCCCAAGTGCTGGAAAGTCAGTGATAGTCCACAACAAGGATGTCTTCATCAAAAAATTATGCCCGACAGATTTATCAAAAGTCTGAACCCCTATTTCCCACAACATCTTAAGTTCATCGACTAACGGTCTAAGGTACACGTTGATGTCTTTTGTAGGACTCTTATCCCCCGGTATTAGTAAATTCAAGAAAAGATACGGATCCCTCATGCACATTGACGGTGGAAGATTGTAAGCTACCATAATCACTGGCCAAACAGAGTATGGCTAACTAAAATTATTAAATGGACAAAATCCATCTGTAGCCATGCCAAGCCTGACATTCCTGACTTCGTCGGCAAATTGTGGAAAATTGGCATCAAAATTCTTCAATTCATCTCCATCTGCTGGGTGAGTAAGCTGACCAGGGACGACATCCCTTGTCCTATGCCAACGCATACTGGGTGCAGTGTGCGAAGACATGAATAGCCGCTGCAACCTCGGCGCAAGAGGAACGTACCGTAATATCTTCTTCGGAACATGTTTCTCCTTCCCCTACGTTTTGTGATCTTGTACCGAGGCAAATTGCATATATCACACTGCACCTTATCTTTGTCCTCCCCATAGTATAACATACAGTCCTGCTCACAAGCATCGATCTTCTCATACCCGAGATTCAACCCCATAACCATCTTCTTCACTTCATAGTAACTTGCAGGCAGGGTATTATTCCTAGGTAAGAACTCCCCGATAATAGCAAGCAAATCATTGAATCATCTCTCACTGCAGTCATGCTCATTCTTGTAGTGTAAAAGCTTCGTCACTGCAGAAAGCTTGGTGTGCTTGTCATGTTCAGGATACAATAGGGTCCCTGATTCAGATAGCATATTATAGAAGGCAACTGCTGAATCATTTGGCTTTTGTTGATCAGCACTGCTTGACGCATGCTCATTTTCAGCCTAGTCGATATTGGTAAGGCCATATGCATCTACCAACATCTCCATGACATCATAGTTATCTGATTGGGAATCCCCGTGAACTGGTTGGTCTACAGTACTGTCTGTCAGTTCTCTAAACTCAACTGATTCCCCGTGATGAATCCATACCAAATACCTATCCACAAACCCACGTGAATATAAGTCAAATTTTACTTCATCGGCAGTCTTCCATATCATGTTCTTACACTTGAGACACGGGCATCTCATCTTTCCGTTCGGATCATCAGTATGTTTTTTTTGCTTTGTTCATAAAATTGGACACCCCATCACGGTACGCATCAACTAATCCCCTTCCATCAATCTTTATCCTACGGTATATCCAACTCCGGTCAGCATCCATCTTTAATTGAAGAAAATACCCAATTAGATCAAGAATAATCATGAATGTGGTCCAAGCATGAATTTAGTTTACCTAGTATATATCTCCACTCTACAAGGGTTAGGCTTCTATCCCGTTCCTGGATGCATCTCCTCTCTAGTGCCAATCTTATGCACGTTTCTACTATTTTCAAAAAAATTCAGCAGCACCTCCCCATGGTCTCCAAGTACACAAAATAGACCAAGAAAACTTAGTCTAAATATGCACTTGGAGAACATATAGAGACACCAGCTAAAAGTTCCTCAAAATTTATAAAAACGCACCCTGTGCATTGGCACCAACCTAAGTGAGAGACATAACATCCAGTAACAGTCCCAAACTGGAGACTATTCGACATTTACTTCTAATGAATGAATGTCGAACGGGTTTCTAAGTTGACACCTCCAAAGCATTTATGTCTTAATCAAGTTACAGATATGTAGGTTATCAATGAATTTTACAGGCAAATAAGTATGATTTTCCTGTAAATTCATTGATAGCCTACGTAAAGGGAAATGGATGAAGACATGCTTTGGATTCAAAGCTACTTAGTTTATTTTGCCAATAAAAAACTAAGTAAGTGCTACTTAGTTTATTGAATATTGCATCCCAACTAAGAATTGTATTTAATTTTATTGTATTTTATTGAATATTGCGGCAAACTAAGCAAATGCTACTTAATTTATTTTGCCAATGAAAAATTAAGTAAATGCTACTTAGTCTAATGAATATTGCACCTCAACTAAGCAAATGCTACTTAGTTATTAATTGTATTTAATTTTATTATATTTTATTGAATATTGCGACAAACTAAGCAAATGTTACTTAGTTTATTTTGTCAATGGAAAACTAAGTGCTACTTAGTTTATTGAATATTGCATCCCAACTAAGCAAATGCTACTTAGTTATTAATTGTATTTAATTTTCTTTAATTGTATTTAATTGTATTATATTTTATTATTTATTATTTATTTTTATTTATTATTTATCTCTTTTAATTAATTAATTATTATTATTAATTATTATTTATTATTTATCTCTTTTAATTTATTATTTATTATTATTTATTTATTATTTATTATTTATATCAATTAATTAATTATTTATTTTATTTTATTTTTTATTTAATTTAATTTAATTTAATTTGTATTATATTATATTATATTATATTATTTAATTTATTTAAATTGTATTATGTTAAATTAATTAAATTTAATTAAGTTTAATTTAATTATATTAAATTAAATCAAATTATATATATATATATATTATTTTATTTTCGTCGATCTTAGAGTAACTTCTACCGAATTCATTCCGTCGGTCTTATATTATATTATATTAATTAATTTAATATATTATATTATATTTTATTTGTTTGTTAGATATGATTTAAGTTATTTTATTTAGTTTTATTCAATTTATTTATATTATTCTAATTTATTATTAATTTTTATTTTGTTTTAGTGCCCACTAATTTTGTAATTGAATAATCTTGACAGAAATTCCGTCTGGAATTCCGTCGAAAATAAGAAATATTTGCATTCATCAATATAACCAATTTCATATACCCAATGAAATCCTATTTCATATCTTGTTACCAATATAACCAATTTCAGAACACACAATTAAAGGACATATACAAAATATATGAATGTGTGAACAAAATATCCACAATTTTCAGACCCAAACATACCCACAAATTTTCAGACCCAAACATATATACCCACAAATTTTCTGAACAAATCAATATCAGCACAACATTAGGGCATGGATTGTATATTGCATTAGAACAAACTTGTATACCCACAAATTTTCAGACCCAAAAGAGCCAACAGAATACATATATATAGCAGTTTATATAACTCAATTTGCAAAATTAGGGCATGGATTTAAAAGCATAATAATCAAAATCAAAAGACAATTCATCAAATATACCTGATTAACTTGAATATTTAACAAACAAATGAAAGCTCAACACAAATTTGAGAAGAAATCCACTGGAGGAAAGCCAGAAATCGTCCGGAGGGCCGGAAGGAGGCGTCGACCGGAGCTGGCCGGAGCAGCAGCTTGAGGAGGCGGGAAGGTGGCGTTGGAAGGAGGCATCGGTCGGAGAGTGAGAGAGGGAGAGTGAGAGAGCAGAGTTAAAGAGGGAGAGGGAGAGGGAGGGAGAGCCGCGAGTGAGAGAGATATTGAGAGGCAACGAAATGAAATGGGGGAGCAAAGCAGACTGTTAGGTTTTAAAAACTAACCTCGACGGAATTTCGTCAAGCTTAAGTCCGTCGAAGTATATAAATCCGACTGAATTCCGTCGGTCATAACAGGGAATTTCGTCGACCTTAAGGTTGGAGCTGGCGGGAGAATTTGGCGCTATGATGGGCAATGTTTTCGACAGAATTCCGTCAGAGAAGCTTTATGTACGACTGAACTATTATCGACTGAATATTCAGTCAAAAATAGACTAATCTCGACGGAATGTATTCCGTCAGAGTTACTTCCGTCGGAAATAAACCCTTTTCTTGTAGTGTTATCCCTATTGTAGAATAAATATTATTTATTTAAATAGATTATTAGTTTAATTTATTTATTTTAAATAAGATTAGAATTGTTCTAATTGATTTATTCACAACGTTTAATATGAAAAACCTAAAGGGTCACACCATAAAAGAAAGAATAGTTATTTAAGAAGGTAATGGCATAATCGTAATAATGTATTAAGTGTAATTAATTTAACTTATGGTGAGAGAATAAATTAAATAGCTTAATGTTTATTATTAAATATTTTGGAAATATTAAATATTAATTGATAAGATGAGTCATTTTAATATTATTGCAATTATTATTATTTTAATTTCTAAAGGAGTTTAGGAATTAATTTAATATTAGTACTCTCACATATTCCTAATAAGATTAGCAGGCAAATTAATTAAAGGTGTTTAATTAATAAATCTCAATATGTTGAGAAGCCTAATTAATTAAGGGAGTTTAATTAAATAAATGAAACCCTATGTCTAATAGGATTAGAAGAGTTGACCAATATCTATATAAGAAGAGTCTTATGTTAGATGTCAGTTGATACAATTTCAATTATTGGAGAATACTCCTTTTCTATAGTGGATAGAAAAGTAAGGTTTAGCCAACCACCATCCTTCTTGATAATTCCTCTTCCTTGGTGGATTACCTCTAGAGGCCAAACACTTGGATGACTAACGTTGATCAAAGGAAGGAATCTAACCCAAAAATTCAAGGAGACCGCAACGAACAAGGAGTTGAACTTGTACCTATGGAAGCTTCGTTCTACAATGGTATAATTCCATAACTTCTTATTTATCGTTTCAAATTAATAATTTGCATAAAGGATGATCCGGGTAATGGTTTTGTAAAATTTTTTAAACTCTGATATACTATGCTTCTGTTAAGTTTTGCAATTTGATTGCGCTATGATTTCGTACAAACCCAACTCCGTGCATATGGGGCAAAATACAATTTTGTTATACCAAATTTCACCTTCCTTTACAATTCAGTTTCTAAACTAATTGAGCTTACACAGCTGTTACATCAACTACCTAATTTCACACAATGTCCTTCCAACATACCGGCTAAAATTGGTCGGAATACGTAATTTTCCATACATTTTAACCGTCTTAAAATACGATTTGACTTCATTAAATAATAGATGTATTAATTTCTATAATAACTAATTTAAAGACTTAATAAAGATAATGATAATGTAATTTTTTTAAAAAAAAAATCACCACCACAACTAAATCATTCTTCCATCTTCTATCTGATCAAATCATCAAATTAAAACAAGGATGGATCTAAAGAAACCACCACCAACCACCGATCAATCGCAGTCGCTGCCACCACCACTATCACCATCAACCCCATCCTCACATATCCAAAACTACATATATATATTAAGAGAGACGGAGTAAGAGAAAAAGTCGCACCACTGAATTTTAGATCTAGAATTTTAGATCGGAGATGATGGAATTTTGAAAGTCAATGGTGCGGCAATTTTTGAACACAATGTATCTAGAATTTTAGATCGAAGATAGCAAGTCAGTGGTACGCTGAGATAGAGATACGAATTATGGCTTTGAATTTGGGGATAGAGTGAGTTTATTGGTAGCATCTTTACCGTCCGTTACATAAATTAAGGGCTGAGATTTAATTGAATAATTCGTTGTCTGCTAGTTGAAGTAGCAGACACAATTAAAAAAAATTTCGGACAAAGCCATAATTCGTATCTCTATCTCTGCGCACCACTGACTTGATATCTTCGATCTAAAATTCTAGATCCATTGTGTTCACAAATCGCCGCATCATTGACTTTCAAAATTCCATCACCTCCGATCTAAAATTCTAGATCTAGTGTGCTTAGTAATCAACGCATGAGTTCTAAGAATTCAGTGGTGCGACTTTTTCTCTTACTCCGTCTCTCTTAATATATATATATATGTAGTTTTGGATATGTGAGGATGGGGTTGATGGTGATAGTGGTGGTGGCGGGTGGTGGTGGCGCCTACGATCGGTGGTTGGTGGTGGTTTCTTTTGATCAATTCTTGTTTTAATTTAATGATTTGATCAGATAGAAGATGGAAGAATGATTTAGTTGTGGTGGTGATTTTTTTTTAAAAAAATTACATTATCATTATCTGTACTAAATCTTTAAATTAGTTATTATAGAAATTAATACATTTATTATTTAATGAAGTCAAACCGTATTTTAATACGGTTAAAACGTATGGAAAATTGCTTATTCCGACCAATTTTAGCCGGTATTTGAATTTGGAAGGACATTGTGTGAAATTAGGTAGTTGATGTAACAGCTCGCTGTGTAAGCTCAATTAGTTTAGAAACTGAATTGTAAGGAAGGTGAAATTTGATAATAACAAAATTGTATTTTGCCTCATATGCACGGCCCATATATATGCTTCAGAATGTCGTGATTCTTGGCGTTCAAAGTTTAGTCCAATCTACATCAACTTGGATGGATATAGAAGCAAATTGCCCATGTTAGGATACCTATACCGACAGAAATTCATGTCCTCATTAACTTCCGTTACTGTTCTCTTTCCATTGTATATATAAAGATTAAATGTTGGATTGTTATGAGTTGAGACAAAGCCCCATAAATAATTAAACTAATTTGTAAGTATTGATGTTATTTATTCATTTCCTATTACGTTTCATAAACCAAAAAATAAAAGGATCGGAGGATTGTGTCACTTAATAATTTTATTATTTTAGAAACAAAGTGTACCGGATTTTGGAATCTCCCAGTTCACCGCCTTGAATGACATATAGAAAATAATAATAAATCAAAGAAGAATTCTTATTGAATAATAAATCCAAATAATCATACAAACGTACACCAGAACAAGGGAAACAACAAATTAAATTACCAAAAGCCAAAAATACCACACTTACAATAATAAAAAATTCATACTAGCTAGCTAGTTTGAAGAATGATGAGCGACAGCCAGAAAATGAATGTAGATCGATTTTAGGTGCATTCGAAGCCAGTTGGGAGTTTCTTTCCGCAGTTATTAAGAACTAAGCTGAGTGAAAGAGGAACATCTAGTTGGATACCCAAAATATTGGCTTTAATGGCAGTGCAAAGGCAAAGAGCAGCCTCAAGATCAACAAGGCCCTGAAGGAGACTGCAGCAAGGAAGCGTGGGCGGGGATCCTACTTCTACTTTGACCAAATTAAGCACATTGGCACATACTCCTAATTTTAGGGCATCTCTAGGGCATTTTCCCGGATAATAAGGAGTACTAGGAGTTGGCTTTGGTTTAGGGTTATCAGTGTCACCTGCACTAACTAGGGCAAAGATGATAAGGTTGAGAGAGAGAAAAAGAGCAAGTGAAGATGCAGTATTGTTCTTATTGGAACTCATCTTTCCAAAATTAATATTGATACTTCTGCTAATTGCAAGTGCTGAGAGAAGTACAAGGATTTGTTTTTTGGCTGATGAAAATGTTTGTAGCTAGTTGCCGATATTTATATAGGGTTCGGAGAAGGTCTTATAATTTTGTGAAGAATTAATTATTATTGTTTAGAAGAAAATTAATATTGATCCTGTGGAATTAAATGAGCTGGCCATCCCCTATGATGACCTAAGCACGTCTAATGCATGATATGGATACATGTGGTGTAGGAATTACAATACATAAGTGTAATCTGATCAAATCTTATCAATTATTGTTTAAGAATATTCACGGAGGGCTGCATTGACTTTATTTTTTCTTTTTTAACATTAAGGTTTCATGATAAGACTTGCATAAAACCAATTATATTGAAATGATATATTTTAGTTTTTTAATTTTTAGAGCGATAAAAATAAATTCCAAAACATTTATGTGTAAATTAACCTGTCCTATATAAAATCCTAATATTTGAAAAAAATAAATCGTCTGGATGGCTGAATCGGTCAGTCATTCAGACAATTTAGGCTGAATAGTTTAGTGTCATTTTTTTGAATAGGTTGAATGAAGTTTTTTTTTTTACAATATTAACTATTATATTAAGTAATATTATTAAATTTACAACAATTTTGAAGTTTTTTAGAGGGATAAAATAATAAAAATCTGTTATTCAGATGCTTTAGACATGTCAATTATCAAATAACTTTTTTCATTCAAATTCAGATTCAGCTCGTTCAGATTCATTAATGCTATGTTTGGTTCCCATTCCTTGTCATGTATGGAATGGAAAGACTTAAGGAATGAAATGGGAATGGGAATGGAATGGTCATTCTCATTTTTATGTTTGGTTTGTCCATTCATTCTTTCAGAAATAAAATTACCATTCTACTTTAGGGTGGGGGTGGGGGTGGGGGTGGGAGTGGGCAAGGTGGGGTATATATAATCAGTAAATATTTTTTTTTGGGTGGGGGTGAGTGGGGTGGGTGGGGGTGGGGAGTGGAGTGGGGTGGTGTGAGGTGGGGCGGGGTGGGGTGGGGGTGTATATATAATCAGTAAAAAAAATTTTGAGTGGGGGTGGGGGTGGGGGATGGAGGGGGTGGGTGGGGTGTATGTATAATCAATAAATATTATATTTTTAATTTTTGTGGGGTGGGGAGTTGGGGTGGGGGTGGGCAGGGTGGGGGTGGGGGTGTACCCATAATCAGTAAATAATTTTTTTTGAGTGGGGTGGGGGTGGGTGGGGTGGGGTGTTTATATAATCAGTAAATATTATTTTTTTAATTTTTGTGGGGTGGAGGGTGGGTGGGATGGGGTGGGGGTGGGGGTGAGTGGGGGTGGGGGGTGGGCATGGGGTGTATACATAATCAATAAATATTTTTTTGAGGGGTGGGGGTGGATGGGGTGGCCGGGTGGGGCTGTATATATAATCAGTAAATATTTTTTTTAAGTAGGGGTGGTGTGTGGGGTGGGGGTGGGGGTGGGGGTGTATATATAATCAGTAAATATATTTTTTTGAGTGGAGGTGGGAGTGGGGTGGGTGGGGGTGGAGTGGAGTGGAGTGGGGTTGGGCGGGGTGGAGTTTGGGTTGGGGGTATATATATAATCAGTAAATATTTTTTTTTGAGTGGGGGTGGGGGTGGGGGTGTACACATAATCAGTAAATATTTTTTATGTTTTTTTGTAAGGAAAATGAAATAGCATAAAAAGGGAGGAAAATAAAAAAAATGATGCTAGATAGAGGAGAATAGGGGAAGGATGTTGATCTAGGAATGAGATAAACCCACCTATTTAGAAAGGAATGAAAAATAACTTTTAAATTTGGAAGAGAATAACTAAAGGAATGGAATGGTCATTCCAATTGACTAAGCAAACATGTTTTAAGTAATTTCATATGGAATGGTCATTCCATTCCCAACCCATTCCATTTCATTCCCACCAACCAAACACAACATAAGTTTTTATCAAACCCCCCCCCCCCCCCCCCAGACTTATCTATATATAACTAACTTTGTCTTTTATAATGTTACCTTTAACCATCCACACGTCTACCTTAAACTGAGATTGTCACACCCCGAACCCGATACAGGCCCGAAGTGCTATACGCCACAAGCCCAAAGGCCCGCAAGGCAACAATATCAATAACGCGCAGCCCAAATAAAACAACTCAACAATCACTACAAAAAAATGGACATTTGATAACGATTTTTCGGGTAACGACTTATAAAGTCGTTGCCAAAAATGTATGTTTAGCAACAAAATTTGTCATTCGTTGCAGTTTGTGAAAGGCTTTTATCTTTTGTAACGAAATTCATAGGTCGTTGCAAAATTTTGTTACCAAATCATTGGCGAACCCCCCCCCCCCCCCCCCCCCCCCCCCCCCCGCCTATTTACTTTTTTTGTTGCTGATGAGATTTCTCCTCATCATCGGCAACGAAAAAAATTTTGTTGCTATATTTCGTTGCCTAATATGAACCGCATTCATTGTCAATAAATTTTTTTCGTTGCGTATTTTATATATATTTTTGCAACAACTAGTAAATTATTGCTCAAAATTAAGATAAACCCAATAAGCACCTTTCAACATCTTTTTTTTTCTCCCTAAACGCATCATTTTGCATTTTAAAATTATTATTTATTTGGGCGCAAATTTATACAGTCAAATCTTTCATTCCCTCTGTCTCAAAATAAATGGTTGAATGACACTTTTGTCCCTCCATGTTGCCACTCACTTTTAAAGTCGTCTCTAAAGTTCATTTTTCGCTAATTAAGTCTTTAAAATTACATTTTTGGCGTTTCCGTTCCTTTTACTGGATTTCACCCCCACCCGACCCATTTTGACCAAATTTTGACTCAACTCGACCCAATTAACCTAACCCCAATTTCACTAATTATTTATTTAAAAAAATAGAAAGTTTTAAAATAATTTTGAAATAATTATTATTTTAAAAAAAATATTTTTAATATTTTAAAATAAAATATTATTTTTAAATAAATATAAAGAATAATTATTTTTAATATTTTAAAATAATAATTATTTTTAATATTTTAACATAAAATATGTTTTTAAAAAAGTTTTAAAATTATTATTATTTTCAGCAAAAATATTAGAAACTTTTATTTATTCAAAAAAGAATAAAGTTTCATAAATATAGATTTAAAAAAAAATTAAAGATTACATTTTTAAATTCTTAATTATTTTTATAAAAATTTACACATCTTTTAAAAAACAAAAAGTTTCTATTTTTGTTTTATGAAAATAAAGTTTTTTTTATTTAGTTTTTTTGAATCTATAATTTATGAAACTTTACTCATTTTTAAAAAAATAAAATTTCTCATTTTTAAAAAATAAAGTTTATTGTTTTGTTTTATTTTTTTGAATCTATATTTTATAAAAATTTACTCATTTTTTTAAAAAATGAAAAACTTTCTATTTTTTCCTAAAAATAATAATTAATTTAAACAAATTTATTTCCTTTTTTTAAAAAAAATTAATCAATTTTTTTTACATCTTTTATTATTTTTTGTATTTTAATTTTTTATTTTTAATTTTAAATATTCTAATATTAAGAATGTATATAATAATGGTAAAGACAAACTTTTTTTCTGAAAATAATTTTTAAAATAAAAAATGAAAAATATTCTACTTTTTTTTTAAAGTCAAGTTTTATTTTCTTATTTAACTTTTTTGAATCTATATTTTAAGAAACTTTACTCATTTTATTAAAAAAAAGTTATAATATTTTTTCCTAATAATAATAATTTTTAAAAATATTTAAAATAATTATTTTTGTAATATTTTAAATTTAAAAAATTAAAAAATAATAATTATTTGTTAAAATAATTTTAAAACTTTTTAGTCTTTTTTTAAAAAAATAATTGGTGAAATTGAGTTTGGGCCGAATTGGGTTGAGTTGTTTCAAAAATTGGTCAAAATAGGTCGGGTTGGGGTCAAATCTTATAAAAAGAACGGAAATGACAAAAAAAATGTCACTTTAAGGACATAATTTGCAAAAAAAAACTTTAGGGACGGCTTTAAAAGTGAGTGAAAATTTGAAAGGGCAAAAGTTTCATTCAGCCCAAATAAATACTCAATTTTAATTTTTTTGGTCAGAGTTGTAAATTTTGAAATTACAATTGAGCACATATAGATATATTTTTTAATTTACAAAAATTAGAGTTTGTTTTTGTAAATTGGATATAGTTTATAATTATAATATTAGCTCACTTATAATTTTGAAAAAAAAAAGATAATTAATTTCTAAAATAATTTATATGAATTTTTTCTTGTAACTTGTTATTTTACATATGTACGTTTTGACAATGGCTGAGCAAGGAACCGAAATTGCACCAAAAACTGACCAAATCGCACCGATTAAATCACACCAATGGTTCTGGCGTAGACGCTTCCTCTTCTATTAATCCATTAATGATTAACTCTTCCTTATTTCTATTATACTACAAAAAAATGGGCATCCAATGAAGGGACACATAAGAAATAGTAGATCACTCACAAGAGATTTATTGTGAAAAAAACTTTTCTTCACGCAATTTCTCGCATTAAAGCTCCTCGCTAAAAGTATCATTCGCTAAGTTAGTGATTAAATATTTTTGTGAAGGATATATTGTGAAGAATATGCTCTACATAAATTATATATTGTAAAAGATTATTTTTGTTTGGGAGGAGATTATTTCTTCACAATTAACATTTTGAAATAACTAGTAAAAATGTCTTCCTTCATAAATAACAATTTGTCAAAAATATATTTACTTTAGAAATGTTAAATTCCCTTCACTAATTACATATTTTGATTTTTTTCTTATTTACCGAGAAGAAATTTCTTCGACAATGTTGCTATTAAATAATCAAATCATTGCAAATTAAAAATATTTATTAATTTATAATCAACATCAAATAAAACATTATATTATATAAATAACCATTTGTATAATCCACAACTAAATATGTAATAATCAACTAACAAAATATACAATGCTTGTAATCAAAACAAATGTACGTGCCCCAATGGCCATAGTACCTATGATATTTAATCAACTTAATAATAAACTGCCCCACACCCAAATATGAAAAATCTATCAAAAATTAGTACAAGTTATTCCAACCAATAAAAAATGTCTAGAATAAAAAACAAGATCTCATAAATAAAACTTTGTCCTTCCAGCCTATATCTGATGCACTAAAAGAAATTAGGGATGTAGCGAAGGAAATTTTGTGAAGAAATTTATTCCTCCACATGAGGAGTTTTCTAGCGAAGGAACAGTGAAGGAAAAAAATATAGTGACAATATAGTTATTAACGAAAGAAACATCCTTCACAATTTATATTTTTTTCTCGCAAAATTGAGGTGATAGAAGGATTTTTGGCGCCAATTTATGATGAAAATTTGTGAGAAAAATATCTATTGATGAAAGAATTATTACTCACTATATATTATTGTTCAGTGGTTTTTTGCGAGAGATAAAATTTAATCGCTGTTTTTCTAATATTTTTTTAGAATTAATTATGGTGAATATAAATACATTAAATTTTTTACAGTAGTAAATTTACTTTACATAACATTTTTTAAGTAACTTACAATATCAACTATTCTTTTAATAAACTAAAAAATAAATAACTTTACACTACATAAAACTTTGAAATTTTTGTACATTGATAATGACCAAAAAAAAGGAGAAAAAAGAAGAAGATATATAGTCGTGCTCTTTAATTTGTGGAATAGAGCACAGATGCCAAAAAAATACTCTTATGTTTTACAAAAAGAGTTAAGTTTGAATTTGTTTTTTAATTTATAATATACTACAATTCAAATAGTAATGTAATTAATATTTTAATAAAAAATTTATTATTAATAATAATTTTTAAGTAATTATAGTATTAATTAAAATATTAAGTTACAATAATTTAAATTTTAAATATTATAAATTGACAATAAACAAAATTATAATAATTATGATTTCTTTTTGTGAAATAGATTACAAATGTTAAGCTTTTGAAATAATAATTTTACATATAATATAACTTGTAAAAGAGTTTTTTTTTAAATGTTATCTAACTTTTTTTTAAAGAACAGATCAGTATTCCTATTTGTGTGTGGAACAGAGTCTTCAGTGTGTGCGTGCGTGGTCTGAAGAGGAAAGCAAGAGATCAGTATCTAAGGGGGTGTTTGATAAAAACTGAACGAATCTGAATCTGAATCTGAATGAGCTGAATCTGAATCTGAATCTGAATAAGCTGAATCTGAATGAAAAAAGTTGTTTGATAATTGACATGTCTGAAATATCTGAATAACAATATTTTCCATTTTAACCTTCTGAATTGTCTAAAAAAATATTTTGAGACACTTTTAAAACAAAAATTGACAACTAGGATTGATAAAAAAAAAATAAAAAAATTGTCTCATATTTTTCATCTATTCAATTTATACCAATACAAATTCATAAACAAGAAGGGTAATTAATTCAATTCCAAAACATGCATGTATTACATAATAATAGGAAATATTCAAAAAGCTCTACCATAACAAAAACAAATAATTATCAATTCATTCCCATACAGTATAATATTTAACCCTAGCAAAACCCCAAATTCATCCACAACTCAAAGCCAAAGCCCCAATAAAACCCTAATTAAACCCATTACTTCCTTCCCCAAAATCCCACTAGCCGCAATTCAAAGGAAGCATTTGCTGCTATTCTCCTTGCCTTTTCACCACCAGTGTAATACTCCTGAGGGACGTCGGAGTTGCTGTCGGAATCAGGGCCCGTGCGGCGGTTCAAATCGGAGAGAGTCCTTATTCTGCCGGATGTGGCTTTGGCTTCAAATGTGGACTACAACAGAAGAAACCCAAGATTACAGAGAAGAATTAGAAGAAAACACTTCGCAATCACAATCACGATCTTGGGGGCAATCACCGTAAAAATCCATTTAGACGACCAACTTGTTTATTCAGGCGAAAAATTGTGGCCCATTTATTATTAATAATAATTTTTATTCATACTCTTAAAAGTTTATTTGATGTTTCAACCAGATAAATGGGCTAGCTAGGTTTTTCTCTACCAATTTGGGTTTCCTCTCTTCCTTTTACTCCATTCTTTCTCGAACCGAAAACACAATCTACTTCATAAACACACTTGGTCATGACCTATCCCTTGCACCTAACCCTGAGAACTTGTAGATTTAGTCCACAAATCATATTCTAAGATTGTAGATCATATTGCCATGAAGCGAGGTTACCAAGAATCTTCAACTTCAAACTCTTTTGGACCGCCTAAATCAAAACCTAGATTCAACCCGGAAGGTATTTTTAATTTTTTTGTTGATGTAAAACCCATACTTTTTCCATCGAATTATGTAATATCATGATTTGCACTGTTAGTTCAACATTGGGACCTGGCCAATGGGTTTTAAAGTTTAGATTGTTATGTTGGAGTTTTTTAATTTGGCGACAGATGGTGAAAGTCTTAAGCTTAAAAGTATATTAATCGATCTTATTCCTGCATTATTCTGAACTCGTGGGAAATTTTTGATCCTTATTTTGGGTACATGTGACGCACAGTTTCTAGAGGATGAGAGTACAAATTTTTTTGCCAGGAAAGTGGCTGACCATTATAGTGCAAGGACGAATTAAACTTTGGAAGAACGAGAAGCGAGTACTATCATCCACCTAAAAAACTCAATAACTGGGAATGTTATATAATTCCCCATGAGACATTTTTCATGTTTAATTCTATATGCCTGATTTTATAATTGACTAGTGCTACTATTCTCATTGAATAGATAAAAAGTGTCCTAATTCAGCGTTATGCACGCCGAGGAGATGCAGTTCTTGATCTTGCTTGTGGCAAGGTATTATATGTTCCGAATAATTAGCTGTTAGATTACCAACAATTATTCTAGCGTATCACAGATATCCTTTTAAGTAATACTTATGATGTAGTTCTTATATTATTTTTTGATTAGGGTGGTGATCTGATCAAATGGGACAAGGAAAAAGTTGGATATTATGTTGGCATTGATATAGCTGATGGCTCGGTAAACTGCTTATCTACCCGAATCTTTTTATGTTGGCTTTTACATTTTCACATTGTGTTGATTTTGTTATTGTGATTCATGTGTGAAAGAAGTTCACTCAGCTTTATGTTATTAACCATTCATTAGTACTTTAGTGACTTGGTGCGACTACATCTTCGTGGACGAGTTACTCAACAGATCTCTATACTACCTAAGGCATGAACAAATAGACGGTAGTTACTAATTTTATAAAGTTTTCAAGTTATTTGTGATGAGCAAATAAATTTGTTAGACAAGGTTGACATTTTGCATTCAGTTACATCTACTTCTTTCATTTTCTTTTATATTTTTCCAAAACAAAGTTTTTAGGAGATGTCACAAAGTTTATGGAGTAGTTTCTTGATCTGAGTTGCAACATGCAAAATTATATTAATCCCTTTTTCACTTTTTCTAGGTCGCTATTTTTATTTCATGAGGACATATAACCCACTTTTGTGTAACTTATGGTTTCATGTTCTTTCCTCATCACCCCTTTACTAAGCATATCCTATTTTCTCATTCAAAAGTTTGAGTTATCACTAAAAGTCATAATTTCCAACCGAGAGACGCCTGATTTTACGAGCAAGTCACAATAACATTACGTTATGAAATATCGCTGGACACATTAAAGCCCTATGACAAATTCAATTAGAGTTGGTGGTGAATTTTGCATTTTGTAGGCTAACGAGAAGTGCTAATGTGGAGCAAATGTTGTAAATTGAGTGTCAAGCCTAAACTAAAAGAACACTCTGTCTGACTTCAAATTGTTTTCAAATTTTTAATCAGGTCTACGTATGTAAAGTATTTTATTTCCTTTATCTACTTTCAAGTATCAAAGTGGGGCCTAGTTTTGTTAATTTATAAGTAGAAGTTTCGCATGCCATGCAAACATGCCTCAAAGCATGTATGTGATAACCATTCTTCATCACTTGTATAGGTGAGTTGGGAGAAAACACAATGTTTTAGTATTGTTGTTTCAATTTTATTTATTGATCTTTATAGATTTTTCTTTTAGTGTGATCCTCAAATGGTATTGCGGTGTCACATGGACTGGTATTGTATCCATAATCCTTCGAGTATGAACTCATGAATTCCTTCTGTAAAGTCTCTAAATCTCGGTCTACTGGTCTCTAGCTCTGTTTATATTGAATAGAATAAGAGCTTGGTTTTTATTATTGTTTGGAACTTGTTTTTTTAGTACATTCAGTGGTTCCTATAATAATTCAATATTTTTATATAATTAAATAAAAAATTTGCGTATAATTTTTTTTTTTTAATATATATTATGTTTTTCAAAATAAATGTGGGAATATGTACAAGGTAAAGAATATGTATATATGTGATAAATATATATTTATTTATTACATGAATGATTTTGAATTAATTTTTCGATAAAAGAATTGTTGATTATTATAAATTATATTCTTACAATAAATTAATTTTGTAGTAAAAATATTTTATTATTTAATTTTCATGAAAATATGACTAATATATTATTTCAATAATATAAGAAATGATTTATAGAATTATTATAATAATTATTTTATTATATGAATTAATCAAGATTAATTAAGTTAATTATTTTAACTTAATTAATAATGGGATATATTAGGTAAAGTGTCATTATAGATCAAAATCCTAATTTTGATCTATGCTATGAAATTTCAGAATTTATACAATTATTATATAATTGTATTTAAAATAAAAGTATATTTATGTGAAGAATAATAAGAAATTATTTTCTTAAAGAAATTGGATATTAAATATAATTATTAATTATATTTGTCTCCAAATATATGTAAGTATGTTAATACAAGATATGATTATGAATTATATATATAATTATGATAATTAACATAATTATATGAATATATGTTATGAATTAATTTATATCATTTTATTTAAATATTAACATAATAATTGATCATGTTGTATTTAAATGAAAGTGGGTATGTATGTGATTAAGGAAATAATTTGTAAATCTTAAATCTAATTTTCATGTTCTATGTAATTAGGAAACTAAGTATGATTAAGGAAACCTAATTTTCTTTTTAGAAACTTTAATTTTCCATTTTAAACCTAATTATAAAATCCTAGAAATTAATTTTTTTTTAAAATCTTAGGGTTAAACCCTAAGGGTCAAACCCTAAGGATTAGGCAAATGACTTAGGTGCCATTAAAATTGTTAGCAAAATGACCTAAATACCCTTTTGTCACATTCTTTAATAGGTTGCTTGCAAATCTTGCCATATAATGTGGTTGGTAAACAACTAAGATACACCATGTGTCTAAAATATCAACATATCAGCCATATACATCAACCATATACATTGTATCAATAATATATATAGATTTAAGAGAGAGAAAATCACTAGACAAAGCTCATTTGTGCTCAAACCCACAACTAAGTCATTCTCTCTCTAAACCCACGAATTTCATTGATAGACCAGTCCCAAAACAAGTCCCTACCACTTCCATATCAAATCAGGAAGTTAAGAATCAAGATTTATCAAAGAGAATGTATAAACCCTAACTTAGAATCTAATCTTGCTTGATATGTTAAAGGTTATGTTTTTGTGTTTAAACATGTTATATGTAGTGTAACTAAGTGATCTGGGTTGGTATATGATAGATTCATAACATCTAGATGCACAAATATGAAGTTTTTAAAAATCTGGAAAAACTAGAAAAAGTGGTCTGACAGCCATATGTCAGAGCTCATAGATCTTTGTGTGTTTGATGTTATAAACTTGTTCTATGACATGAGGAGAGTATACTGAAAGTGGAATCAAGTCCATACCATGTCTAGATCTCAAGATATAAGCGGTCAAACATAGTTGACCGATCAGATTTTTAATTTCTGAAAAACCAAGAAATTTTCTAAGTCTTGAACAGTTTCTGACAACCATTTTGCAAACCTGGGATCTTGCTGTTGTTAATGTTTTGGACCATGTTAGTGTTTGGTATTTGTATTCTAACATATGGACTACACAATCATGCCATTAGAACACCTATATTAATAACAGAATCAAAGCTATTTAAGGTCAAAGTGCATTGACCGACCATTACTTCGAGTTTCTGGGCTGCCCAGAAAATGAAGAACAGCCTCTGACAGCCACTTTGATTACTTATAACGTCTGATTTTGATGTAGTTTAGCCATGAAACTTGTTTGTGCTTGTAGTATTACATCAATACTATATAGTTAGTACACTTTCAAGCCCAGAAAACAACGTGAACATGGAATTACTGATGGTCAAAGTAGGTACCTAAAGGCTGTTCTTGAAGGCTCAAGAACACCTAAGGCGACACTTTCCGTCGCGAAAGCCCTTTAGCGACGGTTTTAAATTAAAATTAATTATATTAATTAAAATAAATAGAAATTAATTATTAAAAATTCATAAAATTATTTTAAAAATTATTTTAAGTCTGAAAAATTAACTTTTAATAATTTGAGATATATTTCATTAATAATTTAATTTATTTAAATATTAATGATATTAAATTTATTTAATAATTATATTAAATAAATTACTTAAAATGATTTTAATATTTTAAAAATTATTTAAAATTATATTAAAGTATTAAAAAATATTTTAAGTTATAATAAATGACTTTTAATATTTGGAGTTAAATTTTATTAATAATTTAATATTAATGATAATAAATTTATTTAATAATTATATTAAATAAATTAGTTAAAAATGGTTTTAATATTTTAAAAATCATTTAAAAATGATATTAAGGTTTTAAAAAGTATTTTAAGTTATAATAAATAACTTATAATATTTCGATAAGAATTTCATTAATAATTTAATATTAATGATAATAAAGTTATTTAATAATTATATTAAATAAATTATTTAAAAATGATTTAAATGTTTTATAAATCATTTAAAGGTGAAATAAATGTTTTAAAAATATTTTAAGTTATAATAAATAACTTTTAATATTTTGATATGAATAAAATTAATATTTTAATATTAATAGTAATCATTTAAAAATAATTTTAATATTTAAAAAATTATTTAAAAGTAATATTAATGTTTTAAAAATATTTTAAGTTATAATAAATAACTTTTAATATTTGGAAATGAAATACATTAATATTTTAATATTAATGGTAATTATTTAAAAATGATTTTAATATCTTAAAAAATCATTTAAAGGTAATATTAAGGTTTTAAAAATATTTTCAGGTTATAATAAATAACTTTTAAAGTGTTGACATGAAGTTCATTAAAATTTTAAATTATTTAAATGTTAATGATAATGAAATTATTTAACAATTAAATCAATAAAAATGATATAAGTGTTTGAAAAATCATTGTAAATGATTTTAATGTTTGGAAAAATATTATAAATGATAATTAAATTATCTAATATAATATTTAAATTCTTGAACAAAGTTTCATTAAAAATAAAGTCGTTAATTATCCGATAATGCAATCGGGATGCCGAAACTACACCGAACTCAAACCAAATTGACATAGTTTGACTAGGTATACCATTCTTATGTATTTTAATGACTGATATGAATATGTGACAACGTATTTAAGCTGTATAATGGCTGCAAATAAGCAGTATTATGTGTTAAGTTGTATTATTCTAATTAAAAGAATAATTCTATTGATGATAGGACTTTGTATTAAAGATAACAGTTTAAGCTATACTACGTAGCAGTAATCAGCTATCAAGGCAAGTTCCTTAACCTTACTTAAATTTTATATTGAGCAAATATCCTAACTGTTGCAAGTACTGTATGAAATGAATCTTTGTAGGCATGTTTCTTTACTCAAATTCTTATTGATATTCGTGCAAACAAGTATATATATTATGCTAGTTTTCAACTTAACGTAAGTTTATTAAAATACAAAGCATGTTCATGAATAATTATTGTCAATTATTCATATCCGTTATGATATTCATGATTCAGTTATTTCTTATTATTATCTCATTATTGTCTGTTGTAATACAAGTGTCCCCACTTGTATGAGCTATTGTATTCATGCAAGAACTCTTGAACTAGAACTTCTTTGATATGACAAATTCTGTTACATACTATTAAACTTCGGTAGACGTTTAGGGTTTAAAGACTGTCTAAGCTATTTGACTCTGCTAGACATTGTTTGAATTCTACTGTTAGATACTATTGGTTATGGTAAAGTCGTCCAACTGAATTGTTTAGTTAGGACTCCAGACTGAGTATGAACAACCCTTAAATGGGAAAATAATTTATGTGCCCAAGGCGAACAGAGTGAATGAATTTATAGTTCAAACAAATAGTATTGATCAATACAGGACATAACGGGGCTGATCACCCTACATGTCTGTAAGACCAGAGCGGTAAGCAGATGAATTTCTGTTTAAACCTTTTCGAAAATAAAAAATAAAAGTTCATGGTCTATGGACCACTCAGCATTTATAGTCACTACGTCGTTTCAAAATTTTAAACAATTTGATATGTTATTAAGATATGTTTCGAAAGACTTCACAACTATTGATTCGTTGTAGAAGTATATCTCAAAGAAAATATTTATTTCTTCCAGCTAAAGTTTATTAAATGTTATTAATTGCTGAGCAATTAAATGCTCATTCTTGCTTTAAATTAAATTTTTTCAGCTAAGTGTGATCAACCAGAAGGCTCTGGCAAAAATAAAGGAAAAGGAAAGCTGCAAGAATAAGTTTTATGGTATCGTGTGAAATAGTTAGACTTTATTAAGACAATATTATTTATTATCTATCATGTAATGAATGTTTAAAGGTCATGTACCTGGGATTAGACAACTCTGATATGTAAATTAAGTTTGTTTATTTATATTATAATTATTCCGCTCAAAGAAATGATATTGTGTAGCACCAAATTCGGGTTTCAAGTACCTAGATTTGGGGGCGTCGCAGTTCCTATACCCGTGAATCATTATAGATTGATCCGAAATCTGGCCAATGCCTAGTTCGTCTTATAATACATGAAATGGTCATGTATAACTAGGGAAAAATTGGATACAAATATAATTCATTTGATAGTCATTATAAGCTATTACATTAATGTGAATACCATTACTTGAATCTAGGTACCAATACTCGACACAGTCCTGCTAGACTTCTGTAATCTGAATAAGGAGAATAAACATCATGAGGCTGCTCCGATTTTTGACGAAGTTGTATTTAATAAGGTGGGTTCTTGGAGAAACTTCAGTATCATTTTGCCAATTTGAAGTATTGTCATTTTGATGACTCATCAATCTTCCTCAAAATTCTTCAGGTAAAACAAGCTTTGGGAGGGAAGGTACGACTCATTTTATCTGGGGCAGCACCTCTTGCAACTCATATAGAAGCTTATCTGAAGGTGGTTACATGTTCTCATGTTTTTCAAGGACATGGTATGTGACCTTAATATTTTTCTTTGCTTCAGTAGCATGAAATTCAAGTTTCTCCTAGTGGTCTTTTGTACCAATTTGGAGCAGTTTACCACTTCCAACCCCTTTGCTAGACTTAGTCGGCGCATCAGCTTAAAGCTTGATTTATTTGTCTAATTTTTTGTTTAATATTCACCATGCAGCTTTTGTGAAGTGTTTTTGATTTTTGTCATCTTCGTACTATGTTTGTAAGAGACAACTTAATTGTGGGGCTAGGTTTACATGTAGTATGGACTGGCTTACGCACCTCACATGGCAAATTTTTTTCTCAGAGAGGAGGAGAGGGAGAGTAGCTAGAAACCATGGCACCTTCTAAAAGGGGAAAGTACAAGCAGGGGGCCGAAACCCGTGTCTTAGACTGACCATCAATAATTGACTGAAATGAAAGATTTTTAACAAGTACAAATAGAGAAGGTTTTGGTTTACAGGGCAATTGGTTTCTTTGCTACGTGCATATTAGATGATGCAAGTATAACTTATTAACAAGGCTTAACTTTGTCGAACATTTTTTCCGTTAAATCTAAGATGAGAGGGAAAGGTATGCTACTGATGTTGTATCTGTTGGGAAGTGGGAAAAATATATTTTTTCGTTTTTTGAATTAATATTTGTTAGCCTTTTATTGGAGTATAAAAATATTCTTCTAATCATCATCCTGACATGATGCAAGCACATTGCATTTTTCCTGCAAATAATTCATGTTAGATAATGTTTAATTAATAGATTTTGAAATATGATATGTGAAATATGATATGAATTAAGAATTGTACTATATATATATATATATGCTTCTTAATTTACTTGTGCTTTACTTGTTTATTACTAATATCTTAAACATGTTTCATTTTTAAATGTTTATTTGTTTGGACTTATCAGGGATTCTCAAGTGAGTAGAATTTACAATATAGTTCTCCATTTTATGTTTCGGGAATACATGAAGCTACGTCAATGTTGGTCTAAATTAAACTTTTTTTAGGTATATTGAAGCTAGTAAAGCTCGGTTTAACAAGTTTGAAGGTTTTCATCCAGTTTCCTCATTAGCACAGACTGTTCTTTTATATGATTTTGAGAACATATTGAAAATGCTACATCCTTTCATGACTTGCGTAACTGAAGAACCGTGGCAAGTTTAGATAGTTGATTGTAAAGATGATGAATAATTATGTAACAGATCATTTTATTTAGTTGATAATATTTGAGTTTTTTTTGTATTTATACCATAATTTGTGATGGAGTTATTGAGCAACAATTTATTTTATTTGTAAGATAATTTTGACATTTGTTACATAACAAGATTGTCAATAATGGGTTTGGCAATGATACAATCAAAGTGTATTTTGTTACCAAATGGCAATGTATAGCGTCGTTGCTAATTAACAACTTTCGTTTCTCTCGAAAACAATTAGCATCGAACAATATCGATCGTTACTAATTTATCATAATTATCCATAACAAAACTAAAGACAACGAATAATTTCGTTGCAAATTAATATATGATCGATTTATTCTGTACATTTAGCAACGAACATCGTTGCAAAAAAGTATACAATCAGCAACGAAAACTAGTTAAGGCAACAAATTTCATATTGTTCATCAACGACAAACATCGTTGGCGAATGTGTATCAAATGCAACGAATTTCATTTTCGTTGACAAAAAAAAGTTTCTTTTCGTTGCCAATTAGACGAATTTTGCAACGAAAGTTGTTTTTCAGTAATAATTTCTTCATAAATTTGCTACAAAATATTTCGTTGCTACATGATTTATGATTTTACACGAAAACAAACCTTCGTTGCGAAATATCTCATTTTCTACAACGAAAAAAATAATTTCGTTGCTAGACAATTAGCAACGCTCATTGCGCAACGAATGGTCCAACGACAAAAAAATCGTTGCAAATGATCTTTGGCAACGAAATTTCACACATTTAGTAACGAAAATCATTTGTTCCAAAATCACCATTTTTTTGTAGTGAATAATCTTAGCTTAAAACCCAACATTAAAATATAATTCAATCCAATTCGAAAGAAATGTCAAATTCTTAAAATGGAGACGCAGTTCCTCGAAACTAATAGTTTTATCAAAATCCATCATCAAAAGAAATAATATTTAAAATTAAACTCCAGCTTTTCCAGCCTATCAAATAAGTGCTCAGCTTTCAACGATGGGACCTGTAAAAATTTGTAAGGGGGTGAGCGATGAAGCCCAACAAGTAACAATCCTCACTATCTAGCCGAATCAAGTACAATTTGCAAAATACTTTTTTTTTTCGAAATTCTTTTTGTTCAATAACAATAGTACATAAGCTTTCAAAACTAAAACAATTCAAAAATTAATTTCAATGTATATCATATATCTTTTAATCCACAGCCTTAGCGACTAAGGTTACAATAGCCTTGTAACACGCCCAAAAGTTTAATAACGTAATGATACGCACCCTACTAAGGTATCTATAAAAAATGCACGCTCTCCGAAGGGCATCTAAAAGGTGTGCACCTTAGTAGGTCCTATATTAGCTCCGGAACTAAACGTAATCAATAACGAGTTCTATACATAATCAGACTGAGGATTTCAAAATTTTTTCTCAATATTATCGATATTCTAAATGATACTTTTTCACAGTTCAAAATCATATAATCTCATTTCATAATTCGAAAATAAATACTTGATCCGAATTTTGAAATAGAAGAACATAGCAGTTTAATTTAAATGGAAGCCTTAAATAAAACATAACAAATTTTGAAACCATAAATTTAGGCATCCGAATAATTTTTAAGGCATACATAAAAGTAACGATAATCTTAAAAATACTAAATAGTTCGGAAAGCCACTTACATCTATATCGTTGAACACAAATTTAATAGTCGAACAATTTCCGAAAATAAGAGCTCCACAAACTGCCTACGCACTCGAAGCCAAAATTTAACCAATGAGGTTTTATAAAAAAAATTCTCCCACAACAAAACCTTTCTCAAAATTGGAGGCCTTATTGTTGGTGAATGAAACAAAAGGGCTAAGCCCTTCTATTTATAGACTTAGAAAAAAGTAAATATTTCAAATTTAGAAGATGTGGGACTTGGGTCATTACATTGATCATACAGATTCTTAACGCTTACCAGCTCATAGCATAGATGTACAGTGAGTGAGTTAAGATTACTTAAAAAAATATTAATGAAAAATGTAATTGAGCCTTGGTACGGTTAATTGATCAATGATTCAAACTCGGGGGATGAGCTGTAAAAATGACAGCCGACTTATAGATTAAAAGGGGCCATAATGTGAGTAGCTCGTCGATTTTGTTACATATAATGTTAAGAGTTTCAAATCAAGTTATTTGATTATCATGTTGTAAGAAATAGAGACATCTCATAATGAATAGAGGATGTGTCATTATTTTACAACTATTAAAGAGACAATTTTTGAATTATACATTTGGATAGTATGTAATTGACAAAAATGAATTTAAAAGGATACAAATGTATGGCAATAGTTAAATAAAAATACAACTATTCTTCAATTTTCTTTAATACATATTTAAAGATATAAATATGACATTTAATGATAAAACAAAATTCATCGTAAATAATTGGATCACTAAAAGTCTAACTAAATATAATATTTTGTCACTAAATGTATATGGAAGAAATTAAATGAAATGAGTCTTAATCCAATAAAAATAGAAAGTTAAGTAGATCGATATGAATTGAATAAGGAAAAGAATATTTAATTCTATTGCTATGATTGCTGGAAGTGAAGAATTAGGAAAGCAAGTATCCGTTGGATTAAACAATTAATTTTCTATATAGTATAATATTATATACTAGGGTTAACCCGTGCCTCTGGCACTACGAATACTCGTGTAATTATTTAATACCTAAAAATGAATCTAAAAAAAAATGTGAGTTAACAATGTAAAAAGAGTATTTATTTGATGAAAATTAGAAAATTTCGTAATTATTTGTTGTAAATTAGAAATTTTCTAATCCTAGTATAATCAACACAATTCAATGTATAATAAAATATTGTGTAATCATACCCCGTGAACGCATAAACACATAAAAATGTCTTAATAATATTGATTAATTATCCAAGAGATTCAAATGAACATAGTATTGTCACATGTATTTATGGGGTTTTCTACGCCATATATTTTCACTCTTTCATTGAAGTACATACACTTGTCCTCACACAAACATGTGAAAATAATAGTGTATGATAATTGTTACATGTGATTGTAAGCTATTTTAAGTGTATGTACTTCAATGATTTTACAATGAAATAGCTGGTCTTGAAGGCACGGCGTAATGAAATCCTTAAACGAAATGCAACTAATATTCTATAGAAAGAGATCAATCTAGAGAATGCAATCTGGTCCACGCAAATTTGTCCGTTTTGTCCATCTATAGTCTGATATTTCAATTGGAAACGGGCTTAAAATCTTCAACTTAACACAAAAATCCAGAGCAACAGTAGCAAAAAGAAAAATTAAAAGATTCTCAGATACTGAAATTGCACCATCATAAGCATGTGACAATAAGCTACCAGCATTTAACTCTAGAGGAGGTCCAGCACCAAGAATAGCTAGGCCTGCATGCAAATTAAGTTTGTGATTAACCACAAAAATATTATTAAGTTGTTGACCAAAGAGATATTATCATCACTTAAATTTCCAAACGCTTAATTAATTTGATGTTTCAATTAAAAATAATATGAATGTAACTTTAACAATGCCAAACGCAGCAGCCACGCCCATTTTCAAATGAATATCCTCCAAGTCTCTTCTCATGACATATCTATAGGTTACTCCATATAATGCACAGCTAATCAAGGTGATTGCTAAAGGGAGTATCAGCTCAAAAACGCTATTCACTTGAGTCAAGGAAATAGGAGACCCTGCTTGTGTCGCAACTATGGCCGAAATCAATGATGCTTTTATAGACTCCAGTCTCTCAGCATTTTTCTTAATTGCTTCGCTTTCATTCTCCATGAGGGCATCTCTGCCTCCAACCCCATCAACAGAAAGAGAGCGCTCTGCCTCTTCCACCATTGCTCTTGCTTCTAATATTTCTTTTTGACATTCTGCAATCTTCAAAATGTGCAACATTCTTTATAAGCAACATGGAACATCATAATAGTCTATTCACTATTCAGGGAAGCTATTGTTTATGTTCAGGAACTTTGTATCCCTAAGCTAATTTTTTTCATTCCAAAAGCATGGTTAGGCAAAACTCATAATAAATACACTTGTTTATGTTTTGGAAAACTTGATGCAAAATCTTCTTTCAACAATTATACAACTTTTTTGCACATATTATAAAAGATGCAAAAAACTCTCAATCTCATAAACTCAAAAAGCACTCAACAGTAATTGTGGAGTCAAGCAAAACTCAAACATGTATCCAATCACCAAAACATCAAGCTAGTCGCTACTAATTTCAAGAAATTTCGACAGAGTTTTCTTTAAAAATAAATATACAAAAAAATCTAAATCTGTCTACAAACCACCAAAACAAATAAATAAATAAATAAATAAAAGAAAGAAAAAGAAAATAAGAAGGCCACATTACAAAGATAAAAGGATACAAAAGGGAGAAACAAATCTTGCCCACACACAAATCTTGTGGAGTCTCAATGTAGTACATAAAACACTGTCATTTTTTAATGGAGGACTGGAGATTTTTCATGATATGATGTGGAAAAGAATGTTTTAGAATCAATCCAAACAAATCCTGTCATTCTCCATTCCTTCAGCAAAAATAGTATAGATTCACTTGGAACAAATTGTCATGTGGCACCAAAACCATACTTTCCCACAAAATTCAACCAAAAACACTAAATAGTGTTTACCCTTTCGTTCTAAGAAGAGTTCTATTTGTTAAAAAAAATCCCTTTTTTGTTGTTGATAATTGTATAAAATGACACGTCCTTAAATTTAACATCACAATTTTACAACCATGCCACCACTACTAAAAACTAAATACTCATTGTATTTAAGGATAAACATGGGCAAATATGCTTAAAGTTTGCAAATTTAGCAAATATGACTTTTTTTGTGGGATAGAGGGAACCAATTAGACGCATACCTCTTACATCTTCAATTGAACAAAATTATGTTAATTATTCTTAATTAGTAGTAGTGATCACAGTGGAAACAACGGAGCCCACTAACACAATGTGATTGCTCAATAAACCAGCTAGGATTTCAGATAAATAAAGCAGAACGAAAATGAGGATTTAAATCTTACCTTTTCCATTGCTGATGGGTACGAAGAAACACTACAATACAGCTTAGAATTAGAGAAATCTAGGTAGAATTGAGTAATAATCAAAGTGAATGAGGATATAAATCTCACCTTTTCCCTTGAATCCACCGCATTGCAAGAAAAAAATAATTTTGAAAGTGAGAGAACTTATTTCACTGCTTCAGAGACTGAAGATTAGAAGACCCAGAGCTCATTGTGGAGTTCAATTTTAGAAAACCTTTGAACAAAGAGAACCATTGAACTCTGGAAAAAAAAAAGTTTCCACCTTAAACAAAGAGAACACTTGAACTATTTACTCTAAAATTTAACTGAAAATTATAATAGAAACAAAGTCTGTATACAGTTACTTCAGAAAATTATAAGTCAATGATTTAAGAAAAATGGCAAAAATTTCAAATAATAGAACTAAGTTCACAAAAATGAGGATTGAGCAATTAGTTTTAAAATAAAAGTGATGAAAAAGGACTAAACTAACATGTAATAAACCATCAATTCAAGTTTCACTGGTGAATGGAATGAGTGTGTGATTCAGAGTTCAAAGAAGTGGTACACCCACGTTAGTGAGCAACGTTTTCCCTTCCTTGATTTCAATTTCACATTCACATAATAGAGCATGCATTAGGGTTCTCATCACTGAACATCTGAGGTGCAGGAGGGTATGAGTACATTTCAATGGCAAACCTTGGAGGGTAGATTTGGTAATTTTGTGGCTGGTAATAGTAGAACTCATTCTTCTTCAGCTCTACCACTGTCGTCTCTTCTTGTTCGCCACCACCACCAACACCAGCAACCGCCTCTGGTTTTGCTTCCTCTTCACCTTCACCTTCACCTTCCTTCTTGTCTTTCCCCTCACCAGCGCCAATAATAGTTTTAAGTATCAGAATTCAAAAAGACCAACAATCCAATATGAAAAAATATAAAATATATTAAGAAATGTACAACAAAAATTACATATCAAACTGACAAACCTCGATATAAAAGGTTTTATATATTAGAAAGTAAAAGCTTAGGTTACATATCGTTTTGTGCATTCACGACATGGGCATAGAATAAGCAGTAAAGTTCATAAATTCATGATGCCACGCACATTAGATGTAAAGGAGAGAAGAACAAATTAATTAGTTATACAACATAAAAAAGGAGAGAAGAACTAATCGACTTACTTTTGATTGGTGAAATGATGAAACCTTTTACTGATGCAGGTTGTAGAAAGTTATCATCTTGAATACCACATCAGACTAACAACCCCAACATAAATATTTTCTACCTTCACGTGGAAACTTTCACGTGGAAACTATTTGGGCTATTCACTCATAGTCTTTAAAATTAGTTCACCAGTACTTGCATCCTTCACTCAAGCTTGTGTTATGATTTTAATATATCCAAAATCAGAAATTGCTCATTCAAGTTTTAAATTTTAATAATATTAGTTAATTTCTTATTCTATTTTAACAAACACCAAACATGTAAGCTTTAAAAACACAATTTTATATGAATTCTAACATATAAATACCCAATCTCCATATGTAATCCTTCCTTATACTCCGGAATCTTTCTGATGCCACCAACAATTACTTAAATTAAAGCAACTATAAATTAAACAATTCCTTGATTGTGATGAACCTTCATCTCATAAATTTCACAACCCAAACATAGTAATTATATCAATATCTACATATATTATTTATCCAATTCTTAAGAACATAGCAAATACAAAACTTACCTCCTATTAAGCTCTGTTTTTGCTCAATTGTTCCTTAATCCCAGTTTCTAACTTCAATTTCTTTGAAATTTGGTGGTAATTTGATAGTGGGAATATGGAGGCTCAAACCTTTAGAGAGAAAAAAGGAACGGATGAAGATAGGGCAAAGAGAATGGAGTTGCCTAGTAAAGTGTTCTACATGGTAATATATAAATTCATATGTTCCCAATCTTTTTGCTACGCTTTAAAGAAAATTGAGATAATAGGAATGTAACAGATTACTACATATTGCAAGCAAAAAAGTTACAAAATGAGATTGGAGAATAGCAATTGAAGATTAGCAAGTAATTCAATTTGTGGGGCAACTTCTCTACTTGTTTACACAATCAACAGATAAACACCAAAATGTCAGGCCTCAAATTTTCCACAACCATATTCTCCCTCCATCAGAAATTAGAGATCATTTAGCTTAAAACAAACAATAATAACTGAGGGAGTATGTTTTACTTATGCAAACCTGACCTAAGGCAAAACTCGTTAGAGCTCAACAGCATCCAAAGACTACACATTCAAACCCATGAGCCATTTTAAGAATTCTCTATCTAAAGAACACTCTATTTCAATTCAAATATTTATATACATTACATGCATGTATGTGGATATATACATTAATCAAATGTGGAGCGTTAGGGATATCAGAAGGTTGAGATTATAGAAATTTACCAGTCGTTCAGAGCAAGAAAAAGGGTCAAATCCCTCCAAAAAGGAAGGCCTCTTCATACTCACCATCTCTCCCCAAATCCTCTCTTTCATTTGTCAACTGAAGTTATAGTAAAACCCTAAGAAGAACCCCCAAAAAATTAATCAACAATATTTTTCTAAAGGAATCTGCATTTGAGAGACGTAGGCTGAGAATAAATATGGATTCTTCAAACCCACTTAATCGAAGAAAGATGAACAGAGAGAGAGAGAAGCAATTTACTAACTCATCAGATTTGATGAGCAATTTACGGCTTAGCTTTTCCTGTCCCCAATCGCTCCTACCTATCCGATTCTTGAAAATCGAAGAAAGATGAACAGAGAGAGAAGCAATTTACTAACTCATTAGATTTGATGAGCAATTTACGGCTTAGCTTTTCCTGTTTCCAATTGCTCCTACTGATCCGATTCTTGAACGTGAAAAAGCCCCAAATAGATTTCGCGAAACAAAAGAAAAAGTGAGGGGAAACAAAGAGACAATGAAGAGGAGACGGGCTGAGAAAGAGAAAGAGAGAGATTGGGCGGGATTTTTTTGTTAGATGAAATATGAGCCTTTAGATTAAATTAGAGTGAATCTGAGCCGTTGTTGTGGTCAAAATTAAGAACCCTCACCTGTTACGTGGTGAAATATATATGCTTTTTCGAGGAGGAGATAATAAGGGGAGAGGGGAAAATATATCCACCTTTTCGAGCTTTTAGGCGGAATACCCAAATTTTCAGTGCTTACCGGAGGGGAAGAGGATGAGACGGATACCCAAAAAATTGTCGCCAATTAGATTAAAATTTGAAAAATACTACATTACCTAAAGACTCTTTACAACCTAACATAACTTACAATCAGACATAACAATTATCATAATTCACCATACCACCACAATAATTAATACATACTCAATCATCAACACATATCCAACTACCAAAATATCAAGCTATTGCTACTAATTTTAAGAAATTTCGGCAGAATTTTTTTAAAAATAGATATCCAGAAATATCTAAACATGTCTACAAAAATTACAATCATCAATACATACCAAAACCACCAAAACAACCATGTATAATTAGTTAATTTACAAAAAACGGAACACAAAAAATACACATATACATCTTTACCTTAGAATGTGAAAATTACTAAACTTATTGAGGATCAAACATACGATCGAGTAGTCTTGCCTCCTTTAAGATTTCACATGAGTTGCTATGTTTATTGCAGAGCTACTTTCTACTCACTAAGAAGTCAAATAACCTAAGTTAAAAATCACATTTATCTTGTAAAAATAAGTTCATAGAAATATAGAACCTCACCTATCGACACTGAAAAGCCCAAAAGAGATTATCTTACTTTAATCCTACACTAAAAAATGCCTTCATACAATATAAGTGAACTATAATTATACACTTGTACACTCCAAAAGAGATAATGAAAATGTAGATCACAATTTTTACGAATAAATTTAAAGAACTTATTTGAAGATCAAATGCCGATCAGAAGATTATGCACAATGCTTATGAGCACAATCTATCCGAGCATGTGTTATCAAGATACCTGGCATATGCATAGATACATTATTAACATCTTCATGCATTTCTAGTTCACATATATGGATATTAATTTTTTTATAGACACTGGTATTAAAATGCTTGCATGCGCACATGATCATCATCCATAGCCCTCCCCAGACAAAAACAATACTTTCTTTCAATAGCAAATACCAGCAATCTTTTTAACTTTCTAAGAAAAAAAACTCCTATAAATTAAGTAGGAATTCAAGTTTTTTACCTCATGAAAAAAGCCAAACTGATAAAGTTCCTCAAACTAATGACATTATAAATCCAAAATGGAGAAAGGTAAGGGGAATAACTTTAAATATGTAAACATGTTGACACAAACATTGAATTTGTAGTGCATGTAGTAGGACAACAAAAATAAAATGAAGTATAAAGCAATAAGGAAAAAACCATAACTACATAACTCCAGTAGTGTGGAAAGGACTACAAATAAATTACATAAGAGAAAGTACTGATTAGAGGATTTCCAAATGCTTCAGCTATTTAACACTATATAAACATTTAAATCTGATAGAAGCTCTTTTGTGCAAATTATGCCAAATGTTGGCTGTTCAACTTGTCTCCTTCACAATGCCTTGCATCATAGAGACAGAGATTGGGACTGAATATGGGGTTTTAGTCTAATTATTTAAATAATGAATATTTTCCTTTGGAATCTTGTCATTACTAAAAAACTACTCCCTCCGTCCAAGTTTACTTGTCCTAGTTTGAAAGTACATGTCTATTAATAAAAAAAATTGATCTCCAAAGTACCTATCTTAATTACTTTATTGTCATCTTTTTTTGTTTTATTTAATCCACAATAAAATTTTCAACATAAAATTTTCTTAGACACTTGAAAACTAAAGATAAATAATAGCACACATTTAGTGTAAAATTATTCAAGAAAATATAACTCACAACACTAATTGAACATCACTACAAAAGTTAAGGTTCAGTAACAAAAATTTGGGCATTCAATAGTAAACGGTTGGATATTAATACAACAGATTCAATTATCAATTTTTGAAGAAATATACCTCAACTTGATCGTACGTGGAGGCATGTAGCTCCATCCCATATTGAGGGTCCGAATCAAAAGCCAAAGCTCAGAGAGTCACGTTCAGGCGCAGATCCACCCTTAATTAGTCCCTACTATTCTGACATTATGACATGTGACTTTCTCTGTACCTGTGTAGAATAACAAATAGATATTGGAGCTAAAGGTTGCAAGACAAATTGTGATATATCCAGAAGCAATGTGCTCTCCTAATGAGTATACTCCAAATACTTGTATTACAAAAACCTTTTAAGAAATAATAGGTATCCAGAATAAATAGATCATACTTAAATGGATCAAAATTAGTGTAAGACCATAAATATTAACAGGATGAATAGAGTAACTTTTTAGCTTGTATCCTCAATTTCTCACCCCACAAATAATCATGGAAAATAAAAAATCTGGCTTAATGTAAAATATATAATAATTAAAGATATAACGTATTGAAAATCCAATGATTCTCCAACATATTTAACATGTACTTGAAGTAAAATTTGTACCTTTCTTGCAAATAAGAGTCCCCTTCACCAGAAAATAAGTTTGCAGGGAATTGCAGGGTAAATATTTAAGTGGAAAGAAATCTAAAAATGCTAGCTGTGGCAACATCATGATGATTTAGGACCTTAGAATTATCATGCAATTGCAGTATGTGTAGTTGATGTGCTATATGTAACCTGCCAAGAGGTTAGGGAGGCCAGCTAAAGGCTCTAAACAAAGTCCAAGGATATATTTCCTTCTAACTAAGATGTTTTATGTGAAATTTATACCTGTAAAATATTCCAAATAGAAGCACAAATTAAACAGATGTACAGGGTTTCGGTAGGTATTTTATTAAATTCAAATCAAAATCAGAAACAGTCTAAAGTTTATTCAAAAGAATTGTTTGTGCGTATCTTGAAGGGGGACTCAAATACATATATAGATGTTTATGTAAGGAGAGATAGAAATAGAAAGTTACCTATTGAAGCTGAATTGAGAGGGAATAGTATTTGACTCCATTGATATCTTTGTTATTAAGATACAAATTCTATCGACTTCGCTCCCGAAATCATGATATGTTGAACCATTTGTTTTCTTATATAGTAGAAACAATAACAAAAATACATGGGTTAACAAATAGATCAATCTCCCATTAGTTAACAAAATTCAATAACATGGCATACCAAACCGTAGAACTTAGATCAAATCGATCTACAACACATAAACATGAATACATGTACATTACCTGTTGTCACAGAGAATTATGACCTTCAAAAGCGTTCTTCTTCGGGAAGGCATGGTTGACCAAACTTAAATAAGTAAATGTTTTTTTAATAGATAGAAAATAGATTTTATTGATAAAAGGAAAAAAAATAACTCCTCAATTAATAGAAGATATAAAAAACACAGACAAAAAAAAGTCCACTGAAAAGAATTAGTGTGTGTGTGTGTGTGTTCACTTTCCTTTAGAAAATAAATACACAACTAATGCCTACTATTCATCTGTACATGGTCAATTTTATATTAAAACATGTATTTCAACATCTCTAAAGTCCCAGCACATACTACTGCATGATAAGTTATTACTAATAATATGTAGGTCTAGTCTATAATATAATCTTCCACTTTTCAAACCACCATTTACTGAAATCTAGCGTCATCACTTTCGAAGCCAAGTGGCAATTCAGGTAATATGAAGTGGGGTCAGGGTTGATTTTCTTGTCTACAACTTTTGAAGAATCAAATCAACCAAAAAAATTTGGATATGCTATGAAAAAAAACTCAAAATTAATGAATTTACACCCAAAAAAATTGTCGCAAGATCTAAATATTAACCCATCCACCTTTTATTGTAAAGTTTGAATATGCATATCAACCCTCAACTGAGGGAAATTAGTATCCCATAAAGTAGATTCCATAGTATGGTTAAAAAAACTCACTAAAGAGAAATAATAATTATCTCACTATAGATCTCAAACAATACACTTAAAACAATAATGATTAAATAAGAAAAGTATACATTCAAAGAATGTAACAAAAATGAGTTTAGTTAGGTTCCAAAACAAAGGGAACAACATAAATCAAGAAGAAGCATGGATATGATTGATTAAATCAAAATGGAGAAGGTATTGTGACAACCCGAAAATTTATAAGATTTTAAATAATTAAATTAAAGGTTAAAGAATAAAATCTGGATTGGAAATAGAGGATTCATTAAAAATTTTAAGGAACCTATGTGGTTTGATTTGAATTTTAAGTAATGTAAAGAAATTAAATGAGATTGCTAGTATTTAAATTATGTACTAGTAAATGAACTTAAGAGATTTATTTTTATTATCTCAATTAATTAGTTATATTATCCTAATTAAAGAAAACCTAATTGAGTTTCATATAATTAAATTTATGTGAGTATTTAAATTTCAAAATGAGTGGATTAGGAATCCTAATTAAATAATTAGGGTAAAATAAAATTAAGATATTGGACTATGCCATTTTCATAGCCCAAAGCAATTAAATTAGAAAGCCCAAACTATTTAAATGGGAGCCCAATACTTGGCCCAATTATGGAAGGACTTTGTGGTCATTTAATAAGCAAAATTTGGCATTTAAAAATAAATCACAAATGGGCAAAATGGAGGAGCATGTGCCGGGTAAAAAGAGGAAGTTTATGGTATGTGATTTTATTTGGAAGATTTATTCAAGATAGGAAAGAGAAGAGATATTGGCTAGATTTGCAAGCAAGCTTATGAGAGAGAAAGCAAATAAACATTTGATAAAAAAAAAAGGGTGCAATGAATTGGGTAAATGAGGGAGTAATAACATGTGGGTAAATATTTTTCCAAGCCATATGTCTCTCTATAATGTAAGCCTTATTATTTGTTTAGATTTGCAAGTAACCTCAAAGATTAAGAGAGAGAAGATGAAAGATTGTGGGAGATTTGCTATACATACAAGTTATTTATACACACATTTTATGAATACTTTCTCTCTTTGGACAAAACACTTTCTTTACTTCTTTTATTTCAAAGCTTCCACAAAAGCTAGAGAAAGAAAATAGAAATAGAGAGAAGGAAAAGAGTGGTCGGCAGCCCCATGAGGGAAAGAGAAAGAGGAAAGTTCATGCCACCACAAGATCAAAAACTACCTTGGGAAGAAGGAGAAATATAGCATTAAATAAAGGTATAAAAATCAAACCTTAAACACTTGATTTATGTATTTTATTTTTTTATGATTTGATAAAAGAGTTATGATCTTGAACTCTAAAAATCTTAGATCTACATGTTATATAGTATATTATGTATGAATCTAACTATTTTTGGTGTTAAGAAAGCTTGATCAAAGAGAGACGAGTAAAACAGTTTTTAAGCTTTAGAAAATTAGTACACTACTGTCCCTAAAAGAAAATTTCGGGATTAGCTAGATTGTTCAGAAATTATGGGCTTTTGATATGTTGTAGTACACTGAATAAGCTTTCCATAGACTCTAGAACGGACTAAATCCGACTTCGGAGGAAAGAGTTATGCCATTATAAAGTAGCCGAGTCAAAACTGGGAAACCATTTCGGTTTAGTCCCCTTCCACGAAATTTCTGAAATTTTTTACTTAGAATTTGAAAATGGTCTAAAAACAAAAGTTGTAGTCCCGGAAGTTAGCTTCGCGTGGGCTCAAGAATCGCTCAAAAATGTTTTAAAACGAAAAAGTTATGATTGTTTTAGTACAAGAGGGTCAAGCTGGGAAACTAAAACTGACCAGCCACTTCTGAGCTGTTTTCCGTGACAAAAACAGAACCAAATTTGGTGTTTGATAAACGAAAACTATAGTTCAAGAATATACGAATCCAAAGCCTCTGACGGAACTTAAATCGGAGTTGTAGATCTCGTTTTACAAGCGTTTCCGTAAAGGACTCCGAATCTGAAAATTTGGGCGAGAATGGCAAAATTGTAATTAAATGAAAAATATAATAAATAAATCTTTAAAGCCACTAATTGGTTAGTAAATTACATATAAGATTAAATATAATTAATTGTTTAATTATTATTTAAGTGGTATTAAATGATAATTAAGTAGAGTTAGTATTAATAAAGTAACTAGTTATTATTTAATTAAGATTAAATGATAATTAGAGTTAATCAAGTGATTAATTATTATTTAATTAATATTAAATAATGATTAAAGAATGTTTAAGTAAGATTATGTAATTACTTACTTACATTAACATAAAATTTTATAAAATAATTATTTATTATTTAAATAATATTAAATAATAAATAAGGACAAGTAATAATTAATTATTCTTAATTTGATAAGAAAGAATAATTAAATATTTATTAAGTGAATTAATTAATTATTATTTAATTAATATTAAATGATAAATAAGGACAAATGCTAATTAATTATTCTTTAAATAATAATAAGGAATAATTAAAGACTAATGAAGTAAATAAATAAATAAATTATTATTATTCAAGGATAATTAATTAATTAATTATTATTTAATATTAAATAATAATTAAAGACACATAGTAAGTAATTAATTATTATTTTATTAATATTAAATAATAATTAAAGACAAACAATAATTTGATTATTCATTATCTAATTAACATTAAATAATGAATAGATCTACTTGGCTATTATTTATTAAATAATAACTAAAGATAATTCATTAATTACTATTTAATTAATATTAAATAGTAATCAAATAAAGGTATAGATTAATATTATGATAATAAATTTATTTAATAATTGTATTAAATAAATTATGTAAAAATGGTTTTAATGTTTTAAAAATCATTTAAAAATGATTTAAAGGTTATAAAAAATATTTTATGTTATAAAATATAACTTTTTATATTTTGCCATGAAATACATTAATAATTTTAATATTAATGGCAGTTATTTAATAATGGATTTAAATGTTTTAAAATCATTTAAAAGTGATATTAAGGTATTAAAAATACTTTGAGATATTATAAATAACTTATAATATTATGACATGAATTTCATTAATATTTGATATTAAATAAATATTAATGATAATGGAATATTGTAGTATTTAAATCATATAAAAATGATATTTATGATCGAAAAATCATTATAAATTTTAATAATTATTTAAAAATTATTATGAGCTTGTGAAAAATATTTTGACTAATTAATAAATTATCTAAGTTAATATTATAGTGTTTAAGTAGAGTCTTATTAATATTAGGCTCGATAATTATCTGATTAGGCAATCGGGAGATTGAAATAGTACCAAACTCAACTCAGACTGAAATAGTTTGACTTGATACTAAGTCTTATGTGTTCTGTTGACCGATAGAATTATGTGATAATGTATTTAGGTTATTTTATAACTGTAATTAGCAATAGTTATTGCGATGATATTATTCTAATGTGGAGATCGGTATTATTAATATTAGGTCTTCAGATGAAGCTAAATAGACTGCGTAGCAGTAGTCGGCGATAAAGGCAAGTTTCCTAACTCGAACTCGAGTTATTGCAAAGCATGTTCGTGATTAATCATTGTTGATTATATCACATCTATGATTCATTGATTCGCACGTTGTGCATATTGTATATGTTCATCAGGTATGAAAGGCTGATCACCTTCATTACCATTTGGTCCAGTTGACTTATTCATGTTCATTATTGACCATTCATTTTTATTGTCTCGGTCATTCAGTTATGTAAATTTGATTCATGCTATTTCACAATGGTTATATTATTGAAAGTCAGCCAGCTTATTGTTCATTCTTTTCAATCATGATATATCTTTTCTTGAAATTAAACTTGCTGGGCAAACTTGTTGCTCACCCTTGCTATATCATGATAAACATTGCAGATTAGGATGAATACGTCAGATACAGGAAAAGACAAAGACAAGGGTAGCATCCAATAGTAGGTGATTATGCACGTTAACTATTTGGTTATCTGATGCAAATTATTATGTAAACCTTTAAGTAATTAAGGTATGTATCAAGATAAAGGTTGTAGACTTTGGGATTATGTTGTTAAAACTTATTGTATAAACAATTTATGTTTATATCTTCCGCATTAGTTATAGAATATGTTTCAAGATGCAGTACCGTAACGTACCAGGTCCAAGGTTCAAGGGACCCGAATTTGGGGGCGTCACAAGTATGATCTCATGTACCTCACATCCAGCTTCCAAGGCAAGTTTAAAGAAACCAAGGGAGATCGAATGCTTAGTAGCAGATTCAGAAAGCTTAATCTGAGAAAGCCAATATAATGCTGAGGAGATGATAATGAACTTCTTTCGATTTGATGATCTGGAAATATCAGAAACAGGGGTGTCACTTCTCCACTGACTGTTAGCAGACCTTTTTGCTCTAACCTCAGAAATTGGAGTGATATTGCCAATTGGTTTTGGAGCAGGACTGGGGGTTACCTTCGTAGGTATAGAGAGCCTTCTGGCAGGCTTGGCAGATTTGCCTTTGCCAGATAGATCAAGAACACCCATACTTTTACTCACAGTTGAAGGAGATCTTCCTCTAAACATGTACATCCGATAAAGTTATCAGTTAAATACAGTCTGCAAGCCAAAAATAGATGGCTGCAGGTAACTAAACAAAAAAAATAGATGCTCTATTTATATTTTTCACTTGTAAAAGAATGAATACCATGAAGAGCAAAACAGCAAACTACAGTAATAGGTTTCAAAAAAGGAATTTAATATAGAAAATCACAATATCAAGTCGCATAGAGCTCATATTGCATCAACCATGACTTAGGCCCCGTGGGCCCGATTAAGGACTGAGGATCCAAAATATATCTTAGTACATTTCCTAACCCCACACCCATCTTTGGTTAGCATTTTAAACTTATTCAATAATATTACCCGTTGCATGGAATCCACTAATTTGCACAAAAGAATTATAAATATATATTTAAAGAGAATCAGATAATATAATCATCAAAGATTAGAAACAGGAACTTCCTTTATGAATGTAAGGATTAGTATCTTAGCATTTAAGCGTGCAAGGCATATAGAAAACAAACCCTGTAAATGGATCAAGCCAACCACTCGATATAAATTAACACTTGCACAGCAACTTGATTCCATTGAAATATAAAGAAGGAACTCCTAAACAAATATGAACTATGATCTTATGAAACAAACCATAAGTGATTGGTATTGCATTTCTACAATTCTACTTTGTATCAAATAAAATATTTAAGTTAAAAATGTTAGCTCAAATGAAGATTTTAGCCAACAGAGCAACACTTGTATATTGAAACGCATATGGGTTTCATAAGTATCTGTGTATGGAGAGATGTGGGGGGAGGGAAGTGGCTTACCTCCTCTTAAACCCAGCATCCAAATTTGTAGAAATATATTAATTGTTCTGAAAATACCAAATAGGCTCCTGCAATTTCTTAAGTCTAGACAATAAAAATAAGTATACTGATTTTCACTTTAATAAAAATTAAACAGATAAGACACAAATTCAAAGTTAAAACTACACGCATACATGAACTCTTAGTTTACTCTCAAGGCTTCTATATATCTTTTTTGACATTCTATTCTGCACTATGCAATACAACTTAAGAGACAATTTCACTTGATAATTAAGACTATCCTATTATGCATTCAATTGACATTGTCGAATGAAAGCTGAAATAGCACTTGCCAATATTCAATTTTAAAAGAAAAATAAATTTGTCATCTCACTCAATAATTTTGCATGTCATAAGACAATAATCCGTATTGCATCAAATTTACATTTCAACTTACAATTTGTACAAAATTGTGCAAGTGCTTTTCAGGTACACAAATGAAAATTTTAGAGTTTGAACTTACCATTTTAATTGTGAAGGTAGGACACCACTACAAAGACTTCAGAGTTTGAACCACATTATGCAAGTGCTTTTCAGGTACACAAATGAAAATTTCCCTATTAGCAAATTACTCAACTATTGGAGCACAAATTCCCACCTGCTACAATCAGAGAACCAAAAAAAAAAACAAAAAACAACTATATTAAGGTGTAGTTTATCATAAGATGAAATATACAAATAATAGCACACAAAAATGAACACAAAACATAAAATTAAAAGAACCAAATGACTCACAGCAGCAACTCCTTTACTCTGAGGATTTTTTTCTTTAAACTGTACTTGAAACTCTCCCTGCAACAAAATTGATTCAGTAAATATATCAAAATCAATAATTTAAAAAATGTAAAATAAAACCAATAATTAATGTTTAAACCAAAAATAACATACATGAAAACGAAGAAAGCACTGGGCGGCCTCTTAGATTTGTTAGGGTCCTTGGCAGCCTTGCCCTTTTTAGTTTTGCGCACAGATAGCTTATCACCATTAACAAAAAAAATCAACGGCTTATTCAAGATTTTATGTTTCAATTAACCGAAAGAGGCACCGGATCTGGGGAAAAAGAAGGAGTTGGAGAGAGGATTCCATGGCATGGAAAGGGTTATGGTGTTGGAGGAGGGTTGAAGAGATGGAAGCAAAGGGTTTAATGCGGACGTGGAACTGGAACTGAAGAATCGAATAAGAAGAAGAGGAGCGTGGACAAAACCCAAGGCCATTTTCTCTTTCTTATTCTGGAGGAAACTCAAATTCCCCAGTAAACTCAATTTCATTAATCTTCATGTAACGTGAGCTCTAATTGTTCATGGCAAACTTACATTAGCAGAGGAATTAACCATATGGGTATCTCCAGATCTTGGAAAAGAAAAACTCTCACCTTTGCTCATGGATCACTGGCCAGAGTTGTGGCTTGAATACAGAGTTGTGGGAGTTCGTGGATGAATTAGGGGCAGCCTTGCTGAGTTTCTCAGATTTAGGCTTTAAAATATTGAAGAAGATGATGAAGGCAACTAAAGAGTGAGAAGAGAAGAAGAGTCGATTGAGAAGGAAACCAAAGAGAAGCGGCAGATTAGAGAAGAAAATTGATGATGAACAGTTAGATTTATGGTAAAGTTTGGACAGTCCGGATGACTTATCAGGGTGAGCGGGAATTTAGAATTTTTTTCAAAATCAGTTCTATTTTATTAGATAGATAAATATATCAAAATCAATAATTTAAAAAATGTAAAATAAAACCAATAATTAATGTTTAAACCAAAAATAATATACATGAAAACGAAGAAAGCACTGGGCGGCCTCTTAGGTTTGTTAGGGTCCTTGGCAGCCTTGCCCTTTTTAGTTTTGCGCACAGATAGCTTATCACCATTACCAAAAAAAATCAACGGCTTATTCAAGATTTTATGTTTCAATTAACCGAAAGAGGCACCGGATCTGGGGAAAAAGAAGGAGTTGGAGAGAGGATTCCATGGCATGGAAAGGGTTGTGGTGTTGGAGGAGGGTTGAAGAGATGGAAGTAAAGGGTTTAATGCGGACGTGGAACTGGAACTGAAGAATCGACTAAGAAGAACAGGAGCGTGGACAAAACCCAAGGCCATTTTCTCTTTCTTATTCTGGAGGAAACTCAAATTCCCCAGTAAACTCAATTTCATTAATCTTCATGTAACGTGAGTTCTAATTGTTCATGGCAAACTTACATTAGCAGAGGAATTAACCATATGGGTATCTCCAGATCTTGGAAAAGAAAAACTCTCACCTTTGCTCATGGATCACTGGCCAGAGTTATGGCTTGAATACAGAGTTGTGGGAGTTCGTGGATGAATTAGGGGCAGCCTTGCTGAGTTTCTCAGATTTAGGCTTTAAAATATTGAAGAAGATGATGAAGGCAACTAAAGAGTGAGAAGAGAAGAAGAGTCGATTGAGAAGGAAACCAAAGAGAAGCGGCAGATTAGAGAAGAAAATTGATGATGAACAGTTAGATTTATGGTAAAGTTTGGACAGTCCGGATGACTTATCAGGGTGAGCGGGAATTTAGAATTTTTTCAAAATCAGTTCTATTTTATTAGATAGATAAATATATCAAAATCAATAATTTAAAAAATGTAAAATAAAACCAATAATTAATGTTTAAACCAAAAATAACATACATGAAAACGAAGAAAGCACTGGGCGGCCTCTTAGGTTTGTTAGGGTCCTTGGCAGCCTTGCCCTTTTTAGTTTTGCGCACAGATAGCTTATCACCATTACCAAAAAAAATCAACGGCTTATTCAAGATTTTATGTTTCAATTAACCGAAAGAGGCACCGGATCTGGGGAAAAAGAAGTAGTTGGAGAGAGGATTCCATGGCATGGAAAGGGTTGTGGTGTTGGAGGAGGGTTGAAGAGATGGAAGCAAAGGGTTTAATGCGGACGTGGAACTGGAACTGAAGAATCGAAGAAGAAGAAGAAGAAGAGGAGCGTGGACAAAACCCAAGGCCATTTTCTCTTTCTTATTCTGGAGGAAACTCAATTTCCCCAGTAAACTCAATTTCATTAATCTTCATGTAACGTGAGTTCTAATTGTTCATGGCAAACTTACATTAGCAGAGGAATTAACCATATGGGTATCTCCAGATCTTGGAAAAGAAAAACTCTCACCTTTGCTCATGGATCACTGGCCAGAGTTGTGGCTTGAATACAGAGTTGTGGGAGTTCGTGGATGAATTAGGGACAGCCTTGCTGAGTTTCTCAGATTTAGGCTTTATAATATTGAAGAAGATGATGAAGGCAACTAAAGAGTGAGAAGAGAAGAAGAGTCGATTGAGAAGGAAACCAAAGAGAAGCGGCAGATTAGAGAAGAAAATTGATGATGAACCGGTTAGATTTATCGTAAAGTTTGGACAGTCCGGATGATTTATCAGGGTGAGCGGGAATTTAGAATTTTTTCAAAATCAGTTCTATTTTATTAGATAGATTATTAGATAGATATGTAGGTACATGTGTGAGCACATAACGACACATTCCAACATGTGTGGGCTTTATAACTAGGTCACAAGCGGACATAATGTTGTGGGTTATTCAATTATTGTGATTGCCTTCACCACTTAAAGCCTTTCTTGATAAAATAAACAACTTACTTGAAAAATTAATATTATTATTAGATTAAAAATGATATTAACAGAGCAAATATACATTTGGTATATTTTAACAGTTATTTTTTAATAATATTTAATATTTAAATTAAATGATATTTATTATTTTTAGACTATTATTTTTACTTTAACATGCAATATCAAACGATTAAGAAATATGGGTCCGGACATTTTTTTTTAACTCAAACTAAGAATTGCATTTAATATTTTATATAATATATAACACATTTTATGTTTATAGGTAATTTTTATTTCAAATTTTAGAAAAAAACTTATAATGAAAAGATTTAAACTGAAGTGTTTTTTTTATTTTACAAAAACTTAAGCGTGTCTAAGTAAATCTAAATATATACAATCGAATAAAAAAGTAAACCTAAACATAGATTAAAAAAATGTGTAAATCGAATTCTACTTCTAGAAATGATATGAAAGAAATGGATATATGATTATGCTAGCGACACAGTCTTATTTTTTGCTTGTTGTTGTCTTAAATAACTGGTACGTATATGTATATGTATATGTATATGTATATACATATATATATATATATATATATATATATGTATATGTATATGTATATGTATATGCATATGCATATGTAGTATAAATAATTGCTACAAAACTAATTTGGCCTTTCGGGGGGTTAAGTTAATGAATATTTCCTACCTAATCCAGATGATCACAGGAATACAAACACCAAGATAATTAAGAAAAGTAATTACATTTTAAGAAAGAAAGTAGAACAATTGGTGTAAGCAATTACATCGTTTAGCAATTACTATAAGTAAGTATTATCAAGTAAGTAATTAATTAATCATCCCAATTGATGACCTAGCATGCCTACATGGCACTATTGTCAGCAACTGAAACAAGATAAGCACTTAAAAGGAAGTCGTCACACAAACTTAAACTACACGCGGCATCCATTAATTTTATGAGAGTTTGAAAACACTTAAATATGACTAACATCACCTCTTCATCTCATGCCCTTAACAATGAATCAATTATCTTTCTCTTAATTACTATCTATACTTAATTTGAGAATATAAATTAAGTTCATGCCATTGAATTAATTAAATCAATATATGTTACTGATATATTGCCTTCATTTGAATTACACACACACACACACACACACACACACACATATATATATATATATATATATCACTTATTGGATAATAGTTAAGACAAAGTCGATCTACCTCCCACAGAGTCTCATTTGTAAAATTTATAAATTAAAAAAAATATTTTTGTTGTTCCATAGTTACCAATAAATGTATTAATTGAATGTTTACTTTAGTAACTATACAATGATAATAAAATTGCGATGATAAAATTAAAGATATTATGAAACTTTATACTACCACAAGTAAAAATAAGACTCTTTTTTTTAAAAAAATAAAAATAAATGAGACTGTCGGACTGAATGGGTAGTATATACATATATAGGTGGACTCTTTTTATGAAATAAAAAAAATGACAAAAAAATGATCTCCTCATTTGTCAAGTCATACATGGTGGTGAATTGGCTTTTGGAACTCATGAACAGATACTGAGAGAAATTAAAATTGTTAATATAGTTATCCTCTTTAATTTAGAATTGGGACCAGTACTGCCCTTAATCCTAAATTCCTAAAATTATATATAGTACTCATCCATCAGTAACCATCCTTAGAATGAAAATATAGGTTGTTTGTAATTTAAATGTGATTACACGATCACACGCGCACATAAAATAATTAAGCATATAACTACTTAAATAATACCGTCCTTTTATATATTGTGCCCTAGCTCCTGAAGAAGATAAATAATTATATTGCTAGCTACTAATATGAATTGTCACTGGAGAAAACATGCAATTTATAAATTAACTAGATGTAAGCAGAGAAGGGGCAATGAGTACTTGAAGCAATATATATATTTAAGGCACAGAGAATATATATACACACACATAGCTGTGATTACCGGAAGACAACCAAAATTCATCATGTAACACACACGTGTGTGTATATATATATATATATACACAATCCGCTTCTCCAGCGAACTGAAAGGAGCGGACTAAGAGCGAATCGGCTATAGCGACGGTTTTTTCTGTCGCTATAGCATAAAAAGCCGGTTTTTATGCTATAGCGATGGAAAAAACCCTCGCTATAGCCGATTCGCTCTTAGTTCGCTCCCTCCAGTTCGCTTTGGTGTGCTGTCGCAGACAACCAAAAATAAATCTTACTGCGAACGATAATAATGTAGTAGTGCAAGTAAGAGTCGATCCCACAGAGACTGATTAATCTATTTTTATATACTTTGTATTCCAAAAGAGGGGATTTTTGATTGTTGTTAATTAAAATAACTAATGTATAAAATAAAGTAACGAATTAAATCAAGAGAACAAACCTTGGGTTAAGTCAACTTCCACCTTAGAAACATACACTGATCATTGACTCAAGCATACACAATTAATATCTTGAATATTCATCGTTAGAATTAATTCCATGTCTTTCCTTAATTTTAGTTAGATAGAAACAAGCGATCTAAATAACCCTAACTACTAAACAACCTTAGACAAGCGCTAAAAGTTTAATCTAGTAGAAGCTTTAAGAATTAGAAAAACCGATGAAGCTAAACAACACAAGCACAAGCGGTTGCATTTAATTTAGTTGAATATTTTTCCTAAGATATAATAATCTCGTGATCTGCAGTTAATTATTAATCTTAGTTGCTTCGCAAATTAGAGTGACCAAACAATTACGGATTCGATATCTAATTTAGCAGTAGATTTCAGTGAATAATAAACTAGTATGCATCCTAGCAATTAAACAAATCAATCATATAATTCAAGCACAGAAAAATAATCAATACTCAAAATAATAATTGAACAATTAAAATCAATTAGATCTCACAGTGTATTTAATCCAAGGCTTCCGTCTCCTTAATCCAAGAACAAGAAATTAGCCGCACATGGCTATTGAATCACCAAGAAATATAGAGAGAAGAATAGTTTTTCTCCCTAGATACAAGGTGATCAAGTTCCTATTTATATAATATAATAACAGCCCTAACATGCCCTAGTTGGTGCACAATTCCATCTCGCGAACGGAAAGAATGTAGTCAAGTTTCGCCTCCCCGCTGGGGTGGGAACACCTACTGTCCAGCTCCTTCTTGTTTCCCTATTTCGTAGCCCACAATGAATTGGCAATGTGAATATGATTTGCCAGCTTCCTGATTGCCGAATTCTTGCTTCCCTGTTCTCAAGCTACTGGACCGTGGCCCACATGAGATGACTTAAGTTGTTGAACCAAAAAAAAACGTGAGCTGCTTACAATTTAAAACCGTGACCCATATGGAATGCAAGGCTTTGTATGGCGTGGGCTGCTAATTGCTTTGCTTCAATTTGATACCATTCAACCATCCAATCCGTGGCCCACTAGGAATTAAATCCCATTACATTGCAAGTTGCTTGCCACCTTGGATAACCAAATAGAATTCCTCCTTGTATATGAAAGCCTTCTCCAACTAAGGAATTACCCATTCCGTGAGCTGCTTCCAACATTGAATGCACGTGGGCCCCCATCTTGCTATTAGCTGGATATTGTTTGATTTAAGCCTTCTTTGCATACTTAGTTCGTGGGCCCAATATATAGCATTCTATTCCCTTATTTCGTGAGCTGCTATTGGAACTAAGCTTGCTCCTTCAATTGATAATACATGAAACCGAATTGGGTTTCTAAAAGCCCACAACTTTATTACTTGGAATTGCAATTTGATTACACCTTCCTTTGTAATATCCTTGGCCCACATGATATAACCTTGTTTGTTCCTTTTGAGCCCATTTTGATTCCTTGGATCAATTGTACCTAAAATATAAATATAAGATAAATGAATGTATTTAGGTACAAAAGAGATATAAAAGATTAAGAATTAAGGGAATAAAACATAACATATTTTATCCTTATCTTCTGAAAGATTCCGTATATATACATATATATATATTAGGTGTTAACGCCAAGATTCGTCCACGCACTGCAATCACCAAGCGCGTCCAATCCTGTACAAAACGGGTAAACACCAAAGCTTGACGGCTTGGGCAGCCAGGGGATAGCTCCGGTGTGAGAGTAAGTACATGCTGACAAGGTTTAACAATGGAGGTATAATACTCTATTATTGGAAATAATAAAGTGTAGGTGTACCTTGTGAATAGTCAAGCCCTATATTTATAAGTACCTCACATCCATGCTAGAATCCACTTTCATATTAGATTAGGGTTTCCCCGTGTATCCTTTTCATAATAGGATAGTATCAAATCTCCCAAGATATAAAAAATTCAATCAATGCATGACTCTTCCCTCTATAAGTAGAATCTCCATATAACTAGGAGTTATCACCCATCATGGACCTTCCAGACCCCTCATGGCCCAATTACGGCCCAACCGAGGCCAAGCCCAATCCGGATCTTTGGTCCTCAAATATTCGGGCCCCAACATTGCCTCCCAATCTTTCATTAAATGGAACATTTGATGGAAGAGTATATAGCCCTACCATACAAAATGTCCAGCCCACCGGCTAAGAACTTGGCACTCTCTGGCTGAGCCCAATAATACCAGGAACTGAGACTCTCTGGCCGAGCCCAGCCCATGGAACCACCCTCCTGACTCCGGCCCACCTCACATGGCCCAACCCTCTGTAACTAACCCACACACAAAAAATGGGAAACAGCCCCCCAAGACTAAAACCCGTCACCTCCTCTGTGCCCCATCATTTCCCCCATTAATGTGTCGTTCCTTGGAATTCGGGACCAACCTCCGAAAAGACATAACAAAACCCCCAAACAACACAATCATTTCTTTTACCGACTTTCAAAAGATTTCAAATCCTTCTCTGCAACTCTTCTCTCCTGCAACAACCTCTCTCTTTCAACTCTTCGAAGCTCCAGCCATGGCGTCACCTTCTCACTCTACCGGATTCGACCCCATCACCACTGCCCCAATCACTGCTATCCCCCTATCCTCCATTCCAGCTCCCAATACACCCATCAATGCCTCCTCCACAGCCCTAATTACCCTTCCTGCTGCCATCACCATCGACGCCACCACTGTGACCACCACCAATGAAAACATACCTCCACCCGACGAACCGATGGAAACAGATTATGAAAAGGCCCAACGTGAATAATCCGACGTGGCCCAATTCCCCCAAATCAACACCCCGTCTCGGCTTACGGATGATATCATAGATGTCATTCATATAAGGTACCAGATTCCGGCCACCCACACCCTAAGAACCTAGACGACCACCGACCAGATGTACCATACCACCGACGGCTGGACCGCCGTCCCACTGACTCTGATGAAGAAGGGAATTCAATTTCCCCTCCATCCGTTTATTTCAACCCTCCTCGAATTCATCTGCATCAGCTTCAGCCAGCTGGTGCCGAACTCTTACATCCACATCGCAGCCTTTATTGCATTCTGCCACGATGTCGAAGTGCAACCTTCGATCGACTTCTTCTTTAATCTGTTCAGTCTGGTAGGAACCCAGCAACGGGCCTCAAGGTCCTCAGCAAAATTCCCAACAAGACAAATACCCCGCCGAAAAGACTAAGGTGACCTCTGATGAACGCCCCGTCCAGTAATAAAAACTGGAACATGGACTGGTTCTTCGTCCGAGGGCCAGAAACATTTCGCCTGCCGAACTGGGCCTCCCACAAACGAGCTAATGTTTCCTTGAGAGACATCCCTCCCGAAAGATTTCGAGCAATCACCAAAATTGTTCCGAAGCTTCCCCAAGCAGAATGGAGCTTCACCTTGCTGACCAAGCAAGTTTGGCTCTTCAATCACAAACGTAAGCCTCCGAGTTTCTTTTACTTTTAATTACCCAACATTACATAACTTTGTCTAACCCTCTCACATTTTCCCTAATTCTGCAGTATCCCTCATCAAACCGACCACCACCGAAGTCCGTGATCTGGAAGAATATCTCGCAAGCAACAAACCTACCGAAGCCGCCGAAGCGCCAATCCTCGCCGACCCTCCTGCCGAAGTCCAAACGTCAAACATACACATCAATGAACCAACCGAGGATGACATCCTAGAAGCCTCCTTAAGGGTCAAGCACAAAATAAAAGCCTCCAAAAGGACACAAAGCATAACCTATCCTACCTTAATCCTTCCCTCGAACCTCATTGACCTGCTGGCGAGCAAACGAGCCAAAATTCTTCGGGTCAATCAAAGACGTGCCAAAGTCAAGCCTCTGACTATTGACGAACTGAGGGTCTCCTCTACCGAAGCCTCCATCCCTTCTGCAGAAGTCAACACAAACTTTGAACCGAACCAAAACCAAAACAAAAAGCAAAAAGCCGCAGAAGATTCCCCATTCGAACCGCCAACCAAAAAGCCCCACTCTGAGAAACCTTCCTCTTCACAACAACCTCCCCCCTATTCATCAGGAGAAAGGCCTGCCCAAAGGTCCTTCTATTCATATGATGTGCAAACCTACTCCATTGATGCTCTCAACAGCTTCAACCTCCCTGCTGATGACCAACATTACAAGGGCATGGCATATAACGCCCTCGTACTGACCGGCCTTATGCAACAATGCAAGATAACCTTCTTTTACTCATATTTGTTGATGATACTATCCACGCCTTTATGTCTTAATCCTCAAATGATCTTTGCAGGCCAATGCTTCATGGAGTCGGGTAGCCCAGAGATGGGATGAACGAGAAGCTGAAGGGGCTCGGCTAAAACAGGAGATAGAGACCCTCCGAGCTACCCTGCTTATCGAATAAAATACTCGTGCTGAGGCGGATCAGGCCAACAAGCATCTTCAGACTGAACTTTCCAGTCGTCGGAACGAGAATACCAGCTTAAAGGAGCACGCCGATCGGACGGACTCCAAATGTTAAATGCTCCTGGAGAAAGCTGATGCTGATAAAGCTAAGATCTATCAGCAAAAGCAGGATAACACCGAACTCCAACAACAAATTTTTATTCTGACAAAGCAGGAAGAAGACGCTCATCAGTCGTGCACTGTTCTGGAAAAGCAACTATCCGAGCTTAGAGCCTCCGAGCTAACCATTGCTGAAGAGACTAAACTTCAAATTATCAATGAGTACAAAGGATCGGTTGAACTAAATGAGAAGATTCTAAAGATGTATTCCGAAGGTTATGAAGCCTGCCGAGCCAAGGGCAAAACGAAGATGCTTAAATGTTGTGTCAACCCAGCTTTGTTTGAAACTGAATCTGAAGATGACACTAATGGAGACACAAACAATGATCCCTCGACTTCCGAGTAGGAGTCTTCTATGTAAATTTTACAATTTCCTGTAACTTTTAAAAGTATAAATAAAAAATATCTATCTTTTATCTTCATTTCCCGAGCTACATTATGTTTAGCATACTTAGTATTTAAACAAAAAAATGAGTTCAACATAATTTTGAAGTATTAAAACTTAACTCTCCCCCTAGGGCTAAATAAATCCGACCTTATACGACGTCGACCTCTTGACGCTCCGAGAGCCGGGCAGGTTCGACCAACAATGTTCACGTCGCTCGGAAGAGGCGAAGGAACCCCACCTTATAACTGATGACCATCGTTCGCTCCGAGAGCCGAATAGGTTCACCAAAAATATTCGCTTCGCTCCGAAAAGGTGAAGGAACCCTACCTTATAACTGCGTCGACTTCCTAACACTCTGAGAAGCCGGGTTCGACCAATAATGTTCACGTTGCTCCGAAGAGGCGAAGGAACTCCACCTTATAACTGATGACCATCGTTCGCTCCGAGAGCCAAATAGGTTCACTGAAAATTCCAGCTTCGCTCCGAAGTGGCGAAGGGGTCCAACCTTATAACTACGTCGAATCGCGAGTTGGACTGATATAGACTGAAACCATAGAACAAGACTTGTTGGAGAGAAAGTGCTTCTTTTATTGATAATTTCTGGCTCTATTACAGACCCTTGACTCTGACTTCTAATCTACTGGAAGTATTTCCTCAGTCGGCCTGCATGCCAAGTATTCTTGATTTCTGACCCATCTATTGCTCTCAGCCGATATGTGCCAGGCTTTGGTACCTCTATGATTTCATACGGGCCTTCCCAGCTTGGTATCAGCTTCCTTTGGTTCTGAGGCATAGAAGCCTCCATTTTCCAAAGAACAAGGTCTCCTACCTCGAACCTTCTGAGTTTTACCCCTTTGTTGTAGTGCTTAGCCTCCCTTCGCTGATAGGCAGTGAGTTTTACCAAGGCTGCTTCTCTGACCTCCTCGAGCAAATCCAAGTTGACCCGAAGTCCATCTTCGTTGAATAATTCCTTATATTGACTGACCCGAAGAGAAGTAGATCCAATTTTTACCGGCACTAAGGCATCTGTACTATAGGCCAACCGAAACGATGAGTCGCCGGTGGTGGACCGAGGCGTGGTCCGATAAGCCCATAGGACACTGAGCAACTCTTTGGGCTATCTTTCTTTGGCCTTGTCGAGTCTTCTTTTGATCCTATTCAGCAAAGTCCTATTGGTCACTTCGACTTGTCCATTCGACTGAGGGTGCGCTACTGACGTCTTTCTGTGCTGTATACCCAGTTCTGCCAAGAGTGCTTCAAATTTGGCCCTCACAAACTGTCGTCCATTATCTTAAACCACTGCCATAGGAATGCCGAACCGGAACACGACGCACTCTTTTAGGAATTTAGGCACTCTTGCTCAGTGATCAGTTTAAGGGGTTTGGCTTCTACCCATTTAGTCATGTAGTCTATGGCGACGATGACGAAACTAACTTTCCCCTTCGCCTTCGGCAGTGGACCTAGTATATCTATCCCCCATACAACAAAAGGGAAAGGCGATAGTACCGAGTATAAATCTTCTGGTGGTTGATGAGTGATTAGACCATCACTACAAGAAACAGGGCTATCAGCGACCACCTATCAGCGACCGTATACGGTCGCACTTGGTCATCAGCGACCGAACCCGGTCACTAAAAGTCGTCGTACAATATCTGGTCGCTGAATGTACAAAAGCGACCACTATTCGCCACCTATTTTTCTGCAACTGCTATTAGCGACTAGTGTCGTCGTCACGCTGAGTCAGCATTGTCAGGGTCGAAAGGCTGACGTGGCCCACATGTCAGCGACCACCATTAGCGACTGTCGCGGTCGCTGATTCCCTGATCAAGTAGCAGTCGTTGGTATATATTAGCGACCGCATGCGGTCGCAAATGTTAAAAAAAAATAAAATATTTTGCCAGTTTTTTGGATTTCCCAAAAAATTGTACCTGTTTGATATCCCAACACACAACAGACAGTATATATAAACTTCCAACCAAGTTTATATAATCCCAACACAAGCACAACAATATATATATAACATCCATCCATATAAAATCAATATGAATGAATAAATATATACGTACAAATCTCAACTTTGTAAATAACATACAGTCATCCAAAAACTCCATATAAAAGTACAAGGCTCATATATATATATATATATATATATATATATATATATATAGCTATATAACAAGACTAGCTATATAGGTCGGCCGAGTCCAACACGAGTATCTGGATGATCACTCTGTAATTAGTAGGGGCCTTCGGTACGTGATTGGGCCGCGCTTTTTCGACGTTGCCTGCAAAGACGAAACCATCTATATTTTGTAAAAATTTAAAATATTATTATGAGTTATATTTGAATATAAAATGACAATAATGACAATACATGCATATATGAATATAAAATGACAATACTGACAGGAAATTGCATAAAATAGTTAAGTACATAAACATGATAATGATATAAAGAACATGTAATACTAAACATACATTTTATTTTTTTAATCAATGTCTAAGTCAGAGTTATCTCCTCTACGTATTGCAGATTCATAACCATCATCTGTTTTATATTCAGTTTCAGTGTCAGTTAATAACTCTTCCTCCTCAGTATCAGTGTCATTTGGCACAAGTAGTGACTCAGGCTCCAATTCATTCAGTTCATCTCCACCATCTAGCTAGATTACATCATTGTCGTCCTCCACATTTTTAATTGTTTGTCTATGAAGCATCTGCTCCTGGTAAATCTCCCCGTCTACTATTTCTACACGATTGCTCACGGGAGTATGAAATACAACTTGCCAATCTACAGGCGGTCTATCCATTTTCCTAACAGGACTAGGAGTGTAGTATACTTGTACTGTTTGTGTTGGAAACACAAATGGTTCGTTGGCGTATGCGGACCTATGGAGGTCAACATCGACGATTCCATGTCTGTCAACACACATCCCTTTTTCTGAATCAAACCAACGACACTTGAACAAGTTAATATGACCCCCGTACATCCCCTTGTACGACAACTCTATAATTGCCTCCAACTCCCTATAAAAGGCCCTATCGAGCTCATTGTAACAATCTCCTTGGACACACACTCCAGTATTCGTTGTTCTTTTACCGCGACCATATGCCTTAGTATGAAATTCACAACCATTGATTTTGTAACCATTGCGGCTCATTTGGTCCCTGTCTGGTCCCATAGCTAGGACTTGTATATTAGCCAAAATCGTTGACCCCGCAGTAAAAGCCTACAAAAACTCCATCCTATTAAATGAAGTCATAGTTAATATGGAGTATATGTATGTCGTGCTTAAGTAACTTAACTTACTTTGTCCTTTAGCCAAAGTGCAAATTGTTTATCACGACTGATTTAAATATCTTTATCAGTAATGTCGGGATACTTCACTTTTAACTCGTTATCGTATGATCTATACAATGTCGTAAACATTAACATATTGGAATGTAGATTACACATCATTGAAAGTTAAGGGATAAATATGTTATTTACATGTGTACCTCACAAATTCGTCAATCTCCACGCAATTGAGAAGAATGTAAGTATGTGCCGCATGTAATTCTTGTTCAAATAGGAATATGCGCACCCCTTTTCCATAAGCGCGGCCCGATAGACCAAATACAGAAAGCCGACCATTTAGTTCAACATTGCCCCCATCATAATGTCTCGAGACTCGATTGACCTTTGTCAAAACTTCGTCTGAAAAATAGTCTGAGACAAACGTAGATATCTCATCGAAACTGTATGCCTCATATATCAACCCCTCGATATAAGCTCTATTCTTCACCTTCCGCTTAAGGTTTCCCATCACCCTCTCGAAATGGTACATCCATCTATATTGAACTGGACCCCCAACACGAGCTTCATAGGGAAGATGGATCTGTAAATGCTCCATGGAGTCAAAAAAACCAGGTGGGAATATTTTCTCAAGTTTACACATGATCTCTATGATGTTCTTCTCAAGTACGAATATTCCCTTCTCATTTAATGTTTTTGAACATAAGCCTCTGAAGAAACAACTAAGATCCGTCAAAGCATCCCATATTGGTTTATCAAGCAGATCCCAAAATGCTATAGGAATGAGTCTCTCCATGAACACATGATAGTCATGACTCTTCATCCCTTGTAATTTCCCACCCGTAACACACCTGGCAATGTTTGACGCATAACCATCTGGTAGTTTCAGTGACTTGACCCATGTGCACACATCTTCAACTTGCTTTTTGGACAATGTGTACCTCGCAATCGGTTTGACAATCTTACCATTAGGAGATTCATAAAGTTCTAATCCAGGACGCCTATAAATATCTTTCATGTCCAATCGTGCATTTTTATTATCTTTTGTCATCCCCGTAACATTCATCACGGTGTTAAACACATTATTGAACACATTTTCTCAATATGCATCACATCTAGATTATGACAAATCAAATTTGTAGACCAATAAGGCAACTCCCAAAAGATGCTTCTCCGAACCCAGTTATGAGATTCGCCAAACCTATTGATTATGTTTGTGGAATTAATCTTACCAAATGGGATGACCGGTAATCTCATCACACCATCTCGCATCTCCGTTCCCAACAATCGCGATGCAGGCATATCATTGTCTACTTTCCCTTTCCTGAAGTGTTCTCTATTTCTTCGAAACGGGTGATCTACTGGCAAGAACTGACGATGACAGTCAAACCAGCAAGGATTTCGACCTTTAGACAGATTGAAAGACTTTGTATGCTCCATACAATACTAACAAGCCAACTTCCTGTGTGTACTCCATCCAGCTAACATACCATAAGCTGGGAAGTCACCTATAGTCCACATAACCGCTGTCCTAAGGTTGAAATTTGTTTTGGTTGTAACATCCCAAGTCTGTACTCCATCCTCCCACAATACCTTCAACTCGTCTATAAGAGGTCTCAAGTAAACATCTAAGTTCTTTCCAGGACTCTTGGGACCAGGAATTACGAGTGACAAAAACAAGTATGGTTGTTTCATACACATCCAAGGAGGCAAGTTGTACGGAGTAACAATCACAGGCCAGTAGGAGTACGGAACAGCTGAGTGGCCGAATGGGTTGAAACCATCAGTGGACAATCCAAGCCTCACATTTATAGGTTCCAATGCAAACCCAGGATGTGCTAAGTTAAAATCTTTCCAAGACTTCCCATCTGCGGGGTGATTTAGTTCTCCATCTATAGTTGGAGATTTCGCATGCCAACTCATATGCTCAGTTATTCTTGAAGACATGTACAATCTTTTTAGCCGATGTGTAATTGGAAAATACCTTAAAATCTTAAATGGAATACATGATTTTTTTGTAGTCACACCCTCTTTATTAGGCCTAAACCAATCATGACTGCAAAACGTGCACTGGGTCATCTGTTCATTTTCCTTATAAAATAGCATGCAATTGTTGGGACATGCATCGATCTTTTGGTATCCAAGACCCAACTTATTCACCATTTTCTTATAATAGTAATAGTTATCAGGTAATTTCTCACCGTCAAGCAACATACTCTTAATGGCCTTCAACAGCGACTCAAAACACTCATGGCTCATGTTGTGATCAGCATTGATGTTAAGTAATGTTGCCACTGCAGACAATGTAGTGTGTTTGGTGCAACCATGCCACAATGGCTCGCTACCCTCGTCTAACAACTTAAAGAAGGTTTTGGAATCAGAATTCATAGGTTGCTCTCTGCCTTGTTCCCAATCAAACTCTGGCCCTGCAACATCATGAACCATTTCATTCATACGATAAATACTGCTGCCCGGATTGTGTACTTCTGTGTTGACACTATCTCTTCTCTGCCCATGTTCCCACCAACATTCTTCGTAATTTCTCATGAACCCAGAAACAAGTAAATGATAGTTTATCACGTCTCTGTCCATATAATTTACATTCTTACACTTCAAACAAGGGCATTTTACCTGGTTCTGACCATGCACACATTCCGGGTGATTATACGTATACTCCAATAACACTTTGCAACCAGCTCTAAATTCAGCTGTAACACCTATCTGGGCACCTGACTTTCGTCGTCGCATCCAACTACGGTCTGAAAAGAGGTCCATGATACCACGGTACTTACTACAGACAAGATGAGCTTATTAATCAATAGCATAACTCTCTAAGCATACTTATAAGCATATGCCTTATATTTAAGCATACTTTTATAATAAGGTTTGACATAATCCCAGTTCATGAATCTCATATAATTTTAATTCATATTCCTTTTATATCTTACTATGTGAATATTTTATAATTTCTCCCATAGCTTAAGTATTTAGAGTGAATACGTAAGGTATTTCATGACTTAACCATGATTGGATATTATAGGACAAGAATTATAGTTTGCACTTTGTTTTGCAATTCATATTGACAAACTATCTACTCACACTTATTCCATTTCATTAGTTATGTCAAAACAGTAATCTAACATGGCCTTGCTTGAATTTCTCGCTTTGATTCCCTATACCTTTAATTCCCTTATCTTATGTTTTGGATATCATGCAGATGGCACATTCATCTAATACCAAAACACATTAGCTAGGCAACTTTAGAAGTTTGGAAGTACTAATTTTAGAGTTCAAAAGAAGCTCCTCACCCATAAACACTGTTGTAGCAACTTCTTGTATTTCTATATTTGATTAAGTGTATTTAGCAATTTTCTTTAGTGCACATAAAGCCCCTCATGCTAACAGCCCACAATCATAACAGTTCAATTGATAAATTGGGTACATAAACAAAATGTACATAAGTTGGGTTACCTTGTGGCGGTGGGGCTATAGCGACGGGCAGTGGCGGTGGGGCAGTGGCGGCGGGTGGCTCTCCCTCTTCTGGTCTCCCTATTCTCTTCTCCCCCTTCTCCCTCTTCTCCCTCTTCTCTATTCTTCTTCTCTTTTCTTTCTGTCTGGTCTGTCATCGCGAGGCGCCTGGTGTGGTGTACAATAAAATAGATCTGCGACCGCTATCGGCAACTGCCTGCGGTCGCTGATTTTTAATGATGTGGACATATTAGCGACCGCATACGGTCGCAGTTAATGAGTAGTCGCAAAAGAATAGCCCGCGAACAATTCAGGCCAATTTTTAAGTGGTAAAAATACACCTGCGATCGAACAGCGACCGCCGGCAGTCGTCGATATCAGCTAGCGACCTGATTCCCAAACGGTCGCCGAAAGTGGTCGCTGATGTCCACAATAGCGACCGTATAGTGCGGTCGCTGAAATCTTTGGTCGCTGATAGAGCATTTTCTTGTAGTGTATTTAGCTGGCACTTCAGACACTTTTTGACGTACTCAAATGCTTCTTTGAATATCGTGGGCCAGTAATATCCTTGCCGATGTACCTTGTAGGCTAATGACATTGCCACCATATCTCCACATATTCCCTCGTGAACTTCCCGAAGGGCATATTCCGCCTCTAATGGCATCAAAAATTTTAACAAAGGGGACAAATAGGCCATTCGATATAGATCTCCATTTATTAGGACAAAGTTTGAGCTTCTGTGTTTTATCTTCCTTGATAACAGTCGATCCAAAGGTAGTACGCCATCGGCTAGATACTCCAGATATGGAGCCATCCAACTTGTCGACCATTGCAAACATATCACCTCTGCATTCTATACACTTGGCTGATTCAGAATCTCCAGGTAGACCGATCCACTGAAGGTGCTGGCCTCGATCGTAGCCAACCGAGCCAGTGCGTCGGCTATCGTATTGTTCGACCGATCTACTCCATGGAATTCAAAGGACTCAAACATCTATAGCCTATCCTTTGTCTCTGCCAATTATTTTACCATTCGGGTACCACGAGCCTCATATTCCCCCGAGATCTGCTTGATCACTAATTGTGAATCGCTGAAGATGACCAGCCTCTGCACCTCAAGACTCTTTGCTAGCCGAAGCCCTGCCTATAACGGCTTCGTTTCAGCCTCATTATTTGTGGCCTTGAACCCAAATCTTATCGTCTGCTGCACTTTGAAACCTTCAGGGCTGGTTAAAATGACGCTCGCCCCGCTAACATCCGAAGTAGTTGAACCATCCGTGTACAGGGTCCACGAGCTCTGTTCTGGCAGAACAACTATAATAATTCGTTTGGTCCCTTCGGCCGGTTCCATTGTGCCATCTGTTTCGGAGAACGAACATTCCACCACGAAGTCTGCCAAAGCTTGTCCTTTGATGGCCGTCCGAGAATGGTATTCCAATATGAATTGGGACAACTCCATGGTCCACGCCGCAAGCCTTCCTGAGACTTCTGGCTGACCCAGGACCTTTTTCAATGACTGATCCATATACCACTATTAGCCGACCTTGGAAATATTGCCGAAGCTTTCTACTGGCTATTACTAGAGCGTAGGCAAATTTCTCTAGGTTTGGGTACCTTATTTCCGCATTCCGTAAGGAATGGTTTATATAATAAACCGGGTGCTACCTACTGCCAACGAACTTGTCGCCAAATACAAGTATAGTGGCTATGTAAGAATGGGTTTCACCAGCAAAGGAGCCAAAAGCAAATACCTTTTTATCTCTTAAAATGCATCTTCACACTCTGCAGTCCATTGGAAGCTCTTCACTTTCTTCGGCCCTTTCAGTGTATCAAAGAATGGAAGACATCTTTCTATCGATTTGGACATGAACCTTCTCATGGCCGCAACCTGACCCGTCAGGCACTGAACATCTTTGTACGACTGAGGGAACTTCATATCCAGTATAGCTTTTATCTTCTCAGGGTTCGCATCTACCCCTCTTTGGCTGATCATGTACCCTAAGAATTTTCCTGCTCCTAGTCCAAAGGTGCATTTGGTAGGATTTAGCCTCAGGTTGTAATGCCAAACTGTTTAGAAGTAGTCCTCCAAATCGTCCAGATGCCCTCGGACCGACATACTTTTGACGATTATATCACCACATACACTTCCATGCTCTTTCCCAGTTGTCTGCTAAAGACGTAGTTCATCATCCTTTGGTATGTGGCCCCAGCGTTCAATAACCCGAAGGCCATCTTCTTGTAGGCATATACCGAACGATGTGCGATGAACACCGTCTTCGGTATATCCTCTTTGTGCATTGACATCTGGTGGTATCCTGATAATGCATCCATGAAGCTGAGTAGGGCGTACCCTGAAGTGGCATCAATAAGTTGGTTGATGTGTGGTAGGGGGTAAAAGTCTTTCGGGCATGCCTTGTTCAGATCAGTGTAGTCGATGTAGACTTGCCACTTCCCGTTCTGCTTTTGAACCAGTACCACGTTTGCCATCCACTCTAGGTAATCTATCTCAAAGATGAAGTCTGTTGCCAACAGCTTTGCTATCTCTTCATCTATTATCCTCAGCCTTTCTGGGGGGAAGATCCTTCTCTTCTGTGGGATTGGCTTCTTTGTTGGGTCCACGTGAAGTCAGTGTTCTGCTACTTTAAGTTCGACCCCTGGCATGTCACTGGGGGCCCACGCAAAAATGTCGATATAGCTCTACAACAGTTCTACCAAGTGGGTCCGAAAGAGTTCTGGCAACGCTATCCCGATCTTTACTGTCTTGTCTTGCTTCCCTGGCACCAGCTCTATGTCTTCCGTCTCCTCTGCCGACGTGACCAATGGCTCTTGGCTGCTCTCGGATCTCTATTGCTATAATCTATGTGACGGCCCCAGAATAGGTCCAGTCAACCCAACCCATTCTGAGTCGCCAAACACATGGTACAGAATCCAAATACAATCTTTTATAACACAAGGTCGTGAAAAATACGACCAGACACTGTGAGTGTCAATACAAACATCTAGAAAATATAAACTTTCAACTAAGTCCTCATTACAATTATTATCACACTATTTTATAAAAATAGTGAGGACTACTACTGCTCTAACTCGGACCATCACTCTGTCCCTCGACTAGTCCCTAAGACATTCTCATTTCCTGTAGAGGACAATAGATGAAAAGGGTGAGCTCAACTAGCCCAGTAAAGAATATTATGACTAAGATAATAAAAAATAAATTATCGTTAGTCTTTAACAATTCAGATAGAATATTATGGACAACAAGTTTTAGATCAACAACTGCAGCGGGAGTAACAATGCATCAGAAGAGTTAAGTAAAAGATAATGCCTACTATCTTCTATGATTTGAAAGTCCATAATCAATATTTTATCCCTGTAACATCAATCAATATATATCTTGAATCAAATATTCATCTTTGCACTACGGCCAAAGATATTCATTTGTATCACCAGTGGTCATGTTCATCTCAACACCTGTTCATCTTTGCACTACGGGCTAAAGATATTCATCAGGTAATCATTCATCTTTGCTCTACAGGCCAAAGATATTCAGTTATATCACCATTTAGAACTGAGGATGATAAAAAATAATATAAATAATGAATCCAGTGAAATAAAGGACAAAGATTACGGATTCGTAATTTAGTTTATCCAAGTTTAAGAATACTCCATAATGATACTTTGTGGAGCAAAATTCAAGAATAAAGATCAAAACTTGGATCCAATCAAAGATAGGACCCATAATAGCCAACTTGAACAAATAGAAGAAAATTTAATTTTTTTCGTGAATAGTGCCGTATACGTGAATAGTGTCGTATACGTGAATAGTAACCCCGACGAAAAAAGTAAGAATTTCATAACAAAATCCATGCCAATATTTTGGTATAATGATATTGAAAAGAATAACATCATTTACGAAAGAAAATAACATCCCTTACGGAAAAAAAAAATATCCTTTACCTCAAAAGAACAGTACTTCTGACTGAAATTTAAGGTATAATGTTGAAGGAAACTTGCACTGAATAACAACACTCAAAGTATCTAAATACTCACAAAGATACGCTCGATATTATAGAGAGAGAAAACTTCTGATTCTGGTGTGATTTTCAATTCTAAACTAAGCATCCTATTTATAGGAGAATGGAAGGGTACTATTTGAATAAAAATCACGGACTGCACAGTGAAAAATTTCGGACAAATTCACGGGCGTGCACCGACGAAATTTTTTTATTTTACTATTCATTATTGTGCAATAAAATATTCTAATAAAATAAAAACTTTAAATAAAATATAATATATATATATATATAATAATAATAATAATAATATTACTCCCTCTCCTACACGCAACATCCCCCCCACCCCATTTTCATTTTTCATCCCACATGTGGTCCCCACCCCACATGTCACTTTCATATATATAATATATATATATATATATACTGAATAATTTTATACCGATTATTTTGAAAAATGAGTAAGTGGGGGTACATATAATAAGCCAAATTTATAACAAATACTGATAAAAATACCTCAGCACTAATTTCTTCTTTTATATCCACAAAAATAAATATTTTATTATCATATAAATTAATAATTAATTATTCACAAATAATATTACAGAACTACAAAATTGACAACCAGGTCATTCCCAGGAAAGAGGGGGCCTTCCGATAAGGATTTCTCCTTACTGGCGCGCAATTAAATAACCCCTCCTAGACAGAACTTCCTTAGACATTGCCAATAATGCTATCTAATAATATTATTCAAATAATATGAGTTATTGATTTGATAATTTAAAATACTGTGCAATGACAATTATTGAATCAATAAAATATTATGCAATTATCAATGTAGCAATTATTGCATCAATAATATAAAATATTGAACAGTAATTACTATAAAAATTATTGAGTAGTGACTTCTTACGTAAGAATTAATAATTATAATAATTGTGCAATACCGTGTGCTACTGTGCAACACCGCGTATTACTGTATTTTAACCACCGGGTATTTCAACAGTTTTAACGGTAACAACCACGCCGTTATTTTTAGAAAACTCATTGTTGTCGTTTTCTTCATCCGACAGTTATTCTGTTGTGGGGTCCACAAATGGCTGCGCCGTCGTACGAATATTCCCCGACAACAAGAATATTCCACGACCAAACGAATATTTCCCGACAACATGAATATTTTATTACCACTTGCTAACTTTGAAAAATTTGCATAAATCACCCCATAACTTACCACATTCATCAAATCAACACCTTACTATTTCAAAATAATATATAGAGGAAATTAAATTTTTTATTCATAAAAGTTGGGGTCTTACAACATCCCCTCCTTATGAAATTTCATTCTCGAAATTGACGTGCGTACCTGGTATGTCGAAAGGGTGAGGATACCTCGCTTTTATTTTCGATTCCAACTCACAGGTCATTTCCTCAATAGCATGGTTCCTTATCAAAACTTTGACTTGTGGTATAACCTTTGTGCGTAGGACATGTTCCTTCCTATCCAAGATCTTGACTGGTACCTCCTCATACGTTAAATCTTCGGTTATCTCGTTTGGTTCTAACTCAATAATGTGGTTCGGGTCTTTCACATATTTACCTAACATAGATATGTGAAACACGTTATGAACACGAGACATGCTTGGAGGTAATGCGAGTCTATAGGCCACATTTCCTACTCGGTCAAGAATCTCAAATGGACCAATGAATCGTGGATTGAGCTTTCCTCTCTTCCCAAACCTCGTAACTCCTTTCCACGGAGTAACACGTAACAATACATAGTCCCCAACATTAAATTCCACGTCCTTTCGATGAAGATCCTTATAACTCTTTTGTCGATCATGTGCTGTTTGTATACGTTGTTGGATCATTTGGATCTTTTCCGTAGTCATACGTACTAACTTCGGTCCCAACAATATTGCCTCACCCACCTCTTCCCAACACACTAGAGAACGACACTTTCTCCCATACAATGCCTCGAATGGAGCCACGCCTATACTTGCCTGATAACTGTTGTTGTAAGAGAATTCCTCCAATGGTAGGTACTTATCCCAACTCCCTTTGAAGTCTAGAACACAGAGTCTCAATAGATCTTCAAGAGTTTGAATAGTCCTTTTCGATTGCCCGTCCGTTTGAGGAAGATATGCCGAACTGAATCGTAAATCCGTGCCCATAGCTTTCTGCAAACTAACCCAAAATTATGAAGTAAATCTTGGGTCACGATCCGAAACTATGGATACTGGCATACCATGCAACCTCATAATCTCATTCACGTACATACGAGCAAGACGTTCAAGGGAATATGTCTCCCGTATCGGCAAGAAATGAGCAGACTTGGTTAATCTATCAACAATAACCCAAATCGTATCTATGCCTTGAGAAACCTTGGGAAGACCTGTAACGAAATACATGGTAATGTGTTCCCACTTCCATTTTGGAATCTCAAGTGGTTGCAATGGACCCTTCGGCACTTGATGCTCCGCCTTTACACGTTGATAAGTTAAACACCTCGAGATAAACTCCGCGATCTCTCTCTTCATATTGTTCCACCAAAATGTATGTCGAAGATCACGATACATTTTGGTACTCCCAAGATGGATTGCAAACGGTGTATTGTGTGCCTCCATCATAATTCTATGCTTCAGGTCAAAATCGTTAGGAACACAAAGTCTGGAGTTGACTCGAAGTATTCCTTCTTCATCGATTCTTCCTTCCGGAACCGCACCTTCTTGCACCTTTTCATCTTCATCAGCTCCGGATCTGTAGCTTGAGCAGTTTTAACTATATCAATTAAAGCTGGTTCTATGCATATACTTGACATCATCATGTGGGTCCCTGGAGTCTTGAACTCTATCTCCATCTTTTATAATTCACACAGAATAGGCCTTTGTGTGGACATCATCGCACTTGTTCCCGCATATGATCTTCTACTCAACACGTCAGCTACCACGTTCGCTTTTTCAGGATGGTATTGGATGGTATGATCGTAATCTTTCAACAGATCAAGCCAACATCGTTGCCGCATGTTGAGTTCCTTTTGAGTGAAGAAATATTTAAGGCTCTTATGATCCGTATAAATCTCCACTTTCTCCCCGTACAGGTAGTGTCTCCAGATCTTCAACGCGAAAATGACTGCTGCCAACTCTAAATCATGAGTAGGATAATTCCTCTCATATTCTTTGAGTTGTTGTGAGGCATAGGCTATGACTTTCCCATGTTGCATGAGAACACATCCTAACCCTTTGCCTGAAGCATCGCTGTAGATAACAAATCCATCTGAACCAGATGGTATTATCAGAACAGGTGCTGAAATGAGTCTCCTCTTGAGCTCTTGGAAGCACTTCTCGCATTCCTCACTCCAAACGAATTTTGTATCTTTCTGAGTCAGCTGAGTTAATGGAGTAGTGGTTCGAGAAAATCCCTCCACGAACCTCCGATAATAACCAGCTAAGCCCAGAAAGCTACGCACTTCAGTCACCGACTTTGGTTGCTCCCAACTTTGTATTGCTTCAATCTTCGCCAGGTCCACATATACTCCATGTTTCGATACCACGTGCCCAAGGAATGCTACTTCCTCAAGCTAGAACTCGCATTTCTTCATTTTGGCATATAGCTTGTTTTCACGAAGCCTTTGAAGTACCAGCTTCAGGTGGTTCTCATAATCTTCACGACTTTTGGAATAGATGAGGATGTCATCAATAAAGACAACCACGAACTGATCCAAATATTCCTTGAATACTCGGTTCATCATATCCATGAAAGTAGCAGGAGCATTAGTCAATCCAAAAGACATGACTAGGAATTCATAATGCCCGTACCGAGTTCTGAAGGCAGTCTTCGGAATATCCTCAGTTTTAATCTTCAACTGATGATATCCAGAACGAATATCCATCTTTGGAAAGAATTGTACACCTTGCAACTGGTCGAACAGGTCATCAATGCGAGGTAGCAGATACCTATTCTTGATGGTGACATGGTTTAACTTTCAATAGTCAATACAAAGTCGCAGACTCCCGTCATTCTTCTTTACGAATAAGACAGGAGCACCCCAAGGAGACGTACTAGGACGAATAAAACCGATGTCAAACAACTCCTGTAGTTGGACCTTTAACTCCTGAAGTTCAATAGGAGCCATTCGATATGGGGTTTTAGAAATGGGTTTTGTACTGGGCTCAAGGTCAATAAAGAATTCAACTTCACGTTCTGGGGGTAGACCGGGAAGTTCTTCGGGAAATACATCAGAAAACTCATTAACAACAAAAATATTATTCAAATCTGACGTATTCTGGTTTAGATCAGTGACATGAGCTAAGAAAGCTTGACATCCGTTTTTCAATAAACGAATAGCTTTGTGACTTGAAATGACATTGATTGATTTTAGGGGTTTAGTTGTTTGAATTCGCACAACAGGTTGGTTAGGAATATGAAAACTAACAACCCTATGAAAACAATCAATTTTGGCATAATAAGTGGTTAACCAGTCAATTCCTAAAATCACATCAAATGCAAGTATTTTCAAAGATATAAGATCAACAGGTAGGGTGAGGTTGCCAATTTGAATCAAGCAAGATTTATAAACTGTAGATGTAATGAAGGTCTCTCCCAACGGAGTCTCAACAGATAAGTCAAGGTCTAATTTCTCAGGTGTCAAGTTCAAAAGTTGAGCACATGTAGGTGATATAAACGAAAGGGTAGCACCGGTATCTAACAAAGTGTAAACTTCGCAAGAGTTTATGATTAGCTTACCCGTGATCACCTTGTTCGGGTTCCTCGCGTTTTGGGCAGTCACGACAAACGCTGTTCCAGAAACCACCGACTTTGACTTGTTCGGAACCGCCTTTAGAGTCACCACCCCCGCTGGACTTGGTTTCGCTACAAGACAATCTCGAGCTATGTGTCCTTCCTTTCCACAGTTATAGCATGCCTTGAATTGTTGTGGGCAGTTTGGGCTGATGTGTCCCTCTTACCCGCATTTATAGCATACGACCGGTGGTCGTTCTCCTCCTCTAGAAACAGTTGATGGTGGTGCTGCTGTCGACGTTTTCACGTTCTCATTGTTGTACCTTCTCTTCTTGAAATCTCCCCCCGACTCACTTCTTCTATTATCATGGCTACGATTACCACCGAAGTGGTTACTGCTTCTGTCATGATACTTTCCTCCTCGCTGGTTGTCATTGCTCCAATGACTACTGCCACTGGTACGACCCTGGTTGTGGTCCCTTGGTTGAACGGACTCATTATCTCGTTCTAATAACTAAGCCCTGTTTCCTACATCTGAATAGAGAGAGAATTTGTGAGAAATGAGGTATTGACGAATTTTGGATTTCAAACCTCTCAGAAATATTCGCGTCATACGTTCCTCATTCTCTACCGAATGAGGTGCAAACCTAGACAACTCCGTGAACTTAGCCTCGTACTAGGACACAGTCATGTTGTTTTGTTCCAGTCTGATAAACTCTACCTCCTTCATATGACGAATACTTTCAGGAAAGTACTTGTCATTGAATAGTTTCTAGAACGCTTCCCAAGACATCTTGAGTGCGGCAGTCTGGGTACGCTTCACAGATTCCCACCAGTAGTCTGCCTCTCCACGGAACATAAAGGTGGCGAATGGAACCTTTTGTTCCTCCGTGCATTCCAAGACATCAAATATCTTGGTAATTTGTGTAACCCACGTTTCCGCCTTGATCGGATCCGGCTTTCCCAAAAATTCTGGTGGTCCCAATTCTTTGAACTATTTGGCAGTGACAAGCCGCGAGTTGCTATTATCTCCACCTGTATTTTGCACACGAGTCTCCCTCGTCTGGTTTTGCATGAACTGCAAAAAGCTTCTAATCATCTCATCGTTTATCGTCTGATCAGTGTTGTTTTCAGGATGAACATTGTCTTCCTGTTGCACGTTCTCCTGGTTGGTGATTAAAGGTGTCTCCACGGTCTCATTCACTCCATTGTTAACATTCTCAGCTGCCATTCTCAAATACTGTCATAAAACAAGGGTTAATTAAACAAATTAACATATCACATGCTAACCCTATGCTCCGACTGACCAATTAAATATCAAATAAGCTTAGGTAAGACACACTAGCGAAGGATTTATTCGTCTCTCCTCTCTTAGTTCTATTCCCCGATATCCGACAGAGATCATATCCCTAAGCTCTGATACCAACTGTGACGGCCCCAGAATAGGTCCAGTCAACCCAACCCATTCTGAGTCGCCAAACACATGGTACAGAATCCAAATACAATCTTTTATAACACAAGGTCGTGAAAAATACGACCAGACACTGTGAGTGTCAATGCAAACATCTAGAAAATATAAACATTCAACTAAGTCCTCATTACAATTATTATCACACTATTTTATAAAAATAGTGAGGACTACTACTGCTCTAACTCGGACCATCACTCTGTCCCCCGACTAATCCCTAAGACATTCTCATTTCCTGTAGAGGACAATAGATGAAAAGGGTGAGCTCAACTAGCCCAGTAAAGAATATTATGACTAATATAATGAAAAATAAATTATCGTTAGTCTTTAACAATTCAGATAGAATATTATGGACAGCAAGTTTTAGATCAACAACTGCAGCGGGAGTAACAATGCATCAGAAGAGTTAAGTAAAAAATAATGCCTACTATCTTCTATGATTTGAAAGTCCATAATCAATATTTTATCCCTGTAACATCAATCAATATATATCTTGAATCAAATATTCATTTTTGCACTACAGCCAAAGATATTCATTTGTATCACCAGTGGTCATGTTCATCTCAACACCTGTTCATCTTTGCACTATGGGCTAAAGATATTCATCAGGTAATCATTCATCTTTGCTCTACAGGCCAAAGATATTCAGTTATATCACCATTTAGAACTGAGGATGATAAAAAATAATATATATAATGAATCTTGTGAAATAAAGGACAAAGATTACGGATTCATAATTTAGTTTATCCAAGTTTAAGAATACTCCATAATGATATTTTGTGGAGCAAAATTCAAGAATAAAGATCAAAACTTGAATCCAATCAAAGATAGGACCCATAATAGCCAACTTGAACAAATAGAAGAAAATTTAATTTTTTTTCGTGAATAGTGCCGTATACGTGAATAGTAACCTCGACGGAAAAAGTAAGAATTTCATAATAAAATCCATGCCAATATTTTGGTATAATGATATTGAAAAGAATAACATCATTTACGAAAGAAAATAACATCCCTTACGAAAAAAATAATATCCTTTACCTCAAAAGAACAGTACTTCTGACTGAAATTTAAGGTATAATACTGAAGGAAACTTGCACTGAATAACAACACTCAAAGTATCTAAATACTCACAAAAATACGCTCGATATTATAGAGAGAGAAAACTTTTGATTCTGGTGTGATTTTCAATTCTAAACTAAGCATCCTATTTATAGGAGAATGGAAGGGTACTATTTGAATAAAAATCACAGACTGCACAGTGAAAAATTTTGGACGAATTCATGGGCGCGCACCGGCGGAAAATTTTGATTTTACTATTCATTACTATGCAATAAAATATTCTAATAAAACAAAACTTTAAATAAAATATAATATATATATATATATATATATATTACCTACCGTATGAGGTAGGTAATTAAATATATATATATATATATATATATATATATATATAATATTACTCCCTCTCCTACACGCAACATCCCCCCCACCCCATTTTCATTTTTCATCCCACATGTGGGCCCCACCCCACATGTCACTTTCACATATATAATATATATATATATATATATATATATATATTCTGAATAATTTTATACCGATTATTTTGAAAAATGAGTAAGTGGGGGTACATATAATAAGCCAAATTTACAACAAATACTGATAAAAATACCTCAGCACTAATTTCTTCTTTTATATTCACAAAAATAAATATTTTCTTATCATATAAATCAATAATTAATTACTCACAAATAATATTACAGAACTATAAAATTGACAACCAGGTCGTTCCCAGGAAAGAGTGGGTCTTCCGATAAGGATTTCTCCTTGCTGGAGCGCAATTAAATAACCCCTCCTAGACAGAACTTCCTTAGACATTTCCAATAATGCTATCTATTAATATTATTCAAATAATATGAGTTATTGATTTGATAATTTGAAATACTGTGCAATGACAATTATTGAATCAATAAAATATTATGCAATTATCAATGTAGCAATTATTGCATCAATAATATAAAATATTGAACAGTAATTACTGTAACAATTATTGAGTAGTGACTTTTTACGTAAGAATCAATAATTAGAATTACTGTGCAATACCGTGTGCTACTGTGCAACACCTCGTATTACTATATTTTAACCACCGGGTATTTCAACAGTTTTAACGGTAACAACCACGCTGTTATTTTTAGAAAACTCATTCTTGTCGTTTTCTTCATCCGACAGTTATTCCGTTGTGGGGTCCACAAATGGCTGCGCCGTCGTACGAATATTCCCCGACAACAAGAATATTCCACGACCAAACGAATATTTTCCGACAACATGAATATTTTATTACCACTTGCTAACTTTGAAAAATTTGCATAAATCACCCCATAACTTACCACATTCATCAAAACAACACCTTACTATTTCAAAATAATATATAGAGGAAATTAAATTTTTTATTCATAAAAGTTGGGGTCTTACAGTCTACTTCTGTTTGCTGACTCCCACTCCTGAAGTGATCAGCGAGTTTCGGTAGCATCTCCTCGCCAAGTCGAGATCCCCTGCTACCTCCCCGACCCCATGCTGAGTAGGGAACTTGATCTTGAAGTGGGTTATGGAGGTCACAACTTGAAAGGCCGTAAGGGTAAGCCTTCCCAGGATGGCGTTGTAGGCCGAATCCACGTGTACCACGTAGAATTTGCACACAATTTCTGCTTGCTATGGAGCAATCCCGAAGATTACTGGCAGTTCAATAGTTCCAGCGACTTTGACCGGGTCGTTGCTGAAGCCGTATAAGAGAGACTCCTGCCCGATCTCCATCTTTTTTTCCATCCAAGTTCATCCTCTGATAAGTATGGGCGTATAAGATATCCACTGAAAACCCATTGTCTATCATCATTCTTTTCATATCCACCGACCTCACCTGTGTCGTGATCACTCGTACTCCTTCATGTGGTTCAATTGGCTCGGTGGAGAAGTCTTCATCTGTAAAAGATATGACTGAACCCGGGTGGGGTCTTTCTCATCTGACGGGTTGGTCGGCGACTGTCATAACAGAATCCAAATAGTAACGTCGCTTCTTTCTGGAGAGCTTTCCCATCATACCGCCCGTGATGACGTCCACCACGTGGATGGCCCCCTGAGTCGAATTCTGTTGTGGTTGTTGGTTCGGGGCATTGTGCATCTGTTGTGCCTTTGGGGCTTCCCGACCTGATACGAACTGAACCAAATCGCCATTTTATACGTTCTTCTCGATCAAATCCCTTAGGCCCCAACAGTCCTCAGTATAATGTCCGACTGCTTCATGGTAGTCACAAAATCGGTTAGGATCCCCGGAGCCGGGCCTGATGCCATCTGGGGGCAACTGGTAGCCAGGCTGGTTCCTCATGTGATCTAGGGCGGTGGTCCTACTGGCGTTGAGTAGGGTGTAAAACCAGTTCACCCTTTCCTTTGGAGCCGATCGGCCTCCCCCCAAACTTCTGCTGTTGTCGTTGTACCTCTTATGGTTATTGTCGTTGTACTTCTTCTGGTTGTTGTCCGGTCTTTCATTCCCTTACTGCTTCGAGTTCCCTTCGAATTTGCCCTTTTCCTTTTCCTTTTCTTTAGGTTTCTCGGTAGTCCCACGCTTCAGGCTTTCCATAGCTTCTTCCATCACGATGAAGCTTTCTGCCTTTTCGAAGGCTTCGGCCAGACTTCACGGGTGGTTGAACATTAACTTCTTCACCAGCTTCTCAAATTTCACCAGGTCCAGCCCATTCTGGAAGAGCCCTACGGCCTGCAAGTCATTGAGGTCGGCCACCTGGCCGACTGCCTCTCTGAATCTTTTCACGTATTGGCCCAGCGTCTCGTTAGAGTGTTGCCTGACCTGGGCCAATGATCCAGTGGGCTTTCCTCTTCTCCTATTGCTCCCGAACTGAGTATGGAATTTGTTGCATAGTTCTTCCCATGACAAGACCGAATTCGGGGCCAATGTGTTCATCCAATACCGGGCGTCTTTCCTCAAGGTCGTGATGAAGGTGTTGCACTTAACTGCGTCGGTATAGTTGTAATAGTCCATCAATCTGTCATATATTTGGTTGTGTTCATATAGATCGCCCGACCCATCATAACTTTCCATGTAGGGCAGCCTTTTGGCGAGGTAACCCTTTTCCCGGAGGATATCTTCCGAGAATGGGGAGGCCTTCTTCCCCAAACTCACTTTCCCCTGCTGGCTCTCGATCAGCTACTTCTGCAGATCCTCCAGCTTTTTTGTCAGCATCTCAATCCCTGCAAGTGCCAGGTCAGAATTCTTCTTCGGGGATAATCTTTCTTTTGGTTCTTTTCGATCCCGATGGCTCCTGCAATCTTTCTCATCCTCCCAGTGAGACCAGGGGGGTCTTCGGTAGTCTCTGTCTCGATTACGCCGAGGACTATCCTGAGGATTTTCCTTCGGCTTCTGGAATGATGGTTGGGCTTCCTGATGAGACCGCTTCCCATGGGGGCTGTCTTGTCTTCGTTCTTTGTGACGATCCACTTGTGACCTCCTTTCATCACGCCGAGGGCTGTTGGAACGTTGTACTCTCGAACGCCCCTCAGTTCGACAATCTTCTGATCTGCTTCGTTCCCGAGAGTGGCTCTGAATCCTATTCTTGATTCTTCTTGTGTGGTCGTCATACTTTCGGGACTCTCTGTGTGGAGACCTCCCCCGTCCACCGTGGTTAAGGTGACTGGAGGCCTCGTCTTTGACCATATGCACCACCTGTTTGGTGAGCTCTTCTTTCTGCATCATGAGGACCTTTAAAGCTTGCTCCGTGTCCTCTATCTCTTTCATCTTTTGGGCCACGGCCACTTCACAGTCCTCCCAAAGATGAGTTCGAGGCGGTGTGCCTTCCACCCTCTTCCAGTCTTTCTTTTCCTAGCTGGTTGTGTGGAACAGCTTTCGTTGGGCTCTAGGCAGGCCTCCTCCTTGGGAACTGGCAAAATTATTTTGAGGGCCAAGCCGTGTGTGGATGCTGGATGGCCCCAACCTATCTTTCAACGACCCCTTTGGTTGTGTGGACGCTGCCGCTGACGACTGTCCCCTGCCGAAAATTGTCTTGCTATTCACCATGTTTTTCGACGTAGTGATCTATTATTTGTGATTGTAATGCCCTCCTTCTACTGCCAATGTTAACGCCAAGATTCGTCCACGTGCTCCAATCACCAAGCGCGTCCAATCCTGCACAAAACGGGTAAACACCAAAGCTTGATGGCTTGAGCAGCCAGGGGATAGCTCCGGTGTGAGAGTAAGTACAGGCTGACAAGGTTTAACAATAGAGGTATAATACTCTATTGCTGGAAATAATAAAGTGTAGGTGTACCTTGTGAATAGTCAAGCCCTATATTTATAGTACCTCACATCCATGCTAGAATCCAATTTCATATTGGATTAGGGTTTCCCCGTGTATCCTTTTCATAATAGGATAGATTCAAATCTCCCAAGATATAGGAAATTCAATCAATGCATGACTCTTCCCTCTATAAGTAGAATCTCCATATAACTAGGAGTTATCACCCATCATGGACCTTCCGGACCCCCCATAGCCCAATCGCGGCCCAACCGAGGCCAAGCCCAATCCGAATCTTTGGTCCTCAAATATTCGGGCCCCAATCCGGATCTTTGGTCCTCAAATATTCGTTTCCCTGGTTCAGGTGCTTGGTGATTAGAGCGCATGGACGAATCTTGGCGTACGCATTGGTAAAGCTCCATTCTACTTGGGGAAGCTTCGGGACAAGTTTAGTGATCGCCTGGAATCTTTTGGGAGGGATGTCTCCCAGGGAAACGTTAGCTCGTTTGTGGGAGGCCCATTTCGGCAGGCAAAGTGTATTGGCGCTAGAAGGAGGGGATTACAATCACAAATAACAGATCACCACGTCGGAAAACACGGTGAATAGCAAGACAATTTTCGGCAGGGGACAGTCATCGGCGGCAGCGTCCACACAACCAAAGGGGTCGGTGAAAGACAGGTTGGGGCCATCCAGCGTCCACATAACCAAACCGTGTTTCTGGCCCTCGGACGAAGGACTGACCAGTAACCAGTTAAGTTCAGGGGCTTCTTCTAGCGCCAATGTTAACGCCAAGATTCGTCCACGCGCTCCAATCACCAAACGCGTCCAATCCTGCACAAAACGGGTAAACACCAAAGCTTGACGGCTTGGGCCGCCAGGGGATAGCTCCGGTGTGAGAGTAAGTACAGGCTGATAAGGCTTAACACTGGAGGTATAATACTCTATTGCTGGAAATAATAAAGTGTAGGTGTACCTTGTGAATAGTAAAGCCCTATATTTATAGTACCTCACATTCATGCTAGAATCCACTTTTATATTGGATTAGGGTTCCCCCGTGTATCCTTTTCATAATAGGATAGTATCAAATCTCCCAAGATATAGGAAGTTCAATCAATGCATGACTCTTCCCTCTATAAGTAGAATCTCCATATAACTAGGAGTTATCACCCATCATAGACCTTTCGGACCCCCCATGGCCCAATCACGGCCCAATCGAGGCCAATCCCAATCCGGATCTTTGGTCCTCAAATATTCGGGCCCCAACAATAGGGAATCACGCAACACACAATCAAAGTTTTTTTATGTTATTATACCTTTAGTTAGATCAGTCTCCAAGAGATAAGAAATTTAGATAACCATGATTTAGATTAGTATTATCCTTTTGTATTTATCTACTCTACCATCATCAGCTATATATACCATGTAATACTCATGTATCAATTATCTTAGAGAGAATAATAAAATTATTGTGTTCTATTATGGTATCAGAGCTATAATGCCTAACAGCTTATGATCTATATCTTTTTTCTCTCTACATATCTCCTGTTATCACAGTCTCACTATTCAGACAGTCTGCACTATAATCCAGACCCCTTGATTACTTGTCTGCATTCCAGCAAATGTCCCCGATTTTTTTTATTCTTCCATCTTCTTCTTATAATTTTGTCGTCTCCATTGTCTCACTATCTAGAAAGTCTACGTGCCTGTCTGCATTCCAGCAGACAATTAATTATTCTTCTTCTATCAATGGCTTCCTTGACTTCTAGTTTTCATTCTTTTTCCTATGATTTGGAAAGGTGGCTTAACCCAGAATCATTCCAAGAACTCTGTCTTCGATCATATACTGCCAATCCTAAATTGGTCACGCCTCCATGGCCGATCAAATATATACAGTCCATTTCAAAATTTTGACGACTCTTTGGTCCATGAAAATGATGATTACAAATTCCTAGATGACTGCAAATTCCTAGATGATGCAACATCATGGTCTATGAGTGATATCCTCAATCAAATATTTTGTTTACAAAAGTTATCTACTCAGTCTGTCAAAAGTTATCTTGCCGAAGCGACATTGCTTCTTTATGCGTTTGAAACCACGGGCGGTTCTCTTAGTGAGTCAGAGTTTACCGATTTTTTAGTTGAAGGCCTTGATGATACTCTCTTCAAAAGAGTTCATGATTATTATTATTTGATGAATCCTTCCTTTAATGATTTGTCCACTCTTCTATTTGGACATGAAAAAATGCTACAACAATGCACTTCAATCCCGTCCATTGGTACTTTAAAAATTGAGCCTAATGATATTCATGTGTCTGTGGTTACACATCATGAGGAACTCTCTTCTATTGTTGATATTGATATATACCGAACAATTTGGATGTTGATCAAGTACTGGACACCATCGACATTGGTCTTTCTTCCTCTAGAATCTTAAGTTCTACTAGACTAAAGACCCCTTCTTCAGCCGGTGATTCTACATCCTCTGTTCGAGTTATTGATGATTTTGGTTATAATACAACAGAGTGCTTCTTAGATTCTGAAGTGTTTGGAGTTGTATCTGATTCTGCACGCTCCATCGGTGAGAAAAGCAATGATGAAGCAAATTACAGTATTAACGATCATTCACGCCGGTCGTCACCAAATGAAGTTGGTGAACAAATTTAGTTTTTCATGGTAAACATACTGTTTAGAATGGGTTCAACAGTATACTTGCACCTTCCATCATTGAAGAAGCAACTTTACCTAAAGCTTCATCTTCAACTGAGGTGCACTCCGCAACAAGTTTTCCTTGTTAATGACTCTCCAAAGTTTCATTTTTTATCTCCGGATCTCTTAAATTTTCAACTTGGGTCTCACGCACAATCTAATGATACTTCTTTTCTCATAGTACCATCAAGTTGCCAACTTTCCAAATTTGAAATAATAACCTCATTTTCACTCACATTCATGACTATATTCGTCCATTTTTGGATGTCTTCCAAAATTCATATTTGGTTTGTTCAGAATATGCAAATCTGTCAAAAGGTGGGACAACTAATTCTAAGCATTATTTGGATATAGTCACCAACTTACGTTGCTTTGGCTTGGGCGTTCAAGATATGAAAAGCCAATTATTTGACATGTTTCCAAAGCAACTCCTTGGTGGAGATTTAAGGGTAATTCATTTTGCGACAGCCACATTCACAGATGCTACATCAGAAGTCATAATAAACTGGGAGAACAATGTGGGATCAACTCACTACATATTGGGATTTCTTGCTAGGTCACCGCATATTTATGCCATGATAGTCAAGGAGTGTCATACTATACTTCGAAAGATAACACGGAATGTTGTTATGCCTTATACTCAACGACAGTTATTATCATATCCTCCTCACATGGTTAAATCAAGATGGTTATGTGACATTATTTTTGATCGAGGAAAATTTCGTTTTCAAACTAAAGTTTTTCCCAAAGCACCTTTAGTTTGCGAGGGGATATTAGGGAATCACGCAGCACACAACCAAAGTTTCCTTATGTTATTAGACCTCTAGTTAAATCAGTCTCCAAGAGATAAGAAGTTTAGATAACCATGACTTAGATTAATATTATCTTTTAGATAACCATGACTTAGATTAGTATTATCCTTTTGTATTTATCTACTCTACCATCATCAGCTATATATACCATGTAATACTCATGTATCAATTATCTTAGAGAGAATAATAAAATTATTGTGTTCTATATTAATATATATATATATATATATATATATAATAATTGTTATCTTATAATAATGATTGGTTTTTTAATATCATATAAAATAAATAAATTAACACTTTTTAAAACTTTTTAACTAAAGTTCAAACTGAATAACTCAAACCATTAACGAGTGGTTTGGTTTGTGTTGTATATTAATAGCGTTTTGGCCTGGGTTTATATCTTTTCAAACCGATGACACTGATTTCGTTTAAATTGATGCATCTAAACCGCCCAGTGTACACCCCTAGATGCAGCAAAGCCCTTCAGGCAAATTGATGACTCTTTGGAAAAAGATTCAAGTCTGGTATGTCCTTCCCCTTGCACTTCAACAAATGAAGTGGTTCCTACAAGTTCAACAGTTTGCCATTCAAGTATAAAGTTGGAGTCTGGCTGGAGACAAACCATCAGACAGCACGCTATGATTGCAGGTGATCCAAAGAGATTGCATCTGTACAAAAGCTAATAAAATGATCCTGAAATAAAAAAAAATGAGTCAGTCTACCTTTTTCTTACGAGATAATAAAATCTAGGAGGAGACGGATTTCATTTCTTTATCAAGAAGAAATCTTGATCACATAAAGGACTGACATTCAGTTTATCTTTCCCAGTTTTCACCCAACAAGTACGATTGTTTCTTCTGATCCGGTTTATCTCATTCTTTCACATGAAATATGCAATTCATAATTCTCTTATTCATACAATTAATCCAGACAAAGTTATGGGCCATGTTTTCTACAACCTTCATTTTATCATCAAGTTCATGGGTAAGACAAGATTGATCATCTCTACACTAGTATTGACTTAACCTGCAAAGGGATATACATTTCCCGACGATAGCCTCAATGATTCTACCAAACACGTGACAAAAGAATAAGGACAAAGTAAAACTCAGTCACCTTTTCACATAGTATGACAGCAGGGAAGCACCAAAAGGCACATGCATAATTAACTGAGGTGTGGGCCCAAGTGCAAATTAGGATTCACATGCCCTAATTGAATTAAATGAACAATTAGGGTTCCACGACCTCATCAAATGTGCAAATTAGGGTTCGCATGACCTAATTAAATAAAGACGGAAAAGCCGAAAATAGATATGCTAGACCCGAGAGAAGCTTCTATGTGTCCCGAGGCAGAAGGCTCGTGGAGGCAGCTCATTTTGGGAATTGATTGAGGGATTGGATTGGTGGCTAGAATGACAGGACGATCTGGGCATTACTCTGGTGATTAAAGGGTATTTCTGAAATTTCCCTGAAGGTATGTGCCTGACACATGACCACTTTTCAGAAAACCCTATAAATACCCCTTCCATTCCATTGGGAAGGGGACCTCAAGCTGGACCTCTCTTCAGACGCAGGACTTGGACTCTTGTAAGATTGAAGGACTCAGACTCTCAACACTCAAAAAGACTCTTGGAATCCCAATAACCCTAACAAGGTTTCCGGATTCTAGGAGTGGAAGAACTCAAGAAGGCTCTTGGAATCCCTGCTACCCTAACAAGGTTCTCGGATTCTAGGAGTTCTGTCACGTGTCGTTAGAGTAATCGCTCACCTATCGTTCTCCCCTCTTCAATCCATCAATCAATTCCGTGCTCTTTGTGGATTTCTCTCCTCCTCAGCTAACACAAAACCCTAACCCTAGCAAGGTACGATATCTTTGCCCACATTAAAATGGCGACTCTGCTAGGGAGGTGCAGAATTCGTGAAGGGTATGCCCACAACTCGAAGCGGAAGAACTACAGGACGAGCTTTACAGACAAATGGCATTACTTCATCGGATCCAGCTCCAAGGCAAGCAAACCAAGCTTTCCAAGACGCAAATCTAGATCTTGATCAACCAATTATCGAAGACACTTCGGAAGAAAGTTCAACATCACCATACATGGCCAACCAACAACAAACGAACGTCGGGCAAACCGGCACAGGAAGGCAAGGCGAGGATGCAAGTGGAGATCAGACAAATACTGTGCAACTGGAGATGCTTAAGGCGTTGAAGGACGCACGGGAAGGACAAGGGATAATGATGGCTATGATGCTGGAGATGCAGAGGAAGCAAGAGGAAATGGGGAATTTTCGCCAGCAGTTGATGCAGATCCCCACGTTTAAGGCCATGTTCCCAAGCAATTCGCAAGAAGAACAAGCAGGAGTGGAAAACAACAATAATGGCAGCAATAACAAAGAGAACCAGGTTGTACCCCCATTGACGGAGAATCAGTCGATTCCAATCATCAACTTGGAACCCCAGAACAGTGGTGACACACCGCAACTCAGACTGGAAGCAAGCCAACCTCAAAAAAACATCATCTCGACTGCTCTCCACGCATTTTCACAAGTGCAGATGCCAACCATCCCGAGCCATATCCAACAAACAAGCCAACCAGTACAACCAATGCAAGCTTTGCACGATGCAAGTGTGCATCAACCGATCTCTTTGCCATACATCCCGCCAATGCAGCAATACATCATAACACCACAAAGAGTCCATGCCACGAGCCAGTATATGACGAAGGATGATATGATAGATGTGATCAATCAACTTCGCACGCAGACATCCCGACCTTCGGAGTTAGACTTTACTCCATCTTACCCGGCACATATTCGAAGATAACCTTACCCGGTGGGGTATATTGAGCATCCCCCACAATTTCCAAAATACAACAGGGAGAAGGGAAATGCCAGGGAGCATATTGCCAGGTTCATGGAGTCGATGTCTCCATGGCTAGGGTATGATGAAGTAAACAACCACAACTTGTTGATGAGGGAATTTAACAAGACTTTAACGGATAGTGCCTTCAGTTGGTACTATAATTTGGAGAAGGGATCAGTCCATGATTGGGATGATCTAAAATTATAATTTTTTAAGAAATTTTTCTATGTGTAGAAACAGGTAACCATTGTAGAGCTCATGCGATTCAAGCAGAAGCCGAATGAGGAGCTTTCAGATTATGTGGACAGATTTAGAGCTCAAGCACAGAAGTGTGTAGAACCAATTGAAGAAAAGAACTTGGTGAGCATATGTTGCAATGGTGCTTTAGATGCCTTCAAGCCTCATCTCATTACAAAAGCCTGTGATTCATTTGCGACCCTCTCGTCTTTTGCACAAGACTTGGGAGGAATCATGACATTGCCTACCAGCCATACGACGGTTACATGGAAGGGCAAAAGGACGACAACTGTGGCTTTGGCAGATTCTCAATCAAAACCACATGGGGGCAAGAGGGACAAGAGCGAGAGAAATTTTGAACAGAGCAGAGGAAAGCCCGGAGACAAGTATACTAAAATGTCGGTTCTAAAGGCCATCACATGCAATGAGAAGGCATTCAGGGGCCTGTATGAACAATGGGTTGAACATGGAGTGGTGAAACCTCCCAGACCCAGATTTGTTGTGACAGAAGAAATGAAGAGGAGACCAGACTTCTGTGTGTACCATCAACACACAGGACACTCCACCATGGACTGTCATAGTCTGCGAAGGATCTATCACGAGAAGTTAGCAGCTGATGAAATCGAATTGGAAAGGGAAACACTGTGCTAAACAAGCCACTGTACAAACATCTTATCAGATAAATGAACTCCTTCCATCAATAGGGACGTCAAGAAATTGACGGAGAGATATATGGTGAAACACTATAAATCACCACCTTACTACCCAAAGTCAATGGACAAAGGCCACGAACAAAATCTTGATCAAGATTCTCTTGAAAATCCAGGATGATCATCAGAAAATATAAGTAGTTTTGTTACACAAGCTTCATCAACAGAAGATGATGGACAACATAAATATTGGCTCTAATGTTGAAAGATCTCAGAGCTGTAGATACAAAAAAAAATATATATATATATATATATTAAAAAATCCACCCAAAATAGTGGTCCACTCTAAATGGTGGCCAAGTCCTCGTAGAGTACACTTGCCAAGAAATTGGACGACCCAAGTGACGAGGCACCCGAGTGTTATACTTTATCATCAAAAGTAATCTAGGCACCTGACTATAAGTTCTCAGACCCGAAAAGTTATACTTTCAACTTTAAAAGTAATCGAGGCATCTGACTATAAGTCCTCGGATGAGAAAAGTTATACTTTCAACTTCAAAATTAATTAAGGCACCTGAGTATAAGCCCTCAACCCCGAAAAAAGTTACACTTTATCTTCAAAAGTGGTGAACATTATGCTTTCTCCGACAAAAGCAAGATTTATTTTCTTTTATGAAAATATGAACGTTATGCTTTTCGTTAAAAGCAATCTGATTATCAATAAAATTTCAAACTTTCACTTATACTTGAATAATTTTCTAAAAAAATTTTATAAAAAAAAAAATTATAGATTCAAGTTTTGGTTTGAATGAAATTAATATATATATATATATATATATATATATACGCATTATTGTCTTAGAGTCTTGATTTGAATAACTTAGGATACAATGTAAAACATTGGATCTCGAGAAAAAAATTCAAGTTAAAGGCAATCGATAATGTTAAAAGAAACTTTATTCTGATAAATGAAATATATGTAAATGAGTTTCTGATATAGGAAAAAGAAAAGACTTCAAAAGGCCATGATCTAAAGGCCATAACATATTAAATTGAAGAGGGGGCATATCTAAAGCCTCCAAGTCAGCAATGGCGGTCTCATGGATCTTAAGATTTACCGCTCTCAGCTCCTTAACCTCTTGGGTAGTTAACTCTAAGTCCCGTCGCTGACACTCTACATCCCGAAGCTTGGAATCTAGATCCTGAGACTTGGCCTCCAATTTTCTTGCGGCTTCGTCAAAATCTGAGAATTGTACTGAAAAGCAGTCATCCTCACACTTGCGTATAGCAACCTCCGAACAAAGTGCAACAGTATAAAAATTTGACTTGAGAAGATCCAGCCTAGCACGAAAAGGATACATATCAACACCCACGGCTGCAAGGTCGTCTACATCATCGCTAAATTGCTTCAAGTCCTCGACTCGCGAAGAGCCCAATGGGACCATCATCATCCTCTTCATCAGCGTTGGCCTTCTCGATGATTTCTTGATTCTGAAGAAGCGAGAAAATTCAAGAGAGAATAAGAAGGATTAAATTGAAGATTTTTCAAAATATCCATGCAGAGCTCCTCTAAGGCTTGTCTTCCTAGGGTTTTTCCCCTAGAGGTTCCCTCTTATAGGACTTTCGTTTTCGAGACTTGCAAAAAATCTAGCTCCGTGAATTGTTTAGAAACTTGAATCAAGACTTCAACACTTAAAACATTTTGCGCGGTCATCCCACCAAAGGCGTGACTCACGTGCAAGGGGCAAATGCTTACTGGTAGATGGCATAGACATCCTCCAGATTAGGGGTACTGAATTCCCCACAAGCAGTGACGAATGTGCATGTAGAGGAGCACCAAAGTGAAATCAACATGGCAAGAGCATCATGGTTCTGTTGGCGGGGAAATTCCCTGCATAGTTGAATGCAACAAAGAATGTCAACCCTGTCTTTAGTATATCCACATAATCACATTCCCAAGTATTTTGTCGGTCCAATGTTACCATCCCCGAAGGCGGCCAGATGAATCGGACAAGAAGCGAAAGGGATTGAAAGGGTACTCGTGTTCCTCTATACATATGCGGGGAATGCGATCGGAATGGGGAAAGTCATCCCAACATTCGCAAGCCGCTGCATATAGAAATAAGTCTTCTCTGACAAGTCATATCTGGACGGTCATAAGCCTGAACTTGCTCCCAAAAGACGTCTGAAGGACCAAAAGAGCGGAGCCCTTCCCCAATCACTGAGGAACGGGGACTCCTTAGCAGTTTTTGGGTCTGCAGAATGTTCAATGGAGAGGGCCTGCAAGTAAGAAGAATTCAGCATAAGGGCTCTAAAGATCAAGGAAAGAATGGCAAGGAAAACATTTGAACTTGAGTGCTTATCATAGCAAAGAAGAAAGTCTGAGATTTAAGCTTAAAAACACCTGAAAGAAGAAGCAAAAAAGAGCACAAGCATTAGGAGCCATTCAAATAAAAATGGGGTTGAGGAAGAACGGAAAAATGTGAAGGAGGAGGCCACTAGGTTGGTCCCCCTAGGGTTTTGCCCTAGGGTTTAGCCACCTAGGGAACTCTCCCTTCTTACATTAACTTCTCCTTGCTCGTTGAATCAACTGATTGGAATAAATGCTACTTCGCCGGAAAAATTTTTGTGGTTTTTCTTTGAGAATATCTAGAGAAAAAAAGAATCAAGATCCTGTTAAGGTGAAGTGACTTTTTTATCCGAAAAAGCCAAGATCCCGTTAAGGTGAAATGACCTGGAAAGGAAAGACCACAATTGTCCGGAATAGCTGCTCCCTTGTTGCGGTGTTGACCTTTTCTTTGAGAAAATTCGAGCCAAGATCCTTGTTAAGGTGAAATGACTAGAAATAGATGCTTAATTCCTCCTTACGATGTTGATTTTTCTTTGAGAATATCCGAGCCAAGATCCTTGTTCAGGTGAAATGGCCCGGAATAGATGCTTCCTCCTTATGATGTTGATTTTTCTTTGAGAATATCCGAGCCAAGATCCTTGTTAAGGTGAAATGGCCCGGAATAGATGTTTCCTCCTTGCGATGTTTATTTTTCTTTGAGAATATCCAAGCCAATATCCTTATTAAGGCGAAATGGCTCAGAATAGATGGTTCCTCGTTGCGGTGTTGCCTTTTTCTTCATGCATGAATATCCGAGCCAAGATCCTTGTTAAGGTGAAATGGCCCGGAATAGATTCTTCCTCGTTGCGGTATTTCTTTTTGTTTGAGAATAGCCAAGCCAAGATCCTATTAAGGTGAAGTGGCCCGGAAAAGAAAGATTACAATCACCTCAAAAGATATATATACATATATATAGATGAAACAATCACGAAAAATTAACTGAACAACAATATATATATACATATAATAGTTAATCCACCAAACCATGTGAAGGAAAATAAACTATACATATACATACTGTTACTAAAGATATATATGACAATATACAAGGTATATTATTACCTTTTGTCGGCTCTGGAGATACTAGATGTTGATTATCTCCATTAGTGAATTTGGACCAAGGCTTCCTGCTATACCTGTATAAATATAAAAAGAATTTAAAATTTATATATTAAACATATTTACTTTCACACATCATTTTTTTTGTTTGATTATATTTTTATCTGCACAATATTCACTACTTACTTGCACAACACACTGCACATGTGAACTCATTAATATCAAATCGCATAACTTTTTGATTCGTTAGATATTATTTCCTATAATGTCTTTCACATTATATGTGCAAGCTTATGCAAACAGAGTCCAAAGATGATGCCTTTTCTTTCCCTTTGCCTGCATGCTATCTAAGTATAAATGATGACCTTATATAATTATGTGTCTATTAGAGCAATGGCGCAATTCCTTCCAATCACCCCGTGAAAGAATACCACGCGGTATCACTAATTAAGGGGAAAAGATCTTGTGTTTATTCCTATTTAGAAAATATTTTTCAACTTTTAGAAAATATTTTTCAAATTCCTTCCTAATTTTATTTTATAAATAGAAATGATTTGATTTTGTTTCTAAAATATGAATGATTTGATATAAAGAAAGATTTTATTTTATTTTCCAAAATAAAATAAAATTTTATTTACTTAGTGATATATATATATATATATATATATATATATATATATATATATATTATTAAGGAAACAAAGATTGAGCAGGATTAGGGGAAGGTTTTTAAGATATTTTGGGAGAGCTCTTCTAGGGGTCCCCTCTCCAAGGATTTTTTGTTTTCAGGACTTGCAAAATCGAGCTCCGCGGATTTTTCAAAAATTTGAAGCAGGATTCACAGATTTAAAGTATTTTGCACGATCGTCACTCCAAAGACGCGACTCTCGCGCAGGGGGCAAATGTAGGCCCAGGTGCAAATTAGGGTGCACTTGACCTAATTGAATTAAATGCACAAATTAATGTTCACATTATGATTAAATAAAAAGACGAAAGAGCCGAAAATAAAGAAGGAAGACCTGAGAGAATCTTTCACGTGTTCCGAGGCAGAAGACAAGTGGAGGCGACTCATTTTGGGAATTGATTGAGGGATTGGATTGGTGGCTAGAAGGGCAGGACGATATGGGCATTACTCTGATGGCTAAGGGTAAATTTGGAATTTTCCTGAGGTCATGTGCCTAGCACATGACCACTCTCCAGAAAACCCTATAAATACCCCTTCCACTCCATTGGGAAAGGTACCCTCTCTTCAGACTTTTGGACTCTTGGACCTTTTGGAAGACTAGGAGACTTGGAGATTCTCTCTCAACCCGAAACACTCAAGAAGGCTCTCTGAATTCTTGCTACCCTAACAAGGTTCTCGGATTCTAAGAGTTCTGCTACGTGTCGTTGGAGTAATCGCTCACCTGTTCTTCTCCTCTCTTCAATCAATCAATCAATTCCGTGCTCTTCGTGGATTTCTCTCCTCCTCAGCCAACACAAACCCTAACTCTAGCAAGGTACGATTTTCCTTGCCCACAGATTGCAATTGGAGATTGAAGACTATAGCCCAACTCTGAGTTTTTATTCTTCTTCTTTATTTGTAATTTATTTGAGATGTTTTTTTATGGGATTTTTGGTTTCGATTTTCAGTATGAACTAATTTCTTAATTAAGGCTACAATGGAACCTTTTATTCTTATGAATTGATTATCCATATTAATCCATTTATTGATAACTTGAGTTGTCCATCATATTTTATACTTAATATTTAATTATTTGACCAATAATTACCATGTTACACTAGATGAATTCGGGAGATGAAATTTAGGGTTAGAACTGAATGTGATAACATGTTTTCCTAGTTATTTGCATGAGATAAATAATTAGTGTTGTGAATTGAATAGAGATATGACTTTTCACTGCATATAACAATTGGGAATTAGAACTTAATGAATTTAATTCTTTTGTTTTGAGTAGGAATATCGCAGAATTAATTGAATTGAATAATTTTAATTGATCACTTGGAAAAGGGCTTGTAAATACTTTGAATTCCTGTTAACAACTTGAGTGGATTTAATAATTGGAGAATTTGGGTAATTGACTTGTGTTGCATAATTGAGGAAATTGTAGTCTTAAGCCTTTTTAATATTTGAATTAATCTTTGTGTTTAAAATTAGTTTAGTTAATTTAATTTAGTTTTAATTAAAACATCACAAAAAATCGGTTGTTTAAATAAAATTGAATTGATATAAAACTAGTACTTGAGATTTGTTAAATAGGATTTCTCGTGGGTACGACACTCTTTCTTATCACTTTATTTCTTGTTGATCGTGTATAATTGCACGTAATTGTTGATTGCGAAATCGGACAACAAACATGGGCATTGTTCTCATCAGCTCCCACAGTTCTTCATAATCCATCCATCCATCATGTACTTGAAAGTCATTCCATTTGGAGAATTATCGACTTTCAACATATTATCTTGAAGTTCCATCAACTTGGCAATGTCACCATCCTCAGGGGCAGATTCAGAAATTTTTCCCAGCAAGGGCGGATTTTAACTCTTTTTTTGAAGTTAAATAAAGAAAACTTGAACTAATCATAATAATATTTACAAGTTGAAATAAATATTCATAATCCAAACTAAAAAAAAGAATTTCAAATAAAAAATATTTAAGACACAATTTAGAAATTGACTTCGGTTACTTGTCATAGTTCAATTTGAATGACTCCCCAAATGTTCAAAGCTTAAAACCAAATTTGTTTTCTATATTCAACATGACAACTAGAAATGAGCGGCTACAAATAGAGCTGCAAACGAACCGAACCGTTCGCGAACCGGTTCGGTTCGGTTCGAGTTCGGTTCGGTTCGAGTTCGAGTTGATCGTTTAATCGAGTCGAGTTCGCACAAGGTGTTCGGTTCGTTTGCTCGATTGAACATGTTCGCGAACCATGTGGTTCGGTTCGCTTGTGTTCACGAACGGTTCGAGTTCGGTTCGACTCGATAAGTTCGAGTTCGGGTTCGACTCGATTGTTCGAGTTCGGCTCGATTGTTCGAGTTCGGTTCGATTGTTCGAGTTCGATATAGGTTCGAGGTGTTCGATTTCTTATATATATGTTCACTTTAAAATTTTAAATTGTTTCTAAAATTCTACATATAAATAATTGGTTTTGGATATTTCATATTAAATTCTAATTTTGTCTTATCAATAATGGTTAAATTTGTAGTAATTTTCTTTTTTTTATTGCTTAAACTTCTTTTTGTGTTTTTAATAATTGATTATAATTAAATATTTTTATTAAATAATTAATAAATAATAATGTGTACTTTTTCACCTCTAAATTTTAATGAAAATAATTTTAATATTTTCATAAGAATTTTAACAATGATTGTTGGATTATTACAATTTACATCCCTAATAATTTAATAGATAATAATTATCATAATTGGCCACACCACCACAATAATAATAATTATTGTTGTTGTTGTTATTATTAGTATTATTATTATTATTAGTACTATAATAATAATAATTATTATTATTATTAGTACTATAATAATTATTATTATTGCTATTATTATTATTGTTGTTGTTGTTGTTGTTGTTGTTGTTGTTGTTGTTGTTATTATTAGTATTATTATTATTATTATTGTTATTATAACTATTACTATTATTACTATTATTATTATTATTATTATTATTATTATTGTCGTTGTTGTTATTATTAGTATTATTATTATATTATTATTGTTATTGTTATTATTATTATTATTATTATTATTATTATTATTATTATTATTATTATTATTATTGTTATAATTATTACTATAACTATTACTATTATTATTGTTATTGTTATTGTTATTGTTATTGTTATTGTTATTGTTATTGTTGTTGTTGTTATTGTTATTTTTATTAAAATTAGAATGAATCTGAACCGTTCTTGTGTTTTCCCGCCCAAATCAATTAAAACGAATCTGAACCGTCCTTGATTTGTCAAATGAAAGATTCAAAATGGGTTCTGTTTTATTATATAGATATGGTAATATGATATATATATATATATAGATATATATATATATATATATTATATTTATATCCTATTCCTAAATAAGTTAAAATAACAAAACTAATACAAAATAACCAAACTAATATTAGTTATTAACTTTTAAGTTCTAATTTTAAATTCTAACTTCTAACTTTTCAGTAATCATTTTTGGGATAAATGATGATTATAATATTTGATTGAATTTTTGATTGAATTACTTAGAGTTAGAGAAGATAGTTTTGGTATTTATTTATCTGTTTTTAATTTTCTTCTGAGTTCTCAGTTTTCTCAGTTCAGTGCATTAATTAGTAAATGTTCGCGAACTTGATTTGTTCAATTATGTTCGCGAACAACTCGATCATGTTTGCGAACTCGATCATGTTCGCGAACTCGAACATGTTCGCGAACTCGATCATGTTCGCGAACTCGAACATGTTCGCGAACACCAATCGATCGAACTCGCACAAAGCTTCTGGTTCGACAGAGCTACTCGAACCTATTCGAGTTCGACTATAAGTGCTCGAGTTCGGTTCGAGTTCGAGAATGTTCGGTTCGGTTCGGATCGTTTGCAGCTCTAGCTACAAAAGGCTCATAATCATTTTCCATTTTCCATTTCCCATTATAAAATAAGGCAAAATCAATGTTGTGACGCCCCCAAATCCGGGTCCCCAGAACCTCGAACCTGGTACGTTATGATACATCATTTTTATAACTATTGCGGAAGATATAAACATAAATTGTTTATACAATAACCTTTACACCTAATTCTCAAGGTCTGAAACCTTAACTTAATACCTGAATTCAATATCTTATCCGACATAAAATGTCATTTGCATATAATACTATTACAAGTTTTATCTGTACGATAAACCAATGCTGGAACTGTCTTTGACTTTTCTTGTATCCGACGTATTCATCCTAATCTGCAATGTTTATCATGATATAGCAAGGATGAGCAACAAGTTTGCCCAGCAAGTTTAATTTCAAGAAAAGATATATCATGATTGAAAAGAATGAACAATAAGCTGGCTGACTTTCAACAATATAACCATTGTGCAATAGCATGAATCAAATTTACATAACTGAACGACCGAGACAATAAAAATGAATGGTCAATAAGGAACATGAATAAATTCAACTGAACAATATGGTAATGAAGGTGATCAGCCTTTCATACCTGATGAACATATACAACATGCACAACGTGCGAATTAATAAATCATAGACGTGATATAATCAACAATGATTAACCACTATATGAAAGAATAGTTCAAGAAAACTTGCCTTTATCGCCGACTACTGCTACGCAATCTAGCTAGCTTCATCTGAAGACCTAATATTGATAATATCGATCTCCCAATTAAAATAATATCATCACAGTTAATACTATTAATTACAGTTATAAAATAACCTAAACACATTACCACATAATTCTAACAGTCAATAAAACACATAAGACCTAGTATCAAGTCAAACTATTTCAGTCTGAGTTGAGTTCGGTACTAATTCAACATCCCGATTGCCTAATCGGATAATTATCGAGCCTAATATCAATAGGACTCTACCTAAACGCTTCAATATTATCTTAAATATTTTATTTGTCAGTTAAAATATTTTTCAAAAGTTCATAATAATTTTCAAATAATTATTATCATTTATAATGATTTTTCTATCATTAATATCATATTTATATGATTTAAATACCACATAATTCCATTATCATTAATACTTACTTTAATTTTAAATATTAATGAAATACATGACATAATATTATAAGTTATTTTTAATATTTCAAAGTATTTTTAATACCTTAATATCGCCTTTAAATAAATTTAAAATATTTAAAACCATTATTAAATAATTGCCATTAATATTAAAATATTAATGTAATTCATGACAAAATATTAAAAGTTATGTTTTATAAATTAAAACATTTTTTATAACCTTTAAATTATTTTTAAATGATTTTTAAAACATTAAAATCATTTTTACATAATTTATTTAATATAATTATTAAATAAATTTATTATCATAATATTAATCTATACATTCATTTGATTACTATTTAATATTAATTAAATAGAAATTAATTAATTACCTTTAGTTATTATTTAACATAATTAATAACTAATTAAATATACTTTAGTATTTAATATTTAATTAAATATCAATTAATTACATCGTTATATGCCTTTAATTATTATTTAAAATTAGTTAAATAATAATAAATTAATAACTTATTATAAGCTTTTAATTTTTCTTTAAATAATAGTCAATTAGTAGTCATTTATACTAATTTATTATTTAATATTAATTAAATAATAAATAATTATTTTATAATGCTAATGTAATTAAATAATCATATTTTAATACTTAATCTTAATTAAGTATTCTTTAATTATTATATTTTCAATAATAATTAATTAGTGAAAACTTTAGTTAATTTTCTTAACTTTTCATTATACGTTCCAAAGTTGAGGTAATTCACGGAAACGCTCGTAGACGGAAATCTACAAGTTCGATGTGGGCCCATTTGATATCGTTGGAAAGCTAACTTCCCGAAATACACTCTTGGCTTAAGAAACAGCCACTTTGGACAAGTATAGGCCCGATAAAACAAGCCACTACCGACTGTCCATATAACGTTTTGAAAATATTTTCTGTTTTGAGGTCTTTTACAGAAACATTTATAAACGGAGATCTACAACTCCGATTTGAGCCCACTTGGTCTCGTTGGAACCGTGACTCTCTGAACTATATTATAAAATTATCAAATAATTTTTCCAGAACAGTGACAGACCTGAAAAATCGCTGCTAATCAGACTCTCCATGTTTGTATAGCTAGTTTGAGGTGTTTTGCTAATAAATTCATAACTTGCTCATCTTAAATCGGTTTTTAGTTATTCCACTTGGACAATCTTCACATCTTATATCTCTATCACCCAGAGCTGACGGATCATGAATCCGACTTACGAAATATGAAAAGTAACTCAGGGACCGGCTGTTCAGTTTTAGTTTTCCAGCTTGACCCTCTTGTACTAAAACAATCATAACTTTTTCGTTTTAAAACGTTTTTGAGCATTCTTGAGCCCACGCGAAGCTAACTTCCAGAATTATAATTTTTTTTCTTGGACCATCTTCAAATTCCAAGCACAAAATTCCAGAGAATTCGTGGAAAGGGACTGCCTCGAATTTTCTGGACAGATTCGACTCTACTACTTTGAAATGTCATAACTTTTTGCTACGAAGTCGGAATTAGTCCGTTTCGGAGTCTATGAAAAGCTTATTCAGTGTACTACAACATACCAAAAGCCCAAAATCTTCTAAATAATATAGCTAACCCCGAGTTTTCTGTTTAGGGGCAGGAGTCACTAGCTTTTCTAAGATTTAAAAACTGTTTTCATTTTTCTTCTTTGATCAAGCTTGTTGACATCCAAAATTGTAAGATCTACACATAAAATATCATTTAACATGAAGATCTAAGACTCTCTTTTTTATTCAAGATTATGAACTCAACATTAGAGCTAAAACAACCACAAAAATAAACATAGATCTATTTAGGGTTTAGGTTTAGAACACTTTTAAACCTTCATGGTTCTTCTTCTTCTTCTTGCTAATTGGTTGATGGAGTTTTAAGGCATGAACAATACCTCTCCTTTCTCTCTAGTACCCCACGGTAGCAGCCCACTTGAGTACTCTCTCTATTTTGTTTTTCTTTTGCTAGTTACTAGGAAGAGAAATGAAAAAGAAGTGAAGAATACTTAATTTTGTATATTGTTATTAGATTAGTAAGTATACAATGTATGCATTAATTACTTCTACCAACACTTTGCCTTCCTAGCTTTGGTTTACTTGTTGTGGTGGATAAATAAGGTGGCTTCTTGCAAAATTTGACACCTAGCTTATTTGGTGAAAAAAATTTAAAGTAATGTGGAGCTTGTAATTGATGAAGTGCATGCCCCTTTTCTCTCCACAAAAACAACCAGCCATGTAGCCTTCTTATTCACCACATTATTGTTTTCATTTAATTGCTTTTATTTTGTATACTAAATGTCCAAAATACCCTTCTTAATTGGGCTACAAGTTTGGGCCACCATTTTAATCTTTTGGGCTTCCTAAACTGTTTGGGCTATGTGAAAATAGCATGGACCAACTCATGGATTTTATCCTACCTTAATTATTTAATTAGAATTTCTAATTCACTCATTTAATTTCTTTATATTACTAAAAAATTTAAATCAAACCGTATAGGTTCTTTAAAATTTTTAAATCATTCCTCTATTTTCAATTTAGGTTTTATTCTTTATCCTTTAATTTAATCATTTAAGATTTTATTAATCTTATAAATTCTCGGGTTGTCACAAATGTAAGTTATCACAATAAAAGATAGAAACTACTTAACCAAAATAATCATATTTTCAATTGAAGATCAAGCAATCCAAAAACAAAAACATAATCAAATCAAACAAACAATAACCATAGTCAACCAAATCAATAACAAAAAAAAAATCAAACTTTAATCAAACAATCCCTTTCGGTTCACACACTCATGAACATTCAAAACCAAAAAGTATACAAAAAATACTTATAAGATTTCACCAACTAAGAAAATTTTTGTACTTGTATTCATAATTGGTTTATTAATTTTTTTTGTCCCCTCCAAATTTAACTCTTTCATTAATTTGCCCCTTTATATTTATTAATTTATATATCTGCCCTACCCATATACCTATAAAAAAAATCCACCCCTGACCATTCTTGATAGACTCCAAGACACGCTTGCGTGAGGTAGTCGTCGTCCGGATTGTTTCTAACAAGTTATTTCGGTAGAACACTCTCGACACTTCAACCTAACGTCTATAAAGAGATGAGAACTTTGGTACAATCGATAATGCTATGCTATGCAGTTGTGTTGAATGGACACCAATGACACCTGACCCTTCGCTTATATGTAAGCTGTATCTGGGTGCAATCGACGATTAATGCGGTAGAAGACGTCACACACAACTATGTGACGTTGTATGATAAGTCAATATCGAATCTAAAAGAAAACTAAGAAATTAACTTAGAAATTCTCAAATAACCAAAAGATGAGAAAACCTCTCAAGTGTATTGCTAAAATTATGATAATAAAAGTTAATCATTCAATTACATCATCCATGTATTCTATTTATACTAATATACCCTAATTTCCAAAGGAATTGAAATACTAATTAATTATTAACCAAATAGGATAAAAAAAATTATCTAACAAACATCCTAATCAATGTAGAATTTGTAAAAGATAAGATAAAATCCTAAAATAATGCAAGAAATATGGAAAAATGATTCAGAAAACGCGTCCTCAAAATCGGTGCACGGCGCCGCAGCGCCATAGGTCCAGAGCGTAATTTGTGTCTGCAGAACGACGCGATAATGCCAAGTTTGAACTGAATCATGGCGCGGCAGCGCTGGGGTCCAGAGAGAACTTTTGTGCTTTTGAAGCACGACGCGACAGCGCCAACTTTGACCTAGCTAACAGCGCGACATCACCGGGGTCCAGACTTAGTTCTTCCTTGTTTCTCGCTTCTTGGCATGGGTCAATCGCTTGTAACATATTATTGAACTTTGACTCTAACTCAAATGTCTTCGAACTCGCATCCTTATCATTCAAAGCTTCTTGAATGAGTCTATTAAGCCCTTCCTTGAAGCGTTGCTCGAGCTCTCATCACAGGTCTAACTAGAACTTGCACCGGATGCGCTCCACGGTTCTCATCCAAACTCGAGCTAGGCATGTCCTCATCATTCCTCTCATCTTGAAAAGGATTTTCCCTAATATCATCACTTACATCAAACGGACTAGGGTCAGAAACATTAAATGTTGCACTAACATTATACTCACCCGATAAATTCAATTTGTAGGCATTGTCATTAATGCGCTCGAGAACTTAAAATGGTCCATCTCCCCTTGAAAGCAATTTTAATCTCCTTTGAGCTGGGGACCTTTCTTTCCGCATATAAAGCCACGCCCAATCTCTCGGCTCAAAGATCACTTAACGGCACCCTTTATTGGCGTGCTTGATGTATTACTCCGTCCGCCTCACAATTCTAAGTCTAGCTTTCTCATGTATCTGCTTAACAAAATCAGCCTTTTTCTTTCCATCCATGCTAGTACATTCAGAAACAGGTAATGGAGATAAATCCAATGGAGTAAGGATTAAAACCATATACAATCTCGAATGGAGAAAAATTAGTATTAGAATGAACTTAACGATTATAAGCAAACTCAACATGTGGTAAAAAAATGGAAACATTTACCATCACAAAAGGAAACATTAGGTACATTGACATACAAACGATTATACGCAAACTCAAAATTAGTAGAGTAGGATAACAATAGAATGTTCCAGCCATGGGGCATTTTAGTGGAGGATGGGAATGTCTTTGGCTTTTCAGCGGTAGGTAGTGCAGCCGAAACTGTAGGAGAGGCAACTAGACCGGCAAGAGCAGCCTGTGCTTAAGGCAGTTGAGATGGAACCATAGCTTGTGGAGAATGGGGCTGCATCATAACATAGATCGAGCTGTAACCGATGGCTGTAGTAAAGCTTCCTTTTTCATTATAAGGACTTCACAGTCCCGTTGCTTTATGTTAGCAACTAAACCAAATTAATTCTAGATTATTCATGAATTAATTAAGTACATGAATAGGTAATGTGTATGTACATGAATATATTTGAAATGTCTTCGAACATGTAATGGTTAGGTTCATGTACATTAATATGGTCATGTAGTAATTATTAATGTGGCTCTAGAAGTATCATATGAGTCCTATAAATAGTCATGTACTTAAATCATTTCAAGCAAGTGAAATCAAAGTGTTTTTATGTTATCCAAAGTTATATTTCACTTCTTCTATAATTTATCATCTTCTATAAATTTTCAACGAGTGGTATCAGAGCTAAGGTTAATCTGAAGGTTTAGAGAAGGTTAAACTAAAGTGGCTAAGGCAAAATCGACGACCCAAGAAAGATGACTTGGTGCTATCAAAGTGTTTCGCTGGACGAATGCAAAGTGTGCTCGTTATAGCTCCGGATTGCAATCTAGCAAATGTGCTAGTTGAGAAAAATTTGAAGAAGTTTGTGAGTTGAAGCACGTCACAAAGGTCGTCATATTGATAACGTTTTGGAGAGGTAAATTATAGAAAAATGACGTTTCCTAGATTTGGTGCCAAATTAGTGTTCACAAATTACAATGTTTGGAGCATAAGGATTCGAGTATTTTTTGGAGAATGCAATTTATGGCAAGATGTCATTGCAAATTCAGAAAAGTGTATTTCAGAAAAAGTTCGAGTAATGAAAGAAAAAAGAACAAGGAAGATTTTGCAAGGAGTAATGCATGAAGAAGTTTGGATGCGTGTTGCGAGTTTTGATTCTCTATCTCATAGAATGAGCTTGAATTGATTTGCAAGAATTATAAAGGTTCTTCGTTACCTAAAGAGTATTGGTTTTTGGAAGAAGATGAGAAACTTGTAGAAGAAATTAATGAAGTTGAAGAAAAAGAAAAGAAAAATGAAGACTTTGAAGACATATGACGGGAAACAAAAGAAATAGATCATGTTGAAAATAAAGAATTTGAAAACACAATAATTAAAGCATCTTTTAAGAAAGAAGAACCTGAGAGTGAAGCGATGGAAGAAGAGAATGGGACACATTTGAATAATGAGTTGGAGGATAAAGATGTTGAAGAAAAGAGTGCACACTCAGAAGTTACCAGTCAATTGGACGTGACATCATCTAATCCTGCTGCTGTCAAAACTTTTACAAGGAAGAATGTTGCCAAAAAGGTTCAAGTCACAAAAACTGCTAAAGAAACATCATATACAAAGTCCAAGTTGGAAGCAAAGTGCAAACCAAAGGTCTAAAATGCAGAGACCAAGAAAAAAGAAACTCAAGTGGTGGAAGGCATTGAATGAGTTAATATGGAGAAGTATTTTGATCAAAATGAGTTCAGAAATAGTAAAATGGAAAAGAAATACAAGTATGTAAAACGTGAGAAGTTAGTAAGCAAGATCAAGAAGAACAAATGGAAACTTCAAGCATTTGTGCCATATACATCAATGGAGATGACAAAAGAGTTTCTTGCGTTTGAAGGAATCGGAAGATCAAAATGTTTTACGACATTGTGCAGAATAAATTTGGTTTACGAGAGGCCTTGTTAGCAACTAAACCAAATTAATTCTAGATTATTCATGAATTAATTAAGTACATGAATAGGTAATGTGCATGTACATGAATATATTTGAAATGTCTTGAAACACGTAATGGTTAGGTTCATGTACATTAATATGGTCATGTAGTAATTATTAATGTAACTCTAGAAGTATCATAGGAGTCCTATAAATAGTCATGTACTTAGATCATTCAAGCAAGTGAAATCAAAGTGTTTTTGTGTTATCCAAAGTTATATTTCACTTCTTCTATAATTTATCTTCCATAAATTTTCAACACTATAGCTGCAGCTTCATGATGTCTCTCGAATCCACAAGCCTGACATGCAAAATTATAATTACTCCACAACAAGGAAAAGAAAATTGTACAAGTTCAAATTTAATATATACTCGGAACTCTACCCACATAAAACAAAACAGTGTATACAGATGAAGGAAATTAATGCACTCTACAAGATCTGCAACTTGATTCATAAATGCTGAAATGGATGATGCATCAGGAATTGTGTTTAGAGAATCAGATTTCTTGGTTGATTCCTCTGACTTTGTCTCTGGAACTGGTATAGAATTTTTTGACTTCTAAATAGCAACCTTAGATGAGGACAGTGAATACACAGATTCAGACCAAAGGTCCAAACTCAAAAAAAAAACATAAAGGTTGGAAAGAAGAAGAAGAGTGCAAGGAGAGTTGACACTAATGTTAAGCTTACCTCATTCAGCCGAGAAGACACCCTAAGAACTTCATACTGGTCCCGGTTAGATGCCTACAAAGAAAGGTAAAACAATTTGCAGGAGGGCCGAAATATTCCAAAAAAGAAGGAAAATGTTGCTTACACAGCCAAACCATGTTGTTGAGGTTGAGGAAAATGTTTGAGGCTTTTATGTTTCCGTGAACAACTTCCCACCGAGTTGTGTGGATATGAGCAATGCCCCTTGCTGCACCAACAGCTATCCTTAGTCGAGTTTCCCAGTCTAGAGGAGTCCGACCCTGACCTCTATTTGCTGAAAAAGTTATAGAGATGAATTAGATTCATCAGAATATAGTTACTTTAAAAGTTGTAGGTTTATATGCTGATGACCTCTATTCATCAGCATTCTCCTAAGATTGCATAGAGCATAAGGAAAGGGTATGACATAATAGAATTGTATATGTTAACCCCTTCTCAATTGCAAACCTGAACTTCAATTTCGAAGGAAAGCTTATATTTGAAGTTGTTAAAGTCAAGCTTCCCCCTCCCGTCACCAAAAAACATACAAATTCATAACAAAAAAAATATGTATTACACTACTTTAACATTAACATAATCTGATGTAACCTCTCTGTCAATCCTAAAAAAAATCTGGAGTTGTAATTTGCAGAGGCAAGTTCCTATGGTCATGCTTGAATAAACTGGGGCCATTTGTATCCATCGTAGTTGAAAAACTTCCTGTACCAGTCTAGTTATTCTTGAAAAACCAAGATAATATTCTCACATAGAATAAACAAATCCTATTTGAAAAATGTATTTTGGCCATCTTATTTCATTGCAAAAGAAGGAGAAGTTCCTCTATTGCTTTCTGCCTCTCGAACAGTTCCAAAGAATGTTGTTCATACCACTCATAGCTCTACCAGTCTAGTAGAGGCCCATTGAATAGAAACATATCCGAGTAACAGCAAATGGTAGGCTAGATAAGTTCATATTCTGTCATTTTCTAATACTTGAGGAAGAGATCACAGAAAATAAATTTTTTATAAGATCAGAGATCTAAAATTGTCATGTATCATCATCACTAAGTATGTACCTGGGCTGCCTCTATTTCTAATTCTTGCTTCTGGATGTCAAAGGATAGAGGGCGCATCATGCACAGGAAGAAAAAGTTTGACTTCTGAAAGAATACCTTGTGATATTGCCTGCAAATCAAAGCATTTTATGTGAAGAATCCACAGACAATGGAAATCAACAATCTAATTGTTTTGCATCAGAATATCAAGTTTCCCAGCTGCTAGTTAAAGATAGAATGTCTAAAAAATTTTCACAATTTCTACTTTTCTGGTCAAAGCTCCCTACAATTTTAGTCAAATTTCTTAACTGATAACTGGATACTCATTCATCAGGCATGAAGAAAGATTAAAAAAAATTCATAATGATTTATATTTTTCATAATATTCTTCACCTAACATATTCTTGTGGACTTCAGACTCTGCTTGTTTCAAATGCCAATCATGACATTTACATGGCTGGGGGTTATCAGAGATAAATAAGAGTTGACAGCATCTAATGGCCAGTCTTAATTAACGTCAAGTAGGCGGTCCAGTGGTTGTTAACAGGCTGTTTTTCCTTGTGATTGAGGGTTTTAGTCTTGGAGTTCCCCCACTAGGGTTTGGTGGTTGATCCCTATGCTGCCCCAGTCAGGTTTGTCCTCAAGAGCAATCACAAATAACAATTGGGTCAAAAACAATTGGGTTAGGTTAACAAATAACAAGACTTTGATAATTGATATTACCAGTAGCATAATCCAATTTACCAAAACAAATTGCTTTAATATTTCAAGTTTCCAACCCATGGACTATATATTCACCAAATTTTAAGTAGATGCAAAAATGAAGTCCAAAGCTTCTACATAGTGGCAATTACTAAACTAAATTAGGTAAATATTCATCACCAAATTGTTGCAAGTCTAAAATAGAGCCTATAACCTGACTTCCATTCACCAAACAAAAATAATCATTATTAACAAAACAAATTTAAATCAGAGAACACATTAAGAAAGTGCTAGAATAACAAATTTAGAGCAAATACGTAAAATTCTAGGAAACTTTGACATTGATGTTTCATAACTTCTAGATTCACTTTGATGAAGTGTCTTTTTAAATTATTTTGGGTGCTAAGCATTATACAACTTCACTTAGCAATTTTCTTCCTATTTTTTCAACAAACTAGAAAAGTAATACACTAAAACAGAAAAACACTAGTAACTTTTGAGCTTGTTTAGAGCATGATAATTTATCCAGTGAGCTTATGTGTGTGTCTGTGTGTATATATATATATATATATATAAGTAACTTTTGAGCCTGTTTAGAGCATGATAGAAATGACCTTGACTTCTGTATTCCATACTTCCATAACTTCATGAGTTCAGTAGGAGTCATCTCCAAAGTTGAGCATCTGCTGAATCAACTTGTCTGGCCCAAAGGTATCAAGATAATTCTTTACATGAAATGGTGAAGTTGCTTGAGAGATCATAATGTGCTGAGTCCATAAGCCATTATAAATATAAAATAAACTTTCTGAAAGACATACACAAAAGCATTAAAATCTATACAATAAGTAAAGATAAAAAAATAAACTGCAAAACACTTCCTTTGTGAAGAAGTTTATTTTTCATCACAACTCAACGTCTTTTATCCAAAACTAATCGGGGTTAGCTAAGTATGAACTCCATAGTCCATATATAAGGATAAAATAAGAAAGGCAAGGAGAAAAAATAAGAAAAGAACATATTAAAATAAAAAAGAACAGAAATAGATGAAAATAAATAAAACAAAAACGCACTGACATATGCATGCTAAATGCATACAATTTTACTGGTTACGACATAGCTGTACCTGGTGGAGCGGTAGCTGCTTATTGTAAACGCAGTTGAAAGGGCTTTTGTGGCTGAAGCTGCTTTTGGAAGTTAGAATCTTGTTTGATGTTGTTTGGGTAGAATTATAGTTGTTACGGCTGAAAAGGTGCAAAATGATATTTAAAAAAAGGGAAAAAAAGACAAATTCTTATGTTAGCACATAATTTTTTTAAATAATAATATTTAGTTTAATAATACTCACTCCATTTGTATGTCACATTCTAGGAGCTTATTTAGCTGAATGCTGTCCTTTAAATGATAGAAATAATGCAGATAGTCCAGTTTCTAACCAACATCATAAGGACAAGTTTCAATCTTAAACTCAAACCAAATTTCAGTGTAAATAACCCATTAAACATACTAATAAGTCTCAAATAGTACCTCAATTTTATTAATTCAGATTTTGAATATTCAAACTTGCTTAAAAGCTTCCATAAACACCATGTAACTTTGATACATACGTAAATGACAACACAAATAGCTAGTCTTGCACAGTTGTTGTCATTGAGACATTTTATCAAACAACTATAGTACTACTCAAGTGGGCTATAATAGCCTCATTTTTCTAGACCTAAATAAAAAAAATTAAAAAAATCCAACAATCAGTTAGGCAGCCAACATTGGCTGTACTAGATCTACCTCCGGTAATATTCAAGCCATATTTCCTTTCTAAGATTTCACTCTCAAGGTAGAAAAAAGAGAAAAATATGCTACTTTTGATTGTAATTTATTTAATAACGAAGTGAGTATACCTGTATGTACCTCCTGTAGGAAATCCACACAATTGTGCCGAATGGGAGAAATCTATATCAAAGAGGCAAGATGAATCAATAACCGAAAACAGAAAAACCCAATAGCAATCTATGTATAATATGGGTATTGATCAGAAACGTGATTGATTTGACTAACCATTCCAGGAAATTGGTTCCTTCTCTCCACAAAGCTCTGCTGGGCCTCAGTCCTTTCTTCATCTGTTAGCAACAAACACGAGAATATATATATATGTGTGTGTGTGTGTGTGTGTGTGTATGGAGTATAAGATAATAAGAAGAGGGAATACCCGTAGAGCTGTCATCCTCATCAGCAAAATGCGAAGAGGGTGAGAAGAGAGCGATGTCCATTACCAGAATTTTTCTGCTTGAAATTTCTCTTAAAAGAAGTAAACCCTAGGATTTAGAGAATGTAAGGTGGAGAGGACTAAATTGAAAAGAGAGAAAGAAAATGGTAAACTAACTTAAGTCTGGCCAAGAACACAAACCCTAGATTTCCAAATCCATGTGGAGAAGACTCTGTACGCAGCTCCCGAACTATTTCCAAACCATAGATTCCTAAATAGCTACAAACAAAGGTTAAAACGAACGTGAAAGTCGTGATTTTGTTCTGGGATGCAAAGCCAAGAGATGACGCAATTTCCTTCTGAGATGCTACGAGTAAAGAAGGTTCCTAGAGTGAAGCCATGAGCACCGCTAGCTCTGAGATTGGGCAAGGATGTTTAAACTCTGAGATTTGCTACGAAATTTGGCGATGAAGAAAGGGTAGAAGAAATTGGGAGCCCAAGATCTGAGATTTGGAAATGAGAAAAATGGGAGATGAGAAAGAACGTAGAATATCTAACATTTGGGTGAAAAATATATTTTACACCAGAACAAATTATTCAAAAACAGACCCTATACCTACAGCCAAGCAGTGACCCTAGCTATATGGCTACCTTATACCTACGGTCAAGCAGTGAACCTAGCTATATGGGTGCTCTTCAGCTGTTTACCTACGGTCGAGGCACGGTCAAGCAGTGAACCTAGCTATATGGGTGCTCTTCAGCTGTTTACCTACGGTCGAGGCAGGATCGTCACTATAAAATCCTATAGCTACGTTTCTGCACCGACCGTTGGTATAGCTTGTTTCCATAGCTTGAAATTCTTGTAGTGTTACCTAACTTCTCTATATATCCCAAGTTTTCTATTGCACTCGTTCCCTGAGTCTCCTTGTGGTTACGTCTCCTGAAATAAAAAAAATGAGGCAGTCTGCCTTTTTCTTACGAGATAATAAAAGCTAGGAGGAGACGGATTTCATTTCTTTATCAAGAAGAAATCTTGACCACATAAAGGACTGACACTCAATTCATCTTTCCCGGTTTTCACCCAACAATTACGATTGTTTCTTCTGATCCGGTTTATCTCATTCATTCACTGAAATATGCAATTCACAATTCTCCTATTCATACAATCCAGACAAATTTATGGCCATGTTTTCTACAACCTTCATTTTATCATCAAGTTCATGGGTAAGACGAGATTGATCATCTCTACACTAGTATTGACTTAACTAACCTCCAAAGAGATATACATATCCCGATGATAGCCTCAATGATTCTACCAAACACGTGACAAAAGAACAATGACAAAGAAAAACTCAGTCACCTTTTTACATAGTATGACAACAGGGAAACACCAAAAGGCACATGGAACTGTATGATAGGCAACCTCAACATTGATGTGTGTGTGTTTGCGTCTGCATGCGTGTGTGTGTGTGAAGGAGGGAGAGGGAGAGAGGGAGAGAGGGGGAGATTAATGCAAGTACTAATAAAAATCAAATCCCAATATAAGAACCTAAGGTTAGTATCAGAAATCTGATGGTTTACTCGACTGCATGGACCTAAAATTTAATTCAGATTGTTGTGTTACTTCAGAGAGAATGACAAGGGTAACCTTTAACAACCAGGTTCTTCAATAAACTTGTTTCTGGATGCCTAAAATAGGAAACGAATATATCCAACTTTCATTTATAATTTGTTCTTCAAGTTTCAAAAGTACAAATAGAATCAAGACAAACCCAAATCTAAATCGAATCAAATAAAATGCAGTTAAGAAAATAAAACCAGTGTAGGATAACCTCCTCAATACTGATTACTTCAAAACTTTAAACTCACTTGGGGGTGATCAACGTTCCCGCTTTCTATGTGGTTATTGCCATGTACACTTTGACATTTAACACAAAAAAGGACCTCCTTGGGATACTAAAGACACAAGATGCCTTCTACACAGGACTCAAGTGAGCAATATCAGCTCAGCAAACACGAGCTCTACATTGGATGATCTATTGCGCATACAATTTCCAGAAAGAAAATGCTCATAGTCGCCTTCTCCTACTATGCCATTCATTTCTTCACCTAATCCTCATCTTTATGAACCCACAGCAGTTTCACTTACTTCCAGCCATCCGTATATATTAATGTTATCGGTGACAGATGACTATTAAAAGCATTTGCTACATCCTTCAAATGATAAGCCAGGATAAACTTAAGCTTTACATTCTGAATTAACAAGCACATTGTTCTTGTCAGGTCCCATAGATATATTTATGCCACGGGTGACAGATGATTCAGTCACTCTGTAACCTAAATTAAAAGCATTTGCTACATCCTTCAAATGATTATGCCATGATAGAGTTGAGCTTACATTCTGAATTAACATGCACATTGTTCTCATGAGCTCCCACAGTTCTCCACAATCCATCCATCATGTACTTGAAAGTCATTCCATTTGGAGAAATGCCGACTTTCAACATCCTATCTTGAAGCTCCATCAACTTGGCAATGTCACCATCCTTGCAGAGAACCCTCACAAGTGCATTATAACACTCTGTGTCATATATTTGAAATTCTACAGCAAAGAATCTCAATAATGATTCCGCTTTATAGACATTCCTTTCACCACAATACCCATTTATCAAAGCTCTGAAAATTTCCACATCTGGAAGCACATCAGATTCAATCATCTCTCTCATCAAGGATTCACCCTCATCGTTTCTTGTTAATCTACACAAAAAGCTAATGATAGCTCTATATACAGCTAAAGACGGTTTTATATCTTTGTAAACCATATCAGCTTTCAGGAGTAATGCCTCCTCCACACAGTTGCAGTTACAGAGAGAATTTATCACTTCACTAAAAATTTCCACACTCGCCTCATGACCATCTCCAGACATTCGTTCCAAAAGATTCTTTGCTGCTATTGCCCGATTCTCTCTACACAGAGAAACAATTAGATAATTATATATATCTTGAGAAACTGAAACTTTAAATCTCTGAAGCTCCACCACCAGATTCAGAGCTGAAAGCAACCTATCCTGCTTTTCATATCCTTTTATCAGTATCCAACAGCTAAAACTATCAGGGGAAACCCCATTACTAATCATTTGACGCAACAGAGACCTTGCCTCTTGCATCGTTCCCTCCTTGCAGTAACCGCATATAAGAGTATTATACGAAACAACATCTGGACTCAGCCCTTCAAGAAACATGCGATGGAAGAGTTGACGAGCCTCTCTCATATTCATGTCCTTACAGTAACCATTTATTAAGACAGTATATGTAACCAAATCTGGCATCACGCCTCTCCTATACATAATATTATATAAATAAACTGCATCTTTTAATCTTCCCTTCTTGCAATAGCTATTAATCAACGTATTATACGTGACAACATCAGGATCAAATCCTTCTTCTTCCATCTTCTCCAAGAACTTATTCACCTTATCAACATCTTCACCCTTGCACAAAACATGAGTCAATATATTAAAAGTAAAGGAATTTGCACGCAACCCAAGTCTCCCCATCTCTTCGTAAATTTCCCAACATTTATCGACATAATTCAACCTTGAAAGCCCATTCAAAAGACAATTAACTGTAACAACATTTGGAACTAAACCAAATTTCACCATCTTTCTAAAAGCAATCAACCCATCTCTAATCATCCCGTTCTTGATATAAGCTTTAACAAGCATATCAAAGATAAGTGGCTCCCAATTACAATCATCAGTATACAGAACCAAAATTTTGAAAACATCCCTATAATTAGATGCACTCCTATTCCGCTCAACTAATTCTAACAATAATGTCATTGCTTGTGAAAAATTCCTCGACCATGCTAATATATGAACCATAAGACAGTAATGATGAGCATTTGGTTTAATACCCAGATCATTTTTTACCCAATAGAAGAAACTCAGAGCTGTAGATGAATCAGATTGACATCTTAACAAAACCCTAGAAATTTCTTGGGTACCCAGATGGGGAAGAATCCCTTTTATGTCTTCGTGAAGAAGTGAAAATTTAGGCTTGCCTTCTCTTAGATTTGAGCATATGAGATTGACTATATTATTGGGGTTTTGGGTATGAGGGAGGAAATTGTACAGGGCGTTTGAGATTGAATTGGTTTGAGGGTCAGATATGGTATCGAGAGAGGATGATGAAAATGTTACCTTGGACAGGAAATTAATGGTGGAAATGGGGCACAAAATAGATGCAAAGTGAATTGATTTGGGGGTTATATTATTTGCCCAATTAATTGGGTTCATCAGTAGCTAGTAAGAAGGTAGTACAAACAGAAACTGATAGTGCTGGAGAAAGAGAGAGAAGTACTACCCGATTTTGCGTCTAATTGTCTAAAGCTCTCTGAACAATTCGCAGCAGTTTGAAGTTTTACGCCGGGCTTGCTTGTTTTCGATGGGTTTGGTGTGTTGGAAAAATATGTACAATTCTCAAGTCTCAACGTACACGCTAAAAATAGTATGATGAGATTAAGGCTTTAAAATTGTGTTTGGTAATGTAACGAACAAAAATTTGAACAAGGAATAAACAGTTACTGTTGGGAGATAACTCTATGAGAGAATTATGTCAAAAACGTTAACAATAAAGGAAATTTTATAAAATATACTAAATATTAAGAACAATGATGACTAGAGGGAGAGAAAAAACATTTTTATTTCATATAAGTTGTAGTCATTTGTGTGTATCTCATACTCCTATTTATAGGCACATGCATATAAACACTTAGAGCTTACAAAACTTAAAAGATCATTATCAATACTTAAAAGAAATGAGGGTTTCAAATATTAAAGGACATAAAAGTTACAAAGATTAAAGAACATGGTAATAAAGAAGGGAGGAATGGACCTAGACATCCATATATGTTATAATTTTTATAACACTCCCCCTTGGATGTCTATTGTACAGCAATACGCATTGAAAGCTGCCTCATTAAAAATTTTACTAGGAAAAACCCAATGCGAAAAAACCTTGGTTAAGAAAAAAAGAGTGCAGCGCGTATTTGCTCCCCCTCATGAATGTATCCTTAAGTCCTTCAGTTGTCGCATTCCAATATTGCGACGCAATCCTTCAAACGTTATAGTTGGTAATGCTTTGGTGAACAAATCTGCTAGATTGTCTTTTGATCGAATTTGTTGAACATCAATGCACCACACTTATCAAGGTCGTGTGAAAAAGAATTTCGGTGAGATGTGCTTTGTTCTATCTCCTTTGATTGTTTCCTCCTTTTAATTGAGTTATACATGCAGCATTGTTTTCATACAAAATGGTTGGAGTTCCTTTGCTGGAGGATAAACTGCATGTTTCACGAATATGTTGAGTCATTGATCTCAACCATACACATTCTCGACTTGCTTCATGGATTGCAAGTATTTCAGCATGATTAGATGAAGTGGTAACTGTGACGCCCCCAGAATAGGTCCAGTCAACTCAACTCATTCTGAGTCGCCAAATACATGGTACAGAATTCAAATACAATCTTTCATATCACACGGTCGTGCAAAATACGACTACACAACTATGAGTGTCAATATAAATATGTAAAAAATATTAACATTCAAACTAATTTTCTCATTACCATTATTATCACACTATTTATTAAAAATAGTGAGGACTACTACTGTTCTAACTCAGACCATCACTCTGTCTCCCGACTAGTTCCTACGACATTCTCATTTTTTGAAGAGGCAATAGATGAAAAGGGTGAGCTCAACTAGCTCAGTAAAGAATATTATAACTAAGATAATAAAGAACAATTTATCGTTAGTTTTCAACAAATCAGATAAAATATTATGGACAACAAGTTTTAGACTAACAACTGCAGCGAAAATATCAATTCATTAGAAGAGTTACGTAGAGAATGAAGTCTACTATCTTCTATGATTTAAAAGTCCATCATTAATATTTTATCTCTGTAACATCAATCAATATATATCTCAAATTAAATATTTATCTCTACACTACGGGCCAAAGATATTCATTTGTATCACTTGTGGTAATGTTCATCTCAACACATGTCTATCTTTGCACTACGGACCTAAAGATATTTATCAGGTAATCATTTATCTTTGCACTAAAGGCCAAAGATATTCATCAAATAATCATCCATCTTTGTACTACAGGCCAAAGATATTCAGTTATATCACCATTTAGGACTGAAGATGATGAAAAATATTTTAAAGAACGAATCTAGTGAGATAAAGGACAAAGATTAAGGATTCGTATTTTAGTTTATCCAAGTTTAAAAATACTCCATAGTAATACTTTGTAGATCAAAATTTAAGAATAAAACTCAAAACTTGGATCCAATCAAAGATAAAATTTTTTTTTTTTACCGTGAATAGTAACTCGTGAATAGTAACTCGTCATGAAAAGTTAAAAATTTTCATAAAAAGTTCAAAAAATTATTCCGGTGAAATGATACTAGATGAAGCGCAAAACTCAAAAAATTTCTGATCATTTCAGGAATTATACAAGCAATACTTACCGTAGAAAGTTCAGATTTAGGAATATGAAATGAAATATTATTACTTCCATAATATGGAATATGAAAGAAAATAATATTCATTATGAATATTGAAAGAAAATAACATCATTTACGAGAAAAATAACATCCTTTACCTCAAAAGAATAGTACTTCTGGCTGGAATATCGGATATAATACTGAAGGAAACTTGCACTGAATAGCAACACTCAAAGTATCTAAATACTCACAAAAATACGCTCGATATTATATAGAGAGAAAACTTCTGATTCTGGTGTGATTTTCAATTCTAACCTAAGCACCCTATTTATAGGAAAATGCCAGAACACCAAAGCTGACTTACCTGCTACCGGTGGCTTCAACCCTTAGAAAATTCCAACGCACACCATACATGAATTCAGAATTTTCCACACAAAAAAAAGTGGGGCCCACCCATGTTTTTAATAAAAAATATTTATTTTCAAAACATCAATAATTCATAATAAATAGCCTTTTATCAGAAAAATATGAATTCTATGTTCTTTTAATATAAAATTTAATTTTCTACAACTTTGTAGAAGGAAGTTTTTTCAAATTCAGAACAAAAAATGACCAAAATCCACATACAGATGATTTTTCACACCAAAATTACTGATAAAAACATCAACACTAATTCCTCCACATAAAATAAATATTTTCTTATCATATAAATCAATAATTAATTATTCACAAATAATATTACAGAACTACAATATTGACAACCAGGTCGTTCCCAAGAAAGAGGGGGCCTTCCGATAAAGATTTCTCCTTACCGACGCGCAATTAAATAACCCCTCCTAGACAAAACTTTCTTAGACATTGTCAATAATCTAATAATATTATTCCAATAATGTGAATTATTGATTTGATAATTTGAAATACTATGCAATGACAATTATTGAATCAATAATATGAAATATCAACGTAGCAATTATTGAATCAATAAAATATTATGCAATTATTGAATCAATAATATAAAATATTGAACAGTAATTACTGTAACAATAATTGAGTAATTGCCTTCTTACGTAAGAATCAATAATTCAAAATACTGTGCAATACCGTGTGCTACTGTGCAACAACACGTATTACTGTATTTTTATCACCGGGTATTCCAACAGTTTAACCGTAACATTTTTACCGTTATTTATAAAAAAGTTATTTCTGTCGCTTTCTATATCCGACAGTTATTCCGTTGTGGGGCCCACAAATGGCTGCGCTGTCGTACGAATATTCTCCGACAACAAGAATATTCACGACTAAACGAATATCCCCCGACAATAATGGATATTTTATAACCACTTGCTTATTTAAAATATTTGCGCATATTACTCATAACATTCCACATTAATTAAATCAACCCCTGACTATTTCAAAATAATATATAGAGGAAATTTAATTTTATTCATAATAAGTTGGGGTCTTACAACCTCCCCTACTTATGAAATTTCGTCCTCGAAATTGACGTACGTACCTGGTGTTTAGAAAAGGTGAGGACACCTCGCTTTCATTTTCGATTCCAACTCCCAGGTCATTTCCTCAATAGCATGGTTCCTCCACAAAACTTTGATTTGTGGTATAACCTTTGTGCGTAGGACATGCTCCTTACTATCCAAAATCCTTGACTGGTACCTCCTCATACGTTAAATCTTAGGCTATCTCGTCCGGTTCTAACTTAATAATGTGGTTCGGGTCTTTCACATATTTACATAACACGGATATGTGAAACACGTTATGAACACGAGACATGCTTGGAGGTAAAGTGAGTCTATAGGCCACATTTTCTACTCGGTCAAGAATCTCAAATAGACCAATAAATCGTGGATTGAGCTTTCCTCTCTTCCCAAACCTCGTAACCCCTTTTCACGGAGCAACACGTAACAATACATGATCCCCAACATTAAATTTCACGTCCTTTCGATGAAGATCTGCATAACTCTTTTGTCGATTCTGTGTCATTTGTATACATTGTCGGATCATTTGGATCTTTTCTGTAGTCATACGTACTAACTTTGGTCCCAACAATATTGTCTCACCCACCTCGTCCCAACACACTAGAGAACGACACTTTCTCCCATACAACGCCTCGAATGGAGCCATACCTATACTTGCCTGATAACTGTTGTTGTAAGAGAATTCCACCAATAGTAGGTACTTATCCCAACTCCCTTTGAAGTCTAGAACACAGAGTCTCAATAGATCTTCAAGAGTTTGAATAGTCCTTTCCGATTGTCCGTCCGTCTGAGGACGATATGCTGAACTGAATCGTAAATCCGTGCCCATAGCTTTCTGCAAACTAACCCAAAATCGTGAAGTAAATCTTGGGTCATGATCCGAAACTATGGATACTGGCATGCCATGCAACCTCACAATCTCATTCACGTACATACGAGCAAGACGTTCAAGGGAATAAGTCTCCCGTATCGGCAAGAAATGAGCAGACTTGGTTAATCTATCAATAATAACCCAAATCACATCTATGCCTTGAGAAGCCTTGGGAAGACCCGTAACGAAATCCATGGTAATGTGTTCCCACTTCCATTTTGAAATCTCAAGTGGTTGCAATGGACCCTTCGGCACTTGATGCTCCGCCTTTACACGTTGACAAGTTAAACACCTCGAGATAAACTCCGCGATCTCTCTCTTCATATTGTTCCACCAAAATGTATGTCGAAGATCACGATACATTTTGGTACTCCCAGGATGGATTGCAAACGGTGTGTTGTGTGCCTCTATCATAATTCTATGCTTCAGGTCAGAATTGTTAGGAACACAAAGTCTGGAGTTGACTCGAAGTATTCCTTCTTCATCGATTCTTGCTTCTGGAATCGCACCTTCTTGCACCTTTTTTCTCATCTTCATCAGCTTCGGATCTGTAGCTTGAGTAGCTTTAACCTTATCAATCAAAGCTGGTTCTACGCATATACTTGACATCATCGCACTCGTTCTCCGCATATAATCTTTTACTCAACGCGTCAGCTACCACGTTCGCTTTTCCAGGATGGTATTGGATGGTATGATCGTAATCTTTCAACAGCTCCAGCCAACATCGTTGCCGCATGTTGAGTTCCTTCTAAGTGAAGAAATATTTAAGGCTCTTATGATCCGTATAAATCTCCACTTTCTCCCCGTACAGGTAATGTCTCCAGATCTTCAACGCAAAAACAACTACTGCCAACTCTAGATCATGAGTAGGATAATTCCTCTCATATTCCTTGAGTTGTCGCGGAGGAATAGGCTATGACTTTCCCATATTGCATGAGAACACATCCTAACCCTTTGCCCGAAGCATCGCTATAAATAACAAATCCATCCGAACCAGATGGTATTATCAGAACAGGTGCCGAGATAAGTCTTCTCTTGAGCTCTTGGAAGCTCTTCTCGCATTCCTCGCTCCAAACGAATTTTGTATCTTTCCGAGTCAGCTGAGTTAATGGAGTAGCGATTCGAGAGAATCCCTCCACGAACCTCCGATAATAACCAGCTAAGCCCAGAAAGCTACGTACTTCAGTCACCGACTTTGGTTGCTCCCAACTTTGTATTGCTTCAATCTTCGCCGGGTCAACAGATACTCCATGTTTCGATACCACATGCCCAAGGAATGTTACTTCCTCAAGCCAGAACTCGCATTTCTTTAGCTTGGCATATAGCTTGTTTTCACGAACCCTTTGAAGTACCAGCTTCAAGTGGTGCTCATGATCTTCATAGTTTTTGGAATAGATGAGGATGTCATCAATAAAGACAACCACAAATTGATCCAAATATTCCTTGAATACACAGTTCATTATATCCATGAAAGCAGCAGGAGCATTAGTCAATCCAAAAGACATGACTAGGAATTCATAATGTTCGTATCGAGTTCTGAAGGCAGTCTTCGAAATATCCTCAGTTTTCATCTTCAGCTGATGATATCCAGAACGAAGATCGATCTTTGAAAAGAATTGTGCTACTTGCAACTGGTCGAACAGGTCATCAATGCGAGATAGCGGATACCTATTCTTGATGGTGACAAGGTTCAACTCCCGATAGTCAATACAAAGTCGCATACTCCCGTCTTTTTTCTTTACAAATAAAACAGGAGCACCCCAAAGAGACGTACTAGGACGAATAAAATCGATGTCCAACAACTTCTGTAATTGGACCTTTAATTCCTGGAGTTCAATAGGAGCCATTCGATATGGGATTTTAGAATTGGGTTTTGTACCAGGCTCAAGGTCAATAAAGAATTCAACTTCACGTTCTGGGGGTAGACCGGGAAGTTCTCCGGGAAATACATTAAAAACTCATTAACAACAGAAATATTATTCAAATCTGACGTATTCTGGTTTAGATCAGTGACATGAGCTAAGAAAGCTTGACATCCGTTTTTCAATAAACGAATAGCTTTGTGAATTGAAATGACATTGACAGATTTTAGTGGTTTGGTGGTTTGAATTCGCACAACAGGTTGGTTAGGAATATGAAAACTAACAACCTTACGAAAATAATCAATTTTGGTATGATAAGTGGTTAACCAGTCAATTCTTAAAATCACGTCAAATGCAAGTATTTTCAAAGATATAAGATCGGCAGGTAGGGTGAGGTTGCCAATTTGAATCAAGCAAGATTTGTAAACTGTAGATGTAACGAAGGTCTCTCCCAATGGAGTCTCAATAGATAAGTCAAGGTCTAATTTCTCAGGTGTCAAGTTCAAACGTTGAGCACATGTAGATGATATAAAAGAATGGGTAGCACCGGTATCTAACAAAGTGTAAACTTCGCAAGAGTTTATGATTAGCTTACCCGTGATCACCTCGTTCGGGTTCCTCGCGTTTTGGGTAGTCACGACTAAACGCTCTTCCAGAACCACTGACTTCGACTTGTCTGAAACAGCCTTTGGAATCACCACCCCCGCTGGACTTGGTTTCACTACAGGACAATCTCTAGCTATATGACCTTCCTTTCCACAGTTATAGTATGCGTTGAATTATTTTGGGCAGTTTGGGCTTATATGAACCTCTTTCCAGCATTTATAACATACGACCGGTGGTCGTTCTCCTCCCCTAGAAACAGTTGATGCTGGTGCTGACGTCTTCGCCTTCACGTTCTCATTGTTGTACCTTCTCTTCTTGAAATCTCCCCCGATTCAGTTTTTTCTACTATTATGGCCACGATTACCACCGTAGTGATTACCGCTTCTGTCATACTTTCTCTCCGCTGGTTGTCATTGCTTCGATGACTGCTGCCACCGGTACGACCCTGATTGTGGTCCCTCGGTTGAACAGAATCATTATCCCGCTCTAATAATTGAGCCCTGTTCACAACATCTGGATATAATTTTTTTTTGTGAGAAATGAGGTATTGACGTATTTCGGGTTTCAAACCTCTCAGAAACATCCAGCGTCATACGTTCCTCATTCTCCACTAAATGAGGTGCAAACCTGGACAACTCTGCAAACTTAGCCTCGTACTGGGACACAGTCATGTTATTCTGTTCCAGTCTGATAAACTCTACCTCCTTCATATGACGAATACTTTCAGGAAAGTACTTGTCATTGAACAGTTTCTGGAATGCTTCCCAAGACATCTTGAGTGCAGCAGTCTGGGTATGCTTCACAGATTTCACCAGTAGTCTGCCTCTCCACGGAATATAAAGGTGGCGAATGGAACCTTCTGTTCCTCCGTGCATCCCAAGACATCAAATATCTTGGTAATTTGTTTAACCCACGTTTCCGCCTTGATCGGATCCGGCTTTCCCAAAAATTCTGGGGGTCCCAACTCTTTGAACTGCTTGGCAGTGACAAGCCGCGAGTTGCTATTATCTCCACCTATATTTTGCACACAAGTCTCCCTCGTCTGGTTTTGCATGAATTGCAAAAAACTTCTAAACTTCTAAACATTTCATCGTTTATCGTCTGATCAGTGTTGTTTTCAGGATGAACATTGCCTTCATGTTGCACGTTCTCCTAGTTGGTGATTAAAGGTGTCTCAACGGTCTCAATCACTCCATTGTTTAGATTTTCAGCTGCCATTCTCAAATACTGCCATGAAACAAGAGTCAATTAAATAAATTAACATATCACATGCTAACCCTATGCTCTGACTGACCAATTAAATATCAATTAAGCTTAGGTAGGATCCACTAGAGAAAGATTTTTTCGTCTCTCCCCTCCTAGTTCTATTCCCAAATCTCCGCTAGAGATCATATCCATAAGCTCTGATACCAACTGTGACACCCCCAGAATAGATTCAGTCAACCCAACCCATTCTGAGTCTCCAAATACATGGTACAGAATCCAAATACAATTTTTCATATCACACGGTCGTGCAAAATACGACCACATAACTGTGAGTGTCAATACAAATATTTAACATTCAAACTAAGTCCTCATTACAATTATTATCACACTATTTATTAAAAATAGTGAGGACTACTACTGCTCTAACTCGGACCATCACTCTATCCCCCGACTAGTTCTTGCGACATTCTCATTTCCTGAAAAGGACAATAGATGAAAAGAGTGAGCGCAACTAGCCCAGTAAAGAATATTATGACTAAGATAATAAAGAACAATTTATCGTTAGTCTTCAACAAATCAGATAAAATATTATGGACAACAAGTTTTAGACTAACAACTACAGCGAAAATATCAATTCATTAGAAGAGTTACGTAGAGAATGAAGTCTACTATCTTCTATGATTTAAAAGTCCATCATTAATATTTTATCTCCTGTAACTTCAATCAATATATATCTCAAATCAAATATTCATCTCTGCACTACGGGCCAAAGATATTCATTTATATCACCGGTGGTCATGTTCATCTCAACAACTGTCCATCTTTGCACTACGGGCTAAAGATATTTATCAGGTAATCATTCATTTTTGCACTACAGGCCAAAGATATTCATCAAATAATCATCCATCTTTGCACTACAGGCCAAAGATATTCAGTTATATCATCATTTAGGACTGAAGATGATGAAAAATATTTTAAAGAACGAATCTAGTGAGATAATGGACAAAGATTAAGGATTCGTACTTTTAGTTCATCGAAGTTCAAAAATACTTCATAGTAATACTTTGTGGAGTAAAATTTAAGAATAAAGCTTAAAACTTGGATCCAATCAAAGACAATTTTTTTTACCAGTGAATAGTAACTCGTGAATAGTAACTTGTGAATAGTAACTGTTCATGAAAAGTTGAAAATTTTCATAAAAAGTTCAAAAAATTATTCTGGTGAAATGATACTAGATGAAGCGCAAAACTCAAGAAATTTCTGATCATTTTAGGAATTATAGAAGCAATACTTACCGTAGTAAGTTCAGATTTAGGAATATGAAATGAAATATTATTATTTCCATAATATGAAATATGAAATAAAATAATATTCATTATGAATATTGAAAGGAAATAACATCATTTATGAGAAAAATAACATACTTTACCTCAAAAGAATAGTACTTCTGGCTGGAATATCGGATATAATACTGAAAAAAACTTGCACTGAATAGCAACACTCAAAGTATCTAAATACTCACAAAAATACGCTCGATATTATGTAGAGAGAAAATTTCTGATTCTGGTGTGATTTTCAATTCTAACCTAAGCACCCTATTTATAGGAAAATGCCAGAACACCAAAGCTGACTTACCTGCTACCGGTGGTTTCAACCCTTAGAAAATTCCAACGCACACCATACATAAATTCAGAATTTTTTCACAAAAAAACAAAAGTGGGGCCCACCCATGTTTTTAATAAAAAAAATATTTATTTCTGAAACTTCAATAATTCATAATAAATAGCCTTTTTATCAGAAAAATATGAATTCTATACCCTTTCCATAGAAAATTTAATTCTCTACAACTTTATAGAAGAAAGTTTTTTTAAATTCTGAACAAAAAATGACTGAAATCCACATACGGATGATTTTTCACACCAAAATTACTGATAAAAACATCAACACTAATTCCTCCACATAAAATAAATATTTTTTATCATATAAATCAATAATTAATTATTCACAAATAATATTACAAAACTATAATATTGACAACCAGTTCGTTCCTAGGAAAGAGGGGGCCTTTCAATAAAGATTTCTTCTTACTGGCGCGCAATTAAATAACCCCTCCTAGACAGAACTTTCTTAGACATTGCTAATAATGTTATCTAATAATATTATTCCAATAATGTGAATTATTGATTTGATAATTTGAAATACTGTGTAATGATAATTATTGAATCATTAATATGAAATATCAACGTAACAATTATTGAACCAATAAAATATTATGCAATTATTGAATCAATAATATAAAATATTGAACAGTAATTACTGTAACAATAATTAAGTAATTGCCTTCTTACGTAAGAATCAATAATTTAAAATACTATGCAATACCGTGTGCTACTGTGCAACAACACGTATTACTGTATTTTTATCACCGGGTATTCCAACAGTTTAACCGTAACAGTTTTACCGTTATTTATAAAAAAATTATTTCTGTCGCTTTCTATATCCGACAGTTATTCCGTTGTGGGGCTCACAAATGGCTGCGCCGTCGTACGAATATTCTCCGACAACAAGAATATTCCACGACCAAACGAATATTCCCCGACAATAATGAATATTTTATAACCACTTGCTTATTTAAAATATTTGCGCATATTACCCATAACATTCCACATTAATCAAATCAACCCCTGACTATTTTAAAATAATATATAGAGGAAATTTAATTTTATTCATAATAAGTTGGGGTCTTACAGCAACTAATGTTTGCTTTGTAGATCTCCATGATATAGTAGTATCACCACACATAAAGAGATAACCTGTTTGAGATCGACCTTTATGTGGATCAGATAAATATACTGCATCAATATATCCAACTAATTTATGATTATCATTATTTGAATAAAATAAGCCTATATCCATAGTTCCTCGTAGGTAACGAAAAATATGTTCAACCCCATTCCAATGTCTCCGGGTAGGAGAAGAGCTATATCTTGCTAACAAATTCACAGAGAATGCTATATCAGGTCGTGTATTATTAGCAAGATACATTAATGCACCAATTGCACCGAGATATAGTACTTCAGGACCAAGTATTTCTTCATTATCCTCACGAGGTATAAAAGAGTCCTTTTTCACATCAAGTGATCTAACAACCATTGAGGTACTCAATGGATGTGCTTTATCCATATAAAATCTTTTAAGAACATTCTCTATGTAAGTTGACTGATGAATGAGAATTCCATCTTCAAAATGCTCGATCTGCAGGCCGAGATAAAATTTTGTTTTTCCTAAATCTTTCATCTCAAATTCTTTCTTTAAATAATTCATTGTCTTTGGTATCTCTATATGAGTTCCAATAATATTTAAATCATCAACATACACAGCAATGATAGCAAAACCAGATTTCGACTTCTTTATAAAAACACATGGGCATATAGGGTTATTATTATACCCTTCTTTCAATAAATATTCACTAAGACGATTGTACCACATGCGTCCTGATTGCTTTAACCCATATAGGGACCTTTGCAATTTAATTGAGTAAACTTCCCGGGGATTTAACTTATATGCTTTGGGCATTTTAAATCCTTCAGGGATTTTCATATAAACCTCATTATCAATTGACCCATATAAATAGGCTGTAACAACATTCATTAGACACATATCTAATTTTTCATGAGTTGCCAGGCTAATAAGATACCGCAATCTAATTGCATCTACCACAGGAAAATATGTTTCATCGTAATCAATGCCAGGTCTTTGTGAAAACCCTTGTGCCACAAGTCATGCCTTATATCTTATGATTTCATTTTTCTCATTTTTTTTTCGCACAAAGATCCATTTGTATCCAACTGGCTTTACATCTTCGGGTGTTTGGACTACAGGTCCAAAAACTTCACGATTTGCAAGTGAATTTAATTCTGCCTGGATTGCTTCTTTCCATTTTGGTCAATCATTTCTGTGTCTACATTTTTCGACAGAATTAGGATCAAAATCCTCGTTTTCATTAATGATATCAAGCGATATATTATATGAAAAAATATTGTCAACAACTATCTCACTTCGGTTCCATCTTTTATTTGTAGAGACATAACTTATCGAGATCTCATCATTTTTATTGTTTTTAGGTACCTGAACCTCTTCTGGGGTTTTATGATTAGCTATGTCTATATCCTCATGAATATTTTCCTCCTCAATAATGCCAACTTGTTTATTTGCTTTTTTTTCTTTTCCGAGGATTTATGTCTTTTGAACCGATTGGTCTACCACGCTTCTGGCGTTCCTTTGACTCATTTGCTACAATTTTTGCGGATTGTCCTACTGGGACTTCAATTCGAGCTGGAGCATTTACAGCTGCTATATGAGATTTGGTTACTCCTTTTGAGTCAGTGAATGCATTTGGTAGCTGATTTGCTATATCTTGCAAACGAAGTATCTTTTGAACTTCTTGTTCACATTGTTTTGTACGAGGATCAAAATTCAATAATGACAATACATTCCAAGTTATATCTTTATCCAACTATTTAATTTCTCCCCTAATGCTGGGAACATAGTCTCAATCAAAATGGCAGTTGGCAAATCGTGCCGTAAATGAATCACCTGTTAAGGGTTCAAGATATTTAATTATTGATGGGGACTCAAACCCAATGTATATTCCCAATCTCCTTTGAGGACCCATCTTTGTACGTTGTGGAGGATAAATTGGAACATATACCGCACAACCAATTGTTCTTAGATGGGAAATATCTGGCTCATAACCAAAAACCAATTGTAATGGGGAGAATTTATGATATGATGTTGGCCTAATGTGAATAAGTGCAGCTGCATGTAAAATAGTGTGCCCCCAAACAGAGACAGAAAGTTTTGTTCTCATGAGCAATGGTCTTGCAATTAACTGGAGGCGTTTAATAAATGATTCAGCAAGACCATTCTGAGTATGAACATGGGCAACAGGATGTTCATTATTTATCCCAAGTGACATGCAATAATCATTAAATGTTTGGGATGTGAATTCACCAGCATTGTCAAGACGAATAGTCTTGATTGTGTGATCTGAAAATTGTGCTCGTAATCTAATAATTTGAGCAAGTAATCTCGCAAACGCCAGGTTGCGAGTTGATAATAAACACACATGTGACCATCTTGTAGATGCATCTATTAAAACCATAAAATATCTAAATGGTCCACTTGGTGGTTGAATAGGCCCACAAATATCTCCTTGAATACGTTCTAGAAATCTTGGAGATTCAATCCCAACTTTAACTGGTGATGGTCTAATGACCAATTTGCCATGAGAACAAGCAGCACACGAGAATTCCTTAGATTGAAGAATCTTTTGGTTCTTTAATGGATGGCCATGTGAATTCTCAATAATTCTTCGCATCATTATTGATCCAGGATGGCCCAACCGGTCATGCCAAATAATAAAATTATTTGGTTTATTGAACTTCTGGTTCATTATTGCATTGACTTCAATTGTATTAATACTTGTATAGTACAAACCTGAAGATAAAACGGGTAATTTTTCCAATATTTGTTTTCTAGTAGAGACATTTGATACGATGTAAAGATATTCTATACCATTGTCAATGGCTGTCTCAATATGGTACCCGTTAAGTCGTATATCTTTAAAACTTAGCAGATTCCTCCTTGATTTAGTGGAAAACAAGGCATTATCAATAATAAATTTTGTTCCACTAGGAAGCATTATATTGGCTCTTCCAGAGCTTCAATCAAGTCTGCTGAACCTGATATTGCATTCACTTTTGCTTTCATAATTCTAAGATTTGAAAAATATTGCTTATGTCTGAGAATGGTATATGTCGTTGCACTATCTGCTAAGCATATATCTCCACCACTGATATTAGGCTCATTTATAGCATGACCCAAATCAATATTTTCTTCATAAAAAGGAATAAATATATAATAAGTTCATAATAAAACATAATATTAATAACAGAATCCATTACATTAGATAAACCAACATGAAATGAAGGAAACAAAATGCATAAAATAAATACACTTAAAAAGGATTAACATAATTTTGAACTAATTATTTTCATTGCAAGAAATATTAACTTGCTCATTATTTTGCTCAAAGAAATCTGCAACGTCAAGGTGTGTCATATCCAAAGAATCAAAATAAATATCATCATTATCTTGATGTGGATGGGAAAAATTTATTTCTATGTTCTTCTCTTTTTCTTTCAATGAGGATTGATATAAATCAACAAGATGTTTGGTTGTACGACAGGTACGAGACCAATGTCCTTTCATTCCACACTGATAACAGATATTTTCTTCCTTCTTGGTATCTCTATTATTTATATTCTTCCCCCTTTCTTGTTTCTCCTCATTCTTTGAAGGTTTGGTATCATGGTTGCGGTAATTAAACTGTTCTCGCCCATGGCCACGTCCATGACCTCTATTACGACCACGACCACGACCACGACCACGACCACGACCACGACCACGACCATAATTATTGTTATATCTCATAGCATTCACTTCAGGGAATGGAGCTGAACCAGTTGGTCGTGATTCATGATTTTTCATTAAAAGTTCATTATTTTGTTCACCCACAAGGAGAAATGAAATCAGTTCAGAATATTTCTTAAAACCTCGTTCTCTATATTGCTGCTGCAGGAGCACATTCGAGGCATGAAAAGTAGAGAATGTTTTTTATAACATATCTCCATCAGTGATATTATCTCCACATAATTTTAATTTAGAACTGATTTTAAACATTGCAGAATTGTATTCACTTACTGATTTAAAATCCTGCAATCGTAAATGTATCCAATCATAGCGAGCTTTTGGAAGAATAACTGTCTTTTGATGATCATATCTTTCTTTCAAATTTTTCCAAAGAATGAGAGAATATTTTATTGTGAGATACTCTAACTTCAACTCCTCATGGAGATGATGTCGTAAGAAAATCATGGCCTTTGCCTTGTTTTGGCTAGATGTTTCATTACTATCTTTAATGGTGTCTCCAAGACCCATGACATCAAGATGAATTTCGGCATCAAGGATCCATGACAAATAATTCTTACCCGTAATATCAAGTGTCACGAACTCAAGTTTGGCAAGATTTGTCATTGTAACTTCATAAAAAAATATCAAAAGTTATTAGAAATTTAGTTTATTATAACTATCCACATGTGCAATAACATCTGGTTATAATAATTATATAAACATACAATATATATTTAGTCATACAATATAAAAAATGATGATGAATAACGAAAATATATATAGACTCAAAATATTAAAATATAATTTTCAAATATGCTTCCATGCCAAAAAAAAGAAAGACATCCCAACAGTTGAATAATCATCCTATTGATATGATATTGGCAAAGTTGTTGACCAGCAACAATAGATTGTAATCATCACCTAAACTAAAAAAATAGTTTTATTTGATATATATTTATTATGTGAATATATTTCCGCTATAGATTATGAATGGAATAGCATGCAGTATGTTATGCAGTATGTATATTACATGTAATGCAAATTGAAAAGCTACAGTTCCTTGTAATTATTAAAAGACTCATCCATTTTGGCAGTCTTGTTTAATATATAATGACGAATCAAAAAAAAAGTAAATATGCAACCACTAGATAATGAGTGTGCATGGCAAGTTCCTGAAACATTCAGAGAGACCTTATGGCAATACTATATCAACCATAAATCATCGAACATTGGACAATGAAACAATAGGTCCTAGACACCTGGATGTTCTTATAGTAATAAATTTTGCAAGCTTGTGGCAATTCGATAAACTTTATGTTAGTACCATGACGATAATGCATTCTTATGGAATAACAAAAGTGATGTTGAGATATCACTGCAGACCAAGTATTATTAGAACAAACAATAATGTGAACATTCACTAAAGTTCCTTGGATATAGTTACTAAGTATATAGGAACATGTCCGTTATTTATATATTATATTGTATATATAAAGAGAGAAAGTTATAGCTTCTTCTGCTTCAAACAAAATGTGATTATCTTCAAGACAAAAGTGAAGAGCAATTCGTGCTGATAACGTTTTATAAAATATACTAAATATTAAGAACAGTGATGATTAGAGGAAGAGAGAAAACATTCTTATTTCATATAAATTATAGTCATTTGTGTGTATCTCATGCTCCTATTTATAGGCACATACACATAAACACTTGGAGGTTACAAAACTTAAAAGATCATAATCAACACTTAAAAGACACGGGGGTTTCAAATATTAAAGGACATAGGAGTTACAAAGATTAAAGGACATGGTAATAAAGAAGGGAGGAATGAACCTAGACATCCATATATGTTATAATTTTTATAACAGGAAGTTAATTTCTATAGTGCTGAAGATAATAATTGTGTATATCTTGACCTCAATGTATAGTTATATTTATAGTTGCTAACACGGCCGGGCTACAAGAGTCCAAGCCAATTGGAAATAGAAATCTTAATTAGAATTTTCATACAAGTATATATCCAGTCATGGGATAAGATCTTTATTTCTTAAAAGAGTAATGCTACTATCAAATAAAATCGCTCACATACACTCACATACACTCACATACATATTTGTATGGCCCACATGACTTGTTCTGCACGTGGGTCATACCAATATGCATGTGAGTGTATGTGAACAGTATGTGAACGATTTTTATGTGATAGTAAACTTATTGTTCTTAAAAATAGGAAACAAAATACCACATGGAAAACGTAAGTAGATTCAGATTTTGACCTTTCTAGAATCTCAAGCCACTAAATAATCTAATGTGATAAAAATACGTACCTGTAAGTGCACAGTGTCAAATTGAAAAATTGGCAAGTACACCCACGGAAACTAAATTAATTTTAAAATTTTCTTAATATTTATTTCAGGCGTAGTAGAAATAAAGATGAAGAATTGATTAATTATAATTAAATACTAACTAACTAATTAGAAGATAAAAACTAATAATAAAGAAGAAATCTATAAATCTGAATCTATTAAACAATAAACACAACGATTAATTCAATTTCTTTTATTTTTATAACTTAACTATGATTTTGTTCTTTCTTTCATTTAATTTAATAATTTTACAATTAACGGGGCAAGCATAGACTATGAAAATTTAATGATTAACTACAACCCATCAAAACTTTTTCGAGCAAGTATAAATTATGAAAAACTTATATCTTAACAATAATCTATCAAAGTTTCTTAATTAATTTAAAATTACATAAAAACTATAAAACGAAGGTATTTCAATAATAAAACATGAAAACGAAATCAATTAAATATTAAACCACAATTAATAGGATAGATAGAAAATATTGTCATGAATAATTATTTAATTTCATCTTTATCCTAGATATAAAAAATTAGCTATACATGAAAATAAATAAACTAAGATAAAGAAGAAGAAAATTAAAAATAAAATAAGAAAACTCCATTTATTAACGATCCTCCAACGAACATACAATGAAGAAATATTTAATTCTACTCCTACTCCTAAGCTAACCTAATACATAAAATATACCTAATAATCTAACCCATCAAATATCTCTTGGTACACTTCTATTTATATGAGTAAAGCTTTAATTAATTCCTTGTATGAATCAAATTTCTTGTGGCAATCAACTTTATTTCGAAAAAATCTTATCATCTTCATTAGACTTGACTTGCACACCAAAATTATTCGACATTCTTCCTTCTCCTTGTAGGATTCTTCTTGGACATTTCTTCAATAAATTTCAATATTAAATATTGATTGATCCCCAATATTTGACTCTATTGTAATAAAATATTAAATCATACAAAATAAAATAAAACATATTAATTAAATAAACTAATATAATAAAAAGACAAAATTAGGGTTAATAAAATATATGAATTATGAATTTATCAAATACCCCTACACCTAGCTTTTGCTCATCCTCGAGTAAAACAAAAAAAAATAAAAACAACACAAAAACCAAAATTACCCCATTTTCATAGGAACCACAATTGCACTTAGTATGTGCAATAAGTTTTTAAACACCAATGTTATATACCTTAAGTGGATGAGTTGTGTCTCGTGAGGGTTTGCAGTGAATATATCCACAAAATTCAAAATTATATGTAAAATATTTTTGGGTTCAACAAATAATGACATTGAAAGAAAACTTCTAAATATCAATAGACATTGCGCATAAAAAAAATCAAATTCAAACCAACAATTTCACCTTATCAAAAATACTCTATCTTCATTCTCGACACCATTTTTGATGTCGGGATTTTTCCTTTTAGGGATTTTTAGAGATCGTGATTTTTATGGGTGTTTTTTTTTGGAAAAATCGACTTATGTTGACGGGGTTTTGAAAGTTTGATTTTTAAAGTAAACATAGTCGCTAGTTGATAAAAATTTAAATGGATGTATCAATTCATCCCGATTTTGAAGTTTTGATAATCGAGATGACTCATTATATGACTCTGTAAAATTGGTCTGCAATTGAGATTCATAGCGTCAGGGGGCTTGCTTAAACAAGAGGAATGAGTTAGGCACCTCCTGACTTCTGTAAAACACGAATACCGCTTTTCTAATATTTTCCTTAAAATATTAAATGGATTACATCGAGGGTCATGAGGTGTGTTATGTTTTGTGCCTAGGTGAGTAGTGTCGTCGAGGAAAATCTAGGGTACCGTCTCCTAGAGTGAAGTTGAATTCATAAATTAGAGAATATAGGGTATCGTATCCTACATCATTGAAGTCGAAATCTAGGGTATCACCTCCTAGAATTAAGTCGAATCGTAAAGCATAAGGTATCGTCTCCTATGTTATTTAAGTTAAAATCTAGGGTATCGTCTCCTAGAGTTAACTCAAATTGTAAAGTATAAGATCACGTCTCCTATGTCATTTAAGTCGAAAGGTAGGGTATCGTCTCCTAGATTTGAGTCGAATCATAAAACATAAGGTGTTATATCCTATGTCATTTAAGTCGAAATTTAGGGTATCGTCTCCTTGAGTTGAGTCGAATTCAAAAACATAAGGTGTCGTCTCTAATATCATTTAAGTTAAAATCTAGGTTATCGTTTCTTAGAGTTGATTTAAAAATATAATCTAGGGTTTCGTCTCCTAAACCATATAAATCATCTAGGGTTTTGTCTCCTAGAGTTGTCGAAGTTTTGATAAGTGCATTATCTTGAAAGCAACTTTTAGCCTTTTTAAACCTATGAACGAATAATTTTATTTCATAAATAAAGTTTCGATTTAGATTTATTGGATGAGAAATTTATAGTGTCATTTAGGGAAAACATCGTTTGCAAACCCTTCGTCAAATAAGAATTAAGACTCTCCATTACTTCTAATTCTAGCCTATAATTAATCTAATAACCTAGTTTGATTTCCTTTTAAAAGATCTTTGTAATTTCGTTTGAAAATTGTTTTCGTATATTGAATGGTAAGATCAAGCATCGAAAATAAGGTTGAAGATATCTATGGGCATATATGCTATCAGAACAACTCCAAGCACCTCGAAACAACAAAATCCACTATCAAGTGGCCTTAAACCCAATTATCGCCGGCACGAACACCCTCGATATCATTTTAAGTCCTAAATTACATTTATAATTATCAAATCACAAAATTACAACCATTATCTATCTTCATCGTGGGAATATCCTTCAATTCTCGTTAAACACGATGTTTAAGGGTCTTGAATTCATTCCTAGGCTCACATGGTTCGCAATCACATCAAACAACGCATCATGATTTATAAACGGAGTTTAGAGTTTATGAAATGACTTCCGTAAACCTTAAATCCATAGATTGCACAATAAATCAATAATATCGCAATTATATGTTTAACAATATCGTAGAAATCGAATATCACCAACTATTATCGAAATTACGAGGGTCTATCATGCATTAACAAGATCTATTAAAGGAAATTAGAATCTAGGGAATGAAACCCACGGATCTAAAATTCCATAGATATAGAAAACAACGCATTGAGATCTAATCAAAAATATATCCATATTGGCTATAAGAAGATTCTATTCATGAGAATTCATCGACGGCTAAAAGGTGGGATTCCCTCACCACTAGATATGAATCTAGGATATTTTGGTGACCTAGAAATCAATAGAAAACAACTCCCAATCAAAAATAATCGGTAAAAAGGAGTCGACACAAAGTCAAAATCGATAAATTTTTAAAAGTATATCTTCGGCTAGTTAGGAGAAGATTTCATCCGTAAGAAATCCTCTATAACTATCTATAATCTTAAAAATAGGATCCAAACACCTCTAAATATGATCTAGTATGCTAGGAGAGCCTCAAATGAAGAATTTAACCATAAACAAACAAAGCTTAAACACAATAATTCACAAAATAAGCTAAATCTAAGCTAGATCTAGGCTAGATATAGTATAAAGATGATAACTTTAACCTTATGAGTGATAATTTCTTCCCTATTAAACTTCTTGTGGATGGTTTAACTCTAGATTAGTGGGAGATTTGATGAGAAAAACTAGATCTAGATTGGATTTAGAGACGTTAGTCGTGATTTAGCTTTGTTATAAATTTTTCGGCGTATAAATCATTTATATATATATATATATATTAATATTTGCCACTTTATTTTCCACACTAATACACACTATTATTCTAACTGTGTAAAATGTGTATTTTTGGATTTTTTTTGAGGACTTTCTTATGGGGCTCTAAATACAAACCTACTGGATTGAAATCTACTAGTACAAACCTATATTTTCTTCTTAGTGTTTTTTGCTTGCTGGCTTGAGAACATAGTGCTTCCTTTGACCTAGTTATATTTCTTATTTTATATTGTGAAATCAACATGTTCCTTTGCAGCTAAAAGTTGCTACTGCTTTTTTTCAGATCTAAAAGCTTGTCTCTCTCCCCCTTCTTTTTAACAAAAAAAAGTAAACTGTAGTTGAATTGCACAATCCATCTCACATCAATTCATCTTACACATGTGTAAACTAGCCTAATAAGCATGTTGGACTACCTCATTACCTAAAAGGTTAACCTATTAGCTTGAAGTTCCACCATACTTATTAACCCATCTACACTCTTGAATTTATCCGAAGTGAGATTCTTGTGAAATATCCCAACAATCTCCACCTCTCACTTGAATACCCATCACAAGTATCATACTAGAGTAGTCACCATTAAGCACACCTTCTTTGAGTCCTTCAAGAGCTCTGCTCAACTTTAATACTACTCCACCATGCCTGAGGCTAATGTAGGAGTACAACCTTGCTCCTTGCCCTTCACCCTAAGCAGCTTTCCCAGAGTTATCTTGAGCCCGCTCCACCCGACTCAAATCATATTTCACTGCATATGCATGAGTGATCATCTTGTGCTCCACCTAACTCAACTCTATTTGCTCCACCGCGCGAACTGACTAACACGTGGCCTGTGAATACTCCACTATGGCGTGTCAAATTGATACTTGGTCCCATCGAACCATGAGCTCTGATACCACTTGTAGCAGAATTGCACGATCTCTCCCACATCAATACATCACACACCTGTGTAGACTAGCCCAATAATCATGTTGGATTACCTCCTTACCTAAAAGGTTAACCTATTAGGTTGAGGCTCTACCATACTTATTAACTCATCTATACTTTTGAATTTATCTGATGTGGGATTCATGTGAAATATCTCAACACAAACAAACCTCCCTACAAATGGATCTCTTAAACCTATAGACTAGATAATTCAGTGTTCTGACTGGGTAACTAGCCTTTCCTACACATTTATAAAACCTTTATGACCAAAAGACTTCATAGGAATTCTGACGTGCTCCAACTAGAACAAAATTAACTGGTAATGAAGCTTTTATTTGTGTCAAATTCAAATTCTAAATCCTGAGAGGTAATCTCTTGGTTCCTGTGTCACCTCTTATTACGGTCCAGAGGTACCTCTCTTCAAGTTTGATATCATAAATTTTTGAAATGTGTTGTAAAATTTTGATTCTATTGAAACTAGTGTAGGCTACTTTCAGTTTAGATTGGGTTGAACTATAAGGGTAATGCAGCTAGGGGTGTTCGTAACACAAACCAAACCGAACAACTCGAACAAACCAAATCAAACTAAACTTTTTGTCGTGTTATATAAATTAATTGGTTCGACTTGATTCCATATTTTTATAAATCGATCATTATTGGTTTACTTTGGGTTAACTATTAGACTAACTGAGCGAAGCGAATACAAAGACTAGATAATTTACGCGTTGCATCAAATTAAACCACATGTTTTACCACTTGTGCAGACCCTCGTCAATTCCTTTGAGTTTCGATCTTGCGACCGTTCTCCTTAAGCAGAATGTTTCACGTGTTATCTAGGCCCTGATCCACGTAGACCAACAATGAACACTTAATTTTTACAACATAGATTACCAGGAAATCTAGTCCCGTTCGCTACTCAGTCGGTTCCAAATTCTAAGATCAATACTAACTTTCTAAAAGTCAATTTACGAAATTTTCAAATTTAAAATTGACATAATTCATGTAAGTTTGAAAAATAATAAATCTTATAACTAATAGTTCTTTTTAGGTAGTTTATGTTGTTCATAATTTTTTTGACATAAACCAAATTAATTCATATCAGTTTTGAGTTTGAAAATATTTGAAATTAATTTTTAAAAAGTCCACATTGATTATATAATATGGAACGGATGTAGTATATATTTTCTACTACTAAACTTCATATTTAACTCTAAATAAATTTCTATAATCTTAGTTGATTATCAATAACTATTACAAAGTTTACGAGCTATAATAATTGTTATCTTATAATAAATATTGGTTTCTTAATATCATATAAAATAAATAAATTAATACTTTTTAACAAAGTTCAAACTAAATAACCCAACTCAAACCATTAATGAGTGGTTTAATTGGTTTGTGTTGTATATTTATAGTGGCTTGTCCCGAGTTTATATCTTTTCAAACCGATGACATTGATTTCGTTAAAAATGATACATTTACACGACCTAACTTGACCAATGCACACCTCTAGGTGTAGCAAAGCCCTTCAAGCTAATTGATGGCTATTTGGACAAAGTGATGAGTGATTTTTATAACTATATTTTGAGTATCTTTTAGCTTGATAATTTGCGAGTTTTTAAGTATTTGAAGTCCTTTTGATATGTTTTTATGTTTTGGTGTAGGAAAAGGGAAAAATATGAAAATGGAAGTAAATGGGATGATTTGTGTCAAAATGTAGCAAAAAGAGACCTGCGTGTGTGCAAAGCAAAATTGTCGGGTAATTTGGCACGCATGAAGTAGGCATGCCATGGGTAAACAAGCAAAACGAGTTGAAATGGGTAACTAATGGTCTAGGAAAATCCACAACAATCCAATGATCATTTATCGAGTTATTTGATGAGAATAAACAAGGAAAGGCAATTCAAACATCTTTCAGAGCAAAATATACAATCAAATGCAAGAAGGGAAGATGTAAGGACTGTTAATACTAAGCTTAATATATGTTCTTGGCTTGAAACTTGGATTTAATTGTAGAGCTTGTCGAGTGATTCGATTTTATAGGTGGCACGTCTCGTAACTTCTTCTAGATCAAAAGTTATGGCCTTTTTACCAACAGAGGTCGAATTAGGAAATTGCCATGTGCAGCAGCGCGCCATTCCATCCACAGCAACGCTTTAAGGCTGAACATTCTTTATACCATTCACATCAGTGCATGGTTTAAAGAGCAACAACTCATGGTTTTAGTGGGGCCGATAATTTGGGTGAATTTTGATACTTTTTGACTTCTAATTGGATTGTTTTTCCTCATAAGCTAGGGATTTTCCTTGTAACTATAAATACATGATGTGAGGCACATAATTAGAGATGAAAAACCTAGAGACTAACATCTAACCTAACACACATCCAAGCTAGGGTTCTTCATTAGATTTCAAGGAGCACGAATGAGTGCAAGAATTCAAGGCTGAATTGGAGAGTGATGCAGCGTTACATAGATTTATTTCTATTCTCTTTAACTTTTATTTTGTAATCTAGGATGCTATTTAATTTGATGTTGTTTATTCTTATGCTATGACTTAACTTTTTATGGAGATTGCAATTGAACCTGATGTTTAGTATAAATTAATTTATTCTCGTTTTGATTATTATTGATCACAATTGAGTTGTTTATAATATTTTGTGCTTATTATTGATTGTCTAGTCAACAATTATTATGATATAACCTAAATGAAATTGGAAGTTGAATTCTAGGATTAGATATGAATATGATAACATGTGTTCTTGTTTATTCTATGAATTGAATAACGGATTTGTGTATAGGATATGAATATACTTATAAGATGTATGTAACTTATTTGAGAATCTGTTCTTAATGAATTTATTCTTAATTATTTCTCATAGGAATATCGTGAATTAATTGGAATAGATATGTTTATATAACTACTTAGAAAAGAGGTTTTATAAATAATCTTGAATACTCAATTAACGATTTGCTATGATTAATTAATTGAAAAGAGAGTGAAGAGATTTAGATGGGGAAATTGTGATCTTAGATTTTTAATTTGATTTTAACCCTAGTTTAGTAATTTAATTCTTGCTTAATTAATTTCATAATATTTAATCAATTGTTTAAATAAGATTAAATTGATATAAAGTTAGTACTTGAGAAATTATTATTAGCATATTTCTCGTGGGATCGACACTCTACTTACTCCATATTACTTGTTGACTATATATACTTGTGGGTGAAATTGCCAATACCATATTGGGCAAACAAGTTTTTGGCATCGTTGCTGGGGAATACTTGTAATAATTTTTTCCAATATTAATTTCAATCAATTTTATCTTAGTTTAAACGTGTATTTTTTGTTATAATTTTTTACATAGGTTCATCATGGCTTCCTATAATTATCAATGATCATATGCGAGAATGACTCAGCCAATAGCAGCAGATATTGATGGACTCGATGCAATTACTGCACTGACTGCACAGATTGAGACACTTACGAAGAAGATTGACACTTTAGGGACACAACCTATTCAAAGAGTGGTGTTTTATTTGTGATTATTGTGCAGGAAACCATCTGAGTCATCAATGCGCCTTCAGTTTCGAGTCGATACAGTATGGTGGTAATTTTGGTGGCTATCCCCACAATAATTATCAAGATTAAGGGAATTATCCAAACTTTCTATGGAGCGATAACAATCAAGCCCAAACTTTTGCTCCAAGCCAATTACACACTTCCGAATTTCATAATCAAGCCCCTTCACAAGAAGAAAAGAAGTCCAACTTGGAAGAACTTCTTTCTAAGTACATAACTTTGAATGGGGAGTGAATGAATTGCTGGGATGTGTCAATTTGGAATCTTGAGAACCAAATGGGTCAGCTTATCAATGCCATTAACAATCGCCCTCAAGGTGTGTGGCCCAATAGCATGATTCTCGAGACTGATGGATTACCCGCGCCAACGCTGCAACCGGACATGCTAAAAGATGTGGATGCTAAAGTGGAGAAGAAGAGTGGGGATCAGGAAAAGAAGGCAGAAGAAGATCCAGCCTTAAGTTTCAACGCAGATGAGCCGATTTCGATAGTGCCCCATAAGCCTTCTCCACCAAAGTTCAAGGATCCGGGTAGCTTTACATGCCCGTGCACAATTGACAAAAAATTATGTGTTTGTAGCATAAATTTGGAGCAATGGTGGAATGAGAGAGGAGTTCATGAGAAGATAGATGAATATCCAGTTGTGTTTAAGAAGCTTCAATTCAATATTCCGTTCACAGACACAATGGAGCAATTGCTTAGCTTTTTGAAGTTCATAAAGAAAATTCTATCTAAAAAGAACAAGCTAAGTGAATTTAAAACAATGACCCTTACAGAAGCGAAGCCCTCAAAAAGTTACATTGCTACTGATGGATGGAGGGTTAATTAATTATCGTAGTGGAATTGGATAAGAAAGTGAAGAAGTCAGGCTAATAACTCTAAACCAAGCGCTTTTTGAGAGGAAACCCAAGTTTAATTTTCAGTTTATTGCATTGTAGTTGTTTAGTTTTCATTTAGTTGCATTTTGATTAGTTTTGGCAATTATTTTTTAGGTACCAAGCATGAATAAAATGGAACACGCTCCAGATTTAGCGGACGACGAGGATGCTGAAGTGGTCAATCAGTTGGTTCTTAGGGAAGTCATCTGTTTTACTTTTTCCTATTTTAGCCATTGAGGATAATATCTAGTTTAAGTTTGGGGGTGTGTTCTTATTTGGTACTTGAGGGTATTATGTTATTAGTTTTGAATGTTAGATAATTTTTTTTTAGTTTAACGTGAGCAATGGTTTGATTTGAATTTGATGATGGCCAATGATAAAAATGAACAAAAAAATTAATTTTTGTGAAATTGAGAATTATGCTTAGTTTTTGTGACACCCCCAAATTCGGGTTACCTTTACCCCAAACTTGGAGCTCACAATACTATAAATATCCATTCATTCTTACGTATACTAACTTAAACTTTTCTTAGATTACATAATAATCTTATTTAAATCCCAGGTTCTATAGACCTTTACATAACTGAATACCAAATAATATTACACAACATATATAATACTAAAGGTATTTATTACAATAACTTCTTAAGTTCAATTAAGCACAAACGCTTAATAATAAATTGCTTTGCAACCTTGCCTTTTCCTTTATTTCTCCCTGATGTACCAACATTCTCGGTTTTAACTGAAAACATTATATTCAACGCAAGGGTGAGTAAGAGCTTGCTCAACAAGGAAATAAACTAGTTGAATATAATGGAACAAGAAAATTTATAACAAACGAAATACAATTCATGCGATACTGAGTAAAACAGTTCTTTAAAAGATTTGAGTTTAAAAATTAGGCTTTTGCATATTGTAGGGTCAAATGACGAGTGAACTCTGTACTAGAATTGACAATACTAAAACTGCAATCCATGGATACAAACAGCTATTAAAACTGAAATATATCCTAGATTTGTACTTTAGGGGATCAGCCTAAGTACCCTATATTGTGCACAACATAACAGTCTAATGACTCATTACATGTCTTTTGGAATCATAGTGTCCGTTATCATATTCCCCTATAAAAGGGTTGTTCGTTCACAACATTATATAAGAGTCCGCACCACAACAAAATGGTTGGAGAACATTAAATGAGATTTTCATGAATGAAGAATGTCAATATATCTCAACATTTGTTTAGCAAAATAATGCCATTGACATAATTTTAATATCATAAGAATAACTGAATTTGAAATATTATAGTTCAATAAGTTGAATAACTTGAAAAGATAACTTTTGAGTCAAGTACTTGCAATCATAACTCATTTAAGAAAGAAAGGTTTATATACTTGCTTCTCGCGTCGTTTAAACTTTTAAGAAGATATCTTCCCACTAAGTAGCCTACATATATACAGTGTTGGCTTGCTTAGTTACCTTTTGGCATAAAGTCTATATTATTTTGATACACATAGCTACATGCCAGTCTTGTACCATAGCATATTAAATAGCTACTGTTATGCCTAACAAGCACACATAACTCAACTATGGTTATGTCATATCCAATAACTATCATGTATTTCACTTACTAACATTATGCAATTATATATATAGAATTTATTGGCAAACATAGTTAAGTACACATAAACACATATCTTATCACAACATATCTTCACAGTTTAGTATATATAGCACTTTCACACAGTTAGCTCACATAGGCACACATCACCTATATAGCTTACATACATCCCAAAGCATACTTGTTTCAGTCTAAACATCATATGTATAGATATTTGATTATTAAACACTTTAATTATCACATTTAGTCATGCGTAGACATTTACAAGCTTTAAACTCCACTTTTACATCATAATACAAAATATAATTTTTGAGGTACTTGTAAGGATTTTTATGAATTTCTGTAGTAGCCTTTTTAATCTCTCACTTGTGCAATATTATAGAACCCATAGAAAAGTATTATATTTATGGATTAGGTCTTTAAAACTATCAAGTTAAGCATTACAAAAATAGGCCTCAATAGGGTTGTTTCAACAGTTTACTATAAAACTGCAGTTTTAGTTATTTTCTAGGCTACTTTGAAGATTTTTATGATTTTTTGTGTTAGGCTTTTAGTCCTGAACTCTAAGAATACTTATAGACCATATATCAGAGTATTTTTCTACTAGTTTAGTTTCTTAAGCAAGCCATCTAAGCTTCTTGAAACTGGTGTCCAAACTAGGTTGTTCACTACAGATTTTTAGTTTTCCTAACATTGGTCAAATTTTTCCAAATTCATTTCTGACCACTTGGGCTCATGCCAACACCTGAGTTACAACTAGTTATGACTAGTTTTAGCAACCCCCTGACCTTGCTATGCATAGTCATAGTTTTGACCCTCTAAACCTAGCATTTTCAAGCTTTAACATACTAAATTCTCATTTTCTTGTATGTATTAGCATTTCAACACTTGGAATGGTCTAGCATACTTTTAACTCACTTTTTTAAGAAGCTAAAACTGATCTTGAAGAAAAAATGACAAAATCTTATATTCTCACTTAGTAAACAGCATAAGCTGCAGTTTTAGTGAATTAACAAGCTAGTTTGTTGATTTGTTTAAATTTCTTGTTTAAGCTCTTGGCTCAACCATTTAACCCTACTCATAGACCATAAATCAAGGTATTTTAATCAAGGTTTATGCTTCTCATTCATGTCAGTTAGGCCTCCTATAAAAGGGGCTCAAACTGGAATGTTCAACACTTTCTTCACAAAAATTATTTTCGACACTTTTTAAGGTTTTTTTTTACCAGTTTTACCTATTTAGATAGTCCAGGCACGTGTATTTTAATTACCTAAGGCTACTTTTATCATAACTTGACTTTATTTAGTATCTTATACATATTTGACCTATTAAAGCTCACTTTTACCCTATACGATAGATAAGAACTTGGTCTTATTGTTAACTTTAGTCTTGGCCATGTTTGGGAATCATTACTAGCATGCATTAGTGACTTTATATGAGCTCATTACAGTCTATGAGGTTCAGGTATTAAGAATTTATAACATCCCCAAAATCTGGACAATTCCATCCCTGAATTTGCTCGTTAACAATACATTTACATTCTTCCTTTACATCATGAAACGATGCCATAATTAATAAAATTGCGGAATAATTTTAAATTTTTCTGTCTTCTTTCTTTATTTTCCTGAATCACAACCTTTATCATTTACATATCTTTGAATGATATTTAATTTATAATTCACTTCATCAAAGTTGATTATATAAAATCTTACATCTCAATACGATATCCTTATATATATTGAATAATTTAAACTTTATAGCTCAACATTAACTAAACATCATAAACTATCAAGTACATCTTTCAGAACCTTATACATAATTCAATATAATACTTTCAACTAAAGTAAATCATCTCCTTGCATTATTTCTGATTCCTTATCATTCAAATAGCACGTAGCACATAATATCATGCTCAGATTACACATCATAATCATTTGACTAAACATATCATACATTATGTATTTCACATTTTAACTAAAGATTGAGTTCCATAACTCAATTAGCTCAGTCATTAATTGACTTTCATAGTATATAGAGCATCATATATAGTTCCACATACATATAGCAGTCTAAGTTACAAACAATCATCCATCAAGTTCATAAAGAAGATAGAAACTGAAAGACTTGTCTGGTTTATTGATTATCAACTACAACTTAACTTCTTTGCGTATATCCTACATCAGTTCAAAAGTTCATATACACATGCATCAGTTACACATATAATGAAATCACATTGACTCTTAGTCCTAATCCTTTTACAACTTGCGTTTCTTTAAAAACTTGTAACCTATCTTCAGGTTTTAACTCCTTCTTTGTTTGACACTAAACACTCAATAAAGTCATTAAGTTACCCTTCGACTCATATTTCTTTATACTTCCCTTTTAATCAACCCTTAAAGTTCGGTTAAGTCTTTAAAGCTTACCTTTTCACATCACATTAGATGTATATTAGGTTTATCTAACTTACTTAAAAATCTTCATAACATGCTTCTCAAATACTTCTTGTAAAATATTTGTTAACATTTTGTTAAATCTATAAGTCAAAACTATAATCTTTAACTTCAGGTCTGACTATACTAGCCACATACCATGAATCTGAAATCCTTCCTAACATATAACATAAGGCTCGACATCTAAATGATATTACCAAATGTCATCGAGTTTTAAGTCTTTTAAAATTATTAATACCGTCCTTTGTGATCACATTCTGAAATTACATCTAAATACCTATTTTAAGTTTCACTATAATCATATAATGAGATTATATAAACATTCCCAACATCACACACTTAAAAATTCATCTCTGGGTCAATCTGCCAACACCCGCCGGGGAGACCTTTTTGAACTAAGAAACTCTGCTGGGGCAGAGAACCCACCGGGGCGCAGTTCATTGCACTGGAAACCTCGCCGGGGCGGAGAACCCCAGGCTCAGAACCTGCAGTTCACTGAACAACACTGTTTCTAAGCCAAAATTTCCTAATTTCTACCATATAGAACCAAGTTAAACATACCGAAAAGATATAAACTTTGTAAACTCATAACCGACCATGTATAACATGATTCTAACAACTCAAACCAATTAAAAAACCAAATCAAAAGATTTAAAACCAAGTTCATGCTAGTTCTTCATATTTCAACATATTTAGCGTAACAAATCACTACGAACTCGTTATTTAACCAAATTGATCCATTTAACTTTCGTTGTTTTCGTTTCTCAGAGGAGAACAACAATCAACCATCAATTTCAGACTTTACACATGGATTCATAGCTAATTTTAGCCTCTAAACAAACCATAGCATACATATTAAACCAAAAGACCAATTCTTCTCTTCTTTATATAAATTCAGACTTAACATGATTTAATTCTTCTTGTTATGCTATTATCAAATCATTACATATTATCTAACAACAGAACCATCACAATTCAATTTCCTCCAACTTAACATCTATAGAAATTTTATAGAAAACTCAAGAAATAGAACTTGAGGTTTTAGAATTGATTCTTACCTTCTTAATTCCTTCTTCACTTAGTTAGATGATCAATTACTTGATCAATCTTCTTCTTCCTTAATTTCTCAGACCTTTTTTGCTCTCAATTTTCTCAGAGAGCTTTCTTCCCCAATTTGTCACAAAACTTAGCCTTATGAAAATAGGCGTAAGTATAAACTGATAATGAGTTGCTCAATTACAGAACGTAAAAGACCTCAGCAGTTAGGAAAACATGAAGGGTCTTATGCCATGTTTGGGATAGCTCAATTGCTCCATGGTTTATTTTTTATTTTCCTTTAACTATATGATACCTCTTTTTCCTTTAATTGAAATAAAATATCACACTTACACTTCTCCATTCTCTAAATGTCACACTTAACTCTATTGGTAACTTATTTAGCCACAATAGGTACTTATACAATTATAATACGTACAATTACTACACTATACATTATGAAATTACATTCATAATTAAAATAAATATCTCTATTAAAATAAACATTTTCATTAAAATAATTAATATTTATTCCACTTCTTATTTTAATAAATTATACAATTATTATGTATAATTATTTAATTTCCTTTCTTCTATAAATTGTCCCAAGATAATTTATTTAGTCTAGACATTTAGAGGCTGTTTGATGAAAACTGAATGAATCTGAATCTGAATGAGCTGAATCTAAATGAGCTGAATCTGAAACTGAATGAAAAAAGTTGTTTAATAATTGATACGTCTAAAACATCTGAATAACTGTCTTTTACTATTTTACCCCTCTAAACTATGCTGAATAAGTATATAATTTTGTCTGGACGTATTAAAAAAATTAAATAAAATATTTATTGTACAACAAATAAAAATAATTAATTCAAACAAATTATCAAATAAAGTATTGAATAATTCAAATAATTTTAACCCATGTTTCATAGAAAATAAGAAATATAACGAATTAAACAAACATGTCAACATAATAATAAAATTACATTAATTTCAATATGTCAATTATTTTCACTTAATTTGATATTATTATCATATGTCCATATTGTTTTTAATTATATATATATATATATATATTGAGATAGAGAGAGGGTGTGTTATAAGGTGTGTTATGGTTATTTGGGTAAAATTAAGTTATTCAGCCGATTCAGCCAGTTTTTTTTTAAAAATTGCTCAGAGCTTTTCAGCCCAATTCAGATTTTTAAAGTCGTAAACAAACACTCTTAATGACTGATTCGCTCAATTTGTTACCCATTCAGACTCATTAAGCTGCTATCAAATAGCCCCTTAGTCACATCTTAAATACTAATTCAATTTTTTAATCTTAACACCAATATTTATTCATAGACATATTGGTTTTTCCTCATCTCATAATCCATTTTATATTTACTTGGCATAATACAACATATTAAGCCATTACGTAATCGTATTACATTTATATGTAATATATTAATTCTCTCATTTTATTAAAACAAACATATTCACACTAATCCACTATTTCAATTAAGTGAATTACTCACATTATTTATGAAATCTAATTCGTAACAATTCCATTGCCAACAAGGCATAATAATCAAATTATATTATTTTATAATATAATTTTCAACTTAATTTAAATTAACTAATATTATTCAGTTAATTTTCTTTTCGTAACAATTTCATTTACTTTCTTTAATAGTTTAATTAACTATTAAACCTCATTTTCCCCAATATATGAATATATATATTTCTCTTCTATATTCACACTTAATCTCTTCACACCAAATCACATATTTTTCTTCTAACATGTCATAATAAGAATTTTATTTATTAAATTATTATTTTAATAATTTCTGAAAATCCGGGTTGTCACATCTTTCCTTCCTTATAAGGATTCCGTCATCGGAATCAACGAAACCTCCCTTTCTCGATTTTCATCAAATCCCTTCAAAATTTTATCGTTGAATAACTTCAATATATTACCTTAATATAGGTTTTATATTATCTATACCACTAATCTTCCTCAACGAATTCTTACGGATTTTTATTTCCTAACCTTTACTTAAACTCAATTATATTTGAGTAACATATAAGCATGGAATGACTTTGTACATAACATTCAACATAATTCTCCTTATCCGGATAGCTTAAACAATCAACACATTTGCCAACTTAGCAAATCCATTTTATCTAGCATCTAGGCTTCTCAAAATAGTGGCTTGGTCTGGCCTGTTTAAAACAGGCCCAGAATTACAATGTTTGAGTTGTTGGGTGTGGGTCCTCACCCATGAGAATTAGAATCCAAGTTGGAATCAAATTATAGAGAACCTACTAATATTATGTTAATTAGTAGAAGTGTTATTGAAAACTAATTTGATAAGGAGATGTGATCCCTAATTTGATTAGGAGAATAAATTATTTCTAATCCAAAATAGGAATGGATTAGAAAGAGTACTATAAATAAGGCTACGGGGGAGTCTTATTTGACATATGAGAGAAGCTTGGTAGCAAGAAGGTACCAAAAGAATAAAGAGAGAGAATTACAGGTTGTGGGTATCCGGCACCATCTCCATTCAATAGAAAGGTTGAAGACTTTATTGTTTGGAGTGTTTTTGGGTGGTGAAGTTAATTAGGTTACTCAACCTAATTAAAGGTAAATTTGTATTCTCTTGATTTATTGTGTAACCTCAAGTTTTAGGGCATAAAACTTGGGAGGATTATTGTAAGCCCATTATTAGTGATATAGTGGAGATTCGGAGTTCGGCCTGTGGTTTTTCCCTTTAAGGGTTTTCCACGTTAAATTTGGTGTCTTGCTTGTGGATGGTTATTTGTTATTTTGTTCTCATAATTGGTTTTGTTGATTTCCTATTTAATTGCACAAAGATGAAAAAGTAATTCCTGGGATTGAGATTATTTTAGGCGTACTTTTCCCAACAGTGGTATCAGAGCTTGGTTATTTTTGTGATTTTCTTGTGCGAATTAAATGGAGGATTGGACAGCAGGTTGCATGATTAATCTCAAGGCTGCAAATTATGCAATTTGGAAGCCAAGAATGGAGGATTTGCTTTACTGTAAGGATTTGTACGAGCCACTTGAGAATGATGGAGTTAAGCCCACAAACAAGAGTGACGTGCAGTGGAATAAGATGAACAGGAAGACTATTAGTCTAATTAGATCGTGGATTGATCAAAGTGTGTTTCATCATGTTGCCACGGAAACTAAAGTCTATGCTCTCTGGCAGAAATTGGAGTCCATGTATGAAAGGAAGACAGCGCATGTGAGAGGTGTTGAAGATGGGGGAGTTAAGTGGAAAAAAGTATGGTACAAAGTCGTGCAAGATGGGAGAAAAACCTTGCATGAGAACCACGAGAGGAAAGCTCTTCGCTTTAAATGGGTACCAAAAGTGAAGAAGGAAAGTGACAGCTCGCAATCAGGGTACAAAGCGGTTGTGAATGAATTTGACAAGCGAAAATCTGTCAAGTTTGAGTTAGATCCTCCCATCGAGAAGAACCATGCCGATGAGACAAAGCCGGTTATGAAGATAGTTGAAAATTTCAAGAAGCTTGAGTTGAGCCAAGACTTCGTTGGAATTAACTCCGAGTAAGGAGTTGTGGTTGGTGATCCCTTCTCTCATGGATTCGGAGGGGGAGATTGTTGGGTGTGGGTCCTCACCCATGAGAATTAGAATCCAAGTTGGAATCAAATTATAGAGAACCTACTAATATTATGTTAATTAGTAGAAGTGTTATTGAAAACTAATTTGATAAGGAGATGTGATCCCTAATTTGATTAGGAGAATAAATTATTTCTAATCCAAAATAGGAATGGATTAGAAAGAGTACTATAAATAAGGCTATGGGGGAGTCTTATTTGACATATAAGAGAAGCTTGGTAGCAAGAAGGTACCAAAAGAATAAAGAGAGAGAATTACAGGTTGTGGGTATCCGGCACCATCTCCATTCAATAGAAAGGTTGAAGACTTTATTGTTTGGAGTGTTTTTAGGTGGTGAAGTTAATTAGGTTACTCAACCTAATTAAAGGTAAATTTGTATTATCTTGATTTATTGTGTAACCTCAAGTTTTAGGGCATAAAACTTGGGAGGATTATTGTAAACCCATTATTAGTGATATAGTGGAGATTCGGAGTTCGGCCTGTGATTTTTCCCTTTAAGGGTTTTCCACGTTAAATTTGGTGTCTTGCTTGTGGATGGTTATTTGTTATTTTGTTCTCATAATTGGTTTTGTTGATTTCCTATTTAATTGCACAAAGACGGAAAAGTAATTCTTGGGATTGAGATTATTTTAGGCGTACTTTTCCCAACATGAATCCCTTACCAACTGGAAATGCTACTTTAGACTTCACTATTATTAGCCTGGTTTGGTATATTCACCCCATGTTATAACATGAAACCACAATAGAAGCAGGACATATGATCAGTTATCATTGAGCTTACGAACACAGTCACAATTAATTGTTTAGCTTATATATAACACTATCATGGTATGTAAGTTACTTTAAAACATGTCACACATAAGCATAAAAACATACTTGAAGCATTAACTTACTATATTAACCAACTAGATATGGTTTTGGACTCCATTTCACATCTAGCATGCTTTTACACTATAACAGTCTTTACTCTAGCATTTTATCAAATAGTTGGTAAGCAAGTTATTTGTTTACATACAACAATTTTTCTAGTCATTTTCCACCCTTATGGCTTTTGATCACTAATGGACCCCATATTAATCAATCACAACAATAACAATCACAATCACAACCCCAATAGCAATATTAATCACATATACCTACTATAGCAATAACAGCCTCATACGGCTAGAACAACAATGACAAAATAAATGTAACAGTCCCAACAGTCATACACAAGTTATCTAGCCACTAACAGTTGGTTTTGTACCAAAATAAAAATATAGAAATGGAATGGAAATGGCCTGAGTTTGCTTACCTTGCTAGCTTAGAAAATAATGGTGCTAGGCTGCTCAACCTTTCCTCCCTTTCCATGCTGGAACTCTCTCTTTCCTTCTAACTGCTACTAATTTTTTTTAATCGAGTTATGTGGTGAAGCTAACTGATTTCAGGCATAAATCTTGGCAATATATGGCTGAGCTTCTCTCTTTAATTTGCCTATTTGGCCTCTATCTATTCCTCATCGTTAGCTCTACCCGGCTGCTACATTGCAATCTATTACACTCCCTTGGCGAGTCTATTTGGCTCTTGCAGTGGCCCCTAACCAGTCCCCTAACAACTACTTGGCTCCTTGCAGTGGCCCCTAATCAACCACTCTATACCTTATGCTCTAACTACATACTAGCCAATGCTAACTTACTAACCAAATTAACTAACTAAATGACTAAGCAATTAACTAACTACCAAAGCCAGTTCACTGCATAATCTAATTAGACTAAACAGCTCCCTGTTACACTCCTTGTGGCTGCCGGATTGGCTTGATACAAGGCAGGGCCTAGCTTTTATTTTGGGCTCATTACACTCCTCTAGTATAGCAAGAATCCATAACACTAAAATTAATGTAGCAGACTTGCAAGCATACTTAGTAACATTAATGTGGCCCAATAATTAACTGTGGGCTCTCATTATATATCCATATACATGAATTTTATCTACCATATTTATTTAGGTTAGCAAAAATAATTAGCGCATACATCATTAAAAATAATGGTTTCATGTAATTAAGTAGACTTATTGTAGTAAACACTATTTTCCTTATTTTTGATCCATAATAACACATTTGAATGAAATTAATTTTATTATAAGATAATTATTTTATTGAACACATAGGTAGCTTTATGTCAAGAATATTTCTCAATTAAGCCATGTTGACTTTCCTTTTCATTCTTGATATTTATATACCATTATAATAAGGTATATTCATTCTACCTCTTTTACTATGTATAACTTGAGATACTTAATAAATTATTAAGTATTAAATAATTCTAATACTACAACAATTAAGTATAAATAAAAATAAAAATTTATTCACACAATTGTCATTGTAATATTTTAATATTATATGAATTTTTTTGTGTCATTATAGTTTTGATTTCGACTTATTATAGTTGATTTTACATTGTTTGTGATCCTTTTGCACTTAAAAGCACATATCTATATGTTTAGCTAGTTAGGGCTTAGAAAAGGTTTGTATAGTTAAGTAATTGTGGAGATATCATTGAAACTTTAGAATCCTTATTTAAGCATCATGCAAAGCGAAGCTTAGACATTAACATAAGTTTGGGGGAAATCTTGGATTATTTAAAAATTTAAATTTTTGAACCTTCGCGAGTAGAAAGAATGAATCATGTGGTGGGTTGAGATGGAGCGTAAAACGCACTCACTCATAAACACATGGAACGAGATGGATCATAAAACACACTCGTTCAAAAGAAATTGAGATGGAGTATAAAATGCACTCACTAAAAAGAAAAAGAAGAAATGACAAAATAAAAAGAAAGCAAAAAATGTGTTTGAAATACTCGGGAAGGGTTCAAGTGCGCTTAAATGTTTTAAGTATCCTTTTGATTATCTAATTTTATGTTTTGCCTTAATTAGCGGAGATTGATGTGAAAATTAGTTTCTAGAGTTGATGTGAAAATCTTAGATTATTTAAAAATTTAAAAATTTTGAACCTTCCCGAGTAGAAAGAATGAATCATATGGTGGGTTGAAATGGAGCGTAAAACGCACTCACTCGTAAACACATGGAACGAGATGGATCATAAAACACACTCGTTCAAAAGAAATTGAGATGGAGTATAAAATGCACTCACTAAAAAGAAAAAGAAGAAACGACAAAATAAAAAGAAAGCAAAAAAATGTGTTTGAAATACTCGGGAAGGGTTCGAGTGTGCTTAAATGTTTTAAGTATCCTTTTGATTATCTAAATTTTATGTTTTGCCTTAATTAGCGGAGATTGATGTGAAAATTAGTTTCTAGAGTTGATATTGAAAATCTTTTATGTAGTTTTTAATTATATGATTTTATGCGAGTCATAACTAGTTTTAACATGTAGATGCACACACGCACTTAAAGGATCATGAGTAGATGTGGAACTGTTGAATAGATTGAAATTCTAGGTTGTGCATGTTCTTGAAATTTTGCTTGAGTTATCGTTTTAATAAAATTTATGAGGTCGCTATTTAATTCGTATTGATTCATTGTTCGAGGTAGTTGCTATTTAGAATTAGTTGTTTTATTTTTTGTTCTTAGTGCTTTGCTTGAGGACAAACAAAGATTCAAGTTTGGAGGTAATTGATGAGTGATTTTTATAACCTATATTCTGAGTATCTTTTAGCTTGATAATTTGCGAGTTCTTAAGTATTTGAAGTCCTTTTGATATGTTTTATGTTTTATTTAGGGAAAGGGAAAAATATGAAAATGGAAGTAAATGAGATGATTTGTGTCAAAATGTAGCAAAATGAGACCTACGTGTGTTCTAGGCAGAATTATGGGGTAATTTAGCAGGCATAAAGTAGCAATGGCATGAGCAAACAAGCAAAACAAGTTGAAATGGGTTATTAATGGTCTAGTGATGAGTGAGATTTATACCTATAAATTAGGTATTATTGGCTTGATTATTTGGCTTGTTTTTAAGTATTCTTAGTTAGTTTTTAGGCATTTGAGTATTTTTTTTATGTAGGAACAGGAATTCAACCTAAATTGGTATAAAGAGCGATAAAAGATGGATTTTCAACCTTAAAGTGCAACATGAGCGTTGGCGAGTGTCAGGCGTTGGCCTCATCTAAGCATCAAAGCAGGGTGTTAGCATGGTAAGCTAATTGGGCACGTGAGTAAAATAAGGAAGCAAAGGAGGAGTTAACAAGATGATAGGCGCATCTGCACTGGCGAGGAGCGCAACAGCGCTACCCAAGGTTAAATCTTAGTGCAGTTGCGCTGAATACAGGTGCAGTAGCGCTAGGTACTTTTTGTATGTATGTTCAAGTTTCTGCAAACTAACAGTAATATCAGAGCCATCCTTATGCAAGTTATTAATTGTTTTTGATTCATATATATGTTGATATGTGTTTAGAATATTTTAATTGGGCATAATTGTTAGTATAAAATCAAATTTTTGTAGAAAAACACAAAATTCGCTAATTTGAAAACTGAATCTGCCCCGCGGTGCCGCAGTGCCGGTAAATGGCACAAAATCGGCATCGTAATGCCCTAATAAAGTTCATTAGCGGTGCCGCAGCGCCTCTGCGTAGAATGTTTTAATTTTTTTTTATTTTTTGATTTCAAATTAAGATAAAAGGTTTATTTTAATTGAAATTGGTTTTCAGGTTTTGCTGAAATTCTAAATTAGAATTAAAGGAGTTTATTTTGATTTGGAATTTGATTAAAATAAAGAAGTTTATTTTAATTGGAATTGAAGTTCATGACAACTAATTAGAGTTCGAATTGGATTCCATGATAACTAAGTAAAGTTCAAATTAAATTTTATATTAACTAATATTGCCCATTAAATGATATCAATATATATTGAATATTTTTATTTTCATGAGATGAATGTTTGATCATGTATGATACTAAAGCGGATGATTATGGACCATTGACCATGTGGATGGATTTAATTTTTGATGGATGCTTGATTGAATGAGTTTTGTAAATGGGGTATGCGTACTTCGCCTATCTAATTTCCTGATGTAACTTCTATCTCCCTCCTATGTAATTCCCCTTGATTGCTGGTTAAGGTTTCTATTTTATTAAAAATAGTTTGTAACGGGATTTTATAGAATTACTCAAGATATTAGAGCTGAAAAGAAGGAGCATTGAAGACTCGTTTGTAATGAAGCCCGGGTATTCAAATTTTATTCTTGCACCCTAGGTTTGACCTTTTGGTTCATGGTGGCTTCAATAAACCAAATTAGAATTAAGTCCATAATCATCCCAGATAGAATATAGTATTCTATGATGCATACTAATTATATATTAAATATATTATTATACATGTTGATGTATGTTTTAATATGACGCGTATTTTTATATATATATATATTTGCATGCGCGCTAAATAAGATAAGACATTAAATAACAAAACCCTCAAAAGGTAATATAGAAAGTTGATTGCGTTCAAAGACATTGGAAAATGTCGAACATAGCCTTCTAGCATGGTAAATCGATAGAGTATTAGTATTTAATATGAGTTTGTTGTGCACACAAGATAATTATTAAATATTTAAGATGTTTCTTTATTACATTGAATGTTTATAAGGAATTGAACAATACCGTTTTGTTGTGCACACACAATGACTGTATTTTTCTCTTCACTTATATGGAAATGTTGGGTCTAACTTAACTTAGATTATTTTAGTTCGGATGTGCACACACTTGACTATTATAATCTAAGAGGCAAAAATAAAAGGAGTTATATAGATATGTAATTGACAAAATTTGTCTACTTATTAAATAAATATATAATTTTTTGTGCACACACAAGGCAATATATTTATGACAATATGATCCTTATCTCACTAAGTGGATTTTACACAAATCTTTAATTAAAATCTACTGAACAATATAAGGAGGGTCATATAGTTTGATGAAAATAGTGGGAGACATCATTTTAATAAAAACCTAATTAATTTGATGATTAATAAAATGAATGTATGCTAATGTTGTCATTTAATTTCACTTAAAGAATTTTACAAATGTCAAACTCACTATCACTACGAAGCATATTAGATGCTAATAATTTAAATGTACCGAACTATACAAATTGGTCAAGGAATTTGAGAATTATTCTCACTGCTGAAAAATTATCTTATGTCTAAATTCGTCAGTCCTTGCAACTGTTGCGAAAAATGTCTCTGAGGAAGAGATTTATACTTTTAAAAAGTGGTAAGATGATGCTACGATGGCTCAGTGCATCATGTTGGCATCGAAGAGTAACAAGTTACAGCGTTAACAAGAGAAAATGGATGCACCTACCTATGTTGCTTCACCTTCATGATTTGTATGGTGAACAGAGTAGGTCTACTAGATATGAAATATCTAAGGAGCTCTTTCGATCTAGAATAACCGATGACACTACAGTACAGACACATGCCCTCAAAATGATCAATCTGATTGAACAATTGGGATAATTAGGTTTTGTTATAGACGGAGAATTAAGTCAAGATTTGATCTTGCAGTCACTCTCGGACTCTTTCTGTGATGCCCCCAGAATAGGTCCAATCAACCCAACCCATTCTGAGTCGCCAAACACGTGTTACAGAATTCAAATACAAACTTTTATATCAAAAGGTCGTGAGCAGGACGACCATACAAGCTGTGAGTGTCAATACAAACATGTAGAAAATATATCCACTCAAACTAAGTCCTCATTACAATTATTATCACACTATTTTATAAAAATAGTGAGGACTACTACTGCTCTTAACTCTGCTCGTCACTCTGCTCCCCGACTAGTCCCCGCAACATTCTCATTTTCTGAAGAGGACAATAGAATAAAAGGGTGAGCTCAACTAGCCTAGTAAAGAATATTATGACTAAGATACTGAAGAATAATTTATCGTTAGTCTTCAACAAATCAGATAAAATATTATGGACAACAAGTTTTAGATCAACAACTGCAGCGGAAATAACAATTCATTAGAAGAGTTAAGTAGAAAATGATGTCTACTATCTTCTATGATTTAAAAGTCCATCATTAATATTTTATTCCTGTAACATCAATCAATAATTTTCAAATCAAATATTCATCTTTGCACTATGGGCCAAAGATATTCATTTGTATCACCAATGGTCATGTTCATCTCAACACCTGTCCATCGTTGCACTACGGGCCACAGATATTCATCAGGTAATCATCTTTGCACTACAGGAAAAGATATTCATCAAGTAATCATCCATCTTTACACTACAGGCCAAAGATATTCAGTTATATCACTATTTAGGACTGTGGATGATGAAAAATAATATAAATAACGAATCTAGTTAGATAAAGAACAAAGATTAGGGATTCGTAATTTAGTTTATCCAAGTTCAAGAATACTCCATAATAATCAATTGTGGAGCAAAATTCAAGAATGAAATTCAAAACTTGGATCCAATCAAAGATAGGAACCATAATAGCCAACTTGGACAAAGAAAAGAAAATTTAATTTTTCTGTGAATAGTACCGTATTCGTGAATATTGCCGTATACGTGAATAATGCCGTATACGTGAATAGTAATCCCAATATGAAAAGGTAAAAATTTCACAATAAAATTCATACCAATATTTCGGTGTCATGATATTGAAAGAAATAACATCATTTTTGAAAAAATGACATCCCATATCTCAAAAGAATAGTACTTCTGACTAGAATAACAGATATAATGCTGAAGAAAACTTGCACTGTATATCAACACTCAAAGTATCTAAATACTCACAAAAATACGCTCCATATTATAGAGAAAAAAACTTTTGATTCTGGTGTGATTTTCAATTCTAACTATGCACCCTATTTATAGAAAAATGCTTAGAACACCAAAGTAGGAAATTTAATAGAATATTATTATTATTATTTTTACGCACACCATTGACCACACTTATCAGCACTCCACAAGTGTGGCCCACCCACACCCAAAACGTTTTTCTTTAAAAATATATTTATAACCCCAAAAATTATTTCAGACCCAATATTCCGGAACTTCAATAATTCATAATAAATAGCCCTTTTATCAGAAAAATACGAACCCATTTCATATGAAATTTAATTTTCTACAACTTTATAGAAGAAAGTTTTTCCAAATTTCGAACGAAAAATGAACGAAATTTACATACGGATGATTTTTCACACCTCCATTCCGACAAAATACATATACGGATAAAAAAAACCATCAGCACTAATTTCTTCATTAATATCCACATTGAATAAATATTTTCTTATCATATAAATCAACAATTAATTATTCACAAATAATATTACAGAACTACAATATTGACAACTAGGTCATTCCTAGGAAAGAGGGGGCCTTTCGATAAAAATTTCTCCTTACTGGCGCGCAATTACTTAACCCGTTTCCTAGACAGAACTTCCTTAGACATTGCCAATAATGTTGTCTAATAATATTATTCAAATAATATGAATTATTAATTTGATAATGTAAAATATTGTGCAGTGACAATTATTGAATCAACAATAATATAAAATACTGTGCAATACCGTGTGTTACTGTGCAACAACGCATATTACTTTATTTTAACCGTCGGGTATTTCAACAGTGTTAACGGTAACCGTTACGCCGTTATTTATAAAAACTTATTCTTGTCATTTTCTTCATCTGACAGTTTTCTGTTATTGGGCCCACAAATAGGCTGCGCCGTCGTACGAATATTCCCCGACAATAAGAATATTCCACGACCAAACGAATATTCTCCGATAACAATGAATATTTTATAACCACTTGCTTATTTTAAATTATTTGCACATTTTACTCACAACTTACCACATTAATCAAATCAACCCCTTACTATTTTAAAATAATATATAGAGAAAATTCAATTTTATTCATAAAAAGTTGGGGTCTTACACTTTCTCACAATTTGTTGTGAATTTCCACATGAACAAGCTTGATGTCATCTTGCCTGAATTTCTTAACATGTTAAAAATTGTGGAGAGTCACTTTCCAACCAAGAAAGACCAAGCCTTACTTGGAGATGATTTTTTCCAAGAAAAGAAAGAGTGTCAAATAATCTTCTGAAAAGAAGAAGAGTTCAAAGAAGGCTAAAAAAAGACAAAGACTAAGGATAATAAGAAGAAAACTGATGAGGATAGCGAAGGAGTTTACTTCCACTGCAATAAATTTGGACACTGAAAAAGAAACTGCAAGGAGTATCTTGCAGAACTTAAGCAGAAGAAGCTTGGTGAAGCTTCAACTACAAATTCAGGTTTGTTCATGATTGAAATAAATCTTTTAGTAAGTCAAAGTTCTACTTGGGTATTGGATACCAGTTGTGGTTCTCACATATGTAATTCTATGCAGGGCCTAAGCAGAAGTCGAAAGTTGAACAAAGGAGAAGTAGTCCTATGCGTGGGGAATGGAGCATAGATTGTTACATTAGTCCGTAGGAACTTATAGTTTAGCATTGCTTACGGGCAAATCAATTAATTTAATAAATTGTTATTATGTTCCAGTTTTCATTAGAAATATTACTTTTATTTCATTGTTGGACAAAGAAGGTTTTGATATTATATTCAAGAATAATAGTTCTAGTTATAATGATAATGCATGTTTTATTTGGAACTGGTAGATTAATTGATGGTCTTTACATACTTAACTTACATGAAAGTATTTTGCAAATTGAACAAACTAATTAAAGGAAAAAAGATGATATGAATTATACCTTCATATGGCACTGTAGACTCGGTGACATCAATGAAACAAGACCAAACAAGTTGTACAAAGATGGACTTTTAGAACCATTTGATTTCAAATCATATTCAGCTTGTGAATCTTATTTCATGGGAAAGATAACTAAATCTCCATTTAGTGGACATGGAGAAAGAGTTGCAGGATTGTTAGAGTTGGTACATACAGATGTGTGTGGACCTATGACAACAGATGCTAGAGGAGGGTATTCGTATTCCAATACTTCCATTGATGATCATTCAAGATTTGGATATGTGTATTTAATGAAATACAAGTCTGAATCATTTGAAAGGTTCAAAGAATTAGAAGTGAATTAGATAAATAAATTGGCAAAAGTATTAAGATTTCTTCGATCGGATCGAGGAGGGTAATACTTGAGCAATGAGTTTCTAGATCATCTCAAGGTTAATGATATTGTTTCATAATGGACCCCTCTTGGTATACCAAAATTGAACGGTGTATCTGAAGGGAGGAATCGTACCTTGTTGGACATGGTACGGTCTGATTGAGAATTGCATATTCAGATTTGATATTGAAAGCAAATATAAATGCTTAAGTGTACAGTCCTTAAGAGAATCATTGTACAAGGACTTAGATGATAGATCAAACGTGTTAGGTTGATCTGAGCCTTAATGTTTATCATTTATGTAAATGAATGTATAGAAGAAAAGATCAAACTTGTTAGGTTGATCTATTTGAGCTGTAAAAGTTAAAGTCTTGATAGAATCGTAGTCTATCAAAGACAGCATTCGAAAGACAGGGCAGAATCGTGGAGCTTAAGCAAAGATATCGGAATTATAGTCTGCCAAGAGATTCAAGCCTACAGAAGTTAAGGCAGAAAACGTGGAGCTTGAGGGGAAGATATACAATCTAGAAGTCTGCCAAAGAATCAAGTCTGCAGAGGCCAAGGCAAGAATCGTCGAGCTCAAGTGAAAGCATCAAAGAATCGTAGTTTGCCTCAGAAGCCACACTGAGAGTCATAAAAGTTGAAAAGCATCTGCCGAGCCAAGTTAGGAATCGCAGAGTGCTATTAGAAGTGTGAAGTCTGCAAGATAAGCAAGCAAGGAATCGTAGTCTACCGAGAGCTTAAGAGAAATCGTAGTGTGCTCTACGAAGAAGTCTGAATCACGCTGTGCAAAGCCAACACACAACGATTGTGTCACAATCACCATAATCATAGTGTTCCTCCAGTCAACATCAAAGATTAAAGATCTAATGAAGGGAGGAAGAACACTAAATGAAGAAAGGCTTATAGCCGTTGACAAAGTGATAGTCCCAATACTTCCATATTCATCCTTATTCCAAATCGAAGAAGCGTATTGTAGAAGCTAAGGAAAGGACTAAAGTAGCCTGCACAAAACACCTTTTCAGGTGTTAGGTGAAAAATATAGTCTGTTGTGTCAGTGAGCCAGGCGGCAGAGCAGCAGAAAAGCAGGACGTCAACATCACTGCACAGAAAACGTCTGGAGCATTCAATGAAGCAACAGAAGCATTCAAAATGGCTATTTTTGAATGGCTCTTTTCTAAGGAAATCAGAAAAGGATTCAGACTAAGTAAGCAAGACGTATAAAGAAAGAATGCATTGAAAAAGCTCAAGAACACTACGATATCAAAGAAAACTTGCTTCGCTACTCAGTCCTTTGAAAGACAAAAGTTGAACTGCAACTGAGTAGCACACCTCAACTATCAACTGCCGATCCAAGTGAGGAACCAAGTCAGAGGACTTGAAGAGTTCAAAAGTGAACTAAGTGAAGATCCAAGTCAAAGGACTTGAAGAGTTCAGAAGTGAACTAAGAGCAGATCCAAGTCAAAGAACTTGAAGAGTTCAAAAGTGAACTAAGTGAAGTTCCAGGGCTGCTGGCCTTGAAGGGATCTGAGTGATCCAGTTGTAAGAAGATATCCTTAGTGGATTTCCTACTCTTGGAGTAGAACAGTAGATTAGGAGTCGTGTTGGCTCTAAACCACTTAAAACCCTGTGTCTCATTGTCTCTCATTAACAGCTATAATTGGTATATCTGTTATAACTGCTTATCTAACCTTAACTGCATTATCTTGAAGGGGAACAAAATATATATTCCGCTGCTGTCAGTATCATGAATACTGACTAATTATTTTAAATTGATAAATGTTAAAATATCTATTCAGCCCCCTTCTAGATAACTAACGTGCCTTTGGGAACTAACAATTGGTATCAAAGCAGGTTCTCATATCTAAGCATACAAGCTTGAGAAGATCCTATGGCACAACTGATAAGCGAAACCAAGACAGGTGGAGGAAGCAAACCACCAATGTGCAACAAAGATAAATTTTCAAACTGGAAAGTTAGGATGCAGGCGTACATGGATTCAATAGATGATGATCTATTGAAACTGTTCTGAACGGGCCCTATATTCCAAGAAGGCTTGCACCAACTCCAGAAAATCCAGACAATATGGTGGTCAAGGTCAAATCTGAATGGACTAAAAATGAGAAGAAAAATGTTCAGCTTGACAAGAAGGCTAAGAACATCTTGTTCCAGTCTTTAGAAGATAGTCTGTTCGAAAACGTGGTTAACTGCAATACTGTAAAGGGAGTCTGGGAAGCATTACTCATCATGTATGAAGGAACTGAAGAAGTCAGAGAAAACAAGCAATCTCTACTGACTCAACAGTATGAGATGTTTGCTCATGTCTTAGGAGAGAATGTCACTTCTACTTATGAAAGATTCACTACACTGATCAACTCTCTCAGAGCCTATGGAAAGACCTATCGAAACAAAGATCTAGTCATCAAGTTCATGAGGTCTTTGCCAAGCAGATGGGATGCTAAGACCACTGCAATCAGAGAGTCAAAGAATTTGCATGAAATGACAGTTCAACAGCTCTACGGAAACTTTCTTACATACGAGCTTGAACTGACTCAACGAGCAAAAACTCTATCAGAAGGAAGAAGGAAAGACAAAGGAGTTGCTCTCAAAGCAAAGGAAGAGATCTCCAGGGCACAGGTGAAAGATAAGTCTGACTCTGATGAAAAGGATGACATTGATGATGATGAAGATGCAATGCTGGCCAGAAGATTCAAAAGACTTATGCTCAAAGGCAGAAGCATCAAACCTAAGAAGTTCAACAACAGCAGCAGTCAGGAGCAGATCAATGACCTATACTATAACTGCAGAAAGCCTAGGCATTTCATTGCCAACTGCAACAAGCCTATCAGGGAAGAGCTGAAGAGAAAGTCAAATCAAAAGAAGGAGCTCAAAGGCTACAGAAAGAATAAGAAGAAAGACAAAGGGCTTGTAGCTGGAAGTTCATGGAGTGATTCAGACAATGACACTAACACTTAGTCTGAAGATGATGAAGCACCTCAGAAAGCCAACCTATGTCTGATGGCCCAAAATGCACTAAGCAGGTAAGATGCTGAAGCAGTCACAGACAAGGTATTTGACTTTAACTCTCCTGATATAGACATTGATGATTTAAGAACTAGCATTCGTGATATGTCAACTAATCTATATCAACATATGAAGTGGCTAAAAGTTCTATCTAAAGATTATACTGACCTTCAAAAGGAGAAAGAAAAGATTCAGAAAGAGCTGGAAGTAGCTCTACTAAATTCTAACTCTCTCTCTCTAAACTTGAAGATGAGAATAAAATCTTAAGAGAGACAAATGAACTAACCATACAGAGAGAGTCAGATCTAACCTTAAGATTGAGGAGCTAGAAAAGACTATCTCTACATGGAATAGATCTTCTTCATCCATGGACTCCCTGATATCAAATCAAAGAAGTGTCTCTGATAGAACAGGCTTAGGGTGTAAGACCCCAACTTTTATGAATAAAGATTTAATTTTCTTTATATATTATTTTGAAATAGTAAGGTGTTGATTTGATAAATGTGAAAAGTTATGGGTGAAATGTGCAAATATTTTAAAATGAGCAAGTGGTTATAAAATATTCTTGTTGTCGGGGAATATTCGTACGATGGCGCAACTATTTGTGGGCCCCACAACGGAATAATTGTCAGATATAGAAAGCGACAGAAATAACCTTTTTATAAAATAACGACGTAGTTGTTACCGTTAGTACTGTTGAAATACCCGATGGTTAAAATACAGTAATACGCGGTGTTGCACAGTAGCACGCGGTATTGCACAGTATTTCAAATTATTGATTCTTACGAAAGAAGGCACTTACTCAATTATTGTTACAATAATTACTGTTCAATATTTTATATTATTAATTCAATAATTGCATGATATTTTATTGGTTCAATAATTGCTACGTTGCTGTGATTGATTCAATAATTGCTACCGTTGATATTTTATATTATTGATTCAATAATTATCATTGCATAGTATTTCACATTATCAACTCAATAATTCATATTATTTGAATAATATTATTAGATAGCATTATTGACAATGTCTAAGGAAGTTCTGTCTAGGAGGGGTTATTTAATTGCGCGCTAGTAAGGAGAAATCCTTATCGGAAGCCCCCCTCTTTCCTAGAAACGACCTGGTTGTCAATATTATAGTTCTGTAATATTATTTGTGAATAATTAATTATTGATTTATATGATAAGGAAATATTTATTTTTGTAGATATAAAAGAAGGAATTTGTACTGATGTGTTTTTATCAGTATTTTGGTGTGAAAAATCATCCGTTTGTGGATTTCGACAATTTTTGGTTGGGAATTTGGAAAAACTTTCTTCTACAAAGTTGTAGAGAATTAAATTTTCTATAGAAAGACATAGAATTTGTATTTTTCTGACAAAGGGGCTATTTATTATGAATTATTGAAGTTTCAAAAAATAAATATTTTTTTAATAAGAGGCGGGCCCCACTGGTGGCTGATGGCTTTTGGGGTCAACAGGCGGCTGGAATTTTTTTTTTAAAAAATATTATTTTATTAAAAAGTCTACTTTGGCATCCTAAGCTTTTCCTATAAATAGGGTGCTTAGGTTAGAATTGAAAATCACACCAGAATCAGAAGTTTTCTCTCTCTATAATATCGAGCGTATTTTTGTGAGTATTTAGATACTTTGAGTGCTACTATTCAGTGCAAGTTTCCTTCAGCCTTATATCCGATATTCTAGTCAGAAGTACTATTCTTTTGAGGTAAGGGATGTTATTTGCTTTCGTAAATGATGTTATTCTTTTCAATATCAATATACCAAAATATTGGCATGAATTATATTATGAAATTTATATTTTTTCGTCGGGGTTACTATTCACATATACGACACTATTCACGTATACAACACTATTCACAGAAAAATTAAATTTTCTTCTATATGTCCAAGTTGCTTGTTAAGGTTTCTATATTTGATTGTATCCAAGTTTTGAGCTCTATTCTTGAATTTTCCTCCACAAAGTATTATGATGGAGTATTTTTGAACTTGGATAAACTAAAATGGGAATCCTTAATCTTTGTCTTTTATCTCACTGGATTCGTTATTTATATTATTTTTCATCATCTTCAGTCCTAAATGGTGATATAACTGAATATCTTTGGCCTGTAGAGCACAGATGAATGATTACTTGATGAATATCTTTGGCCGTAGTGCAAAGATGACAGGTGTTGAGATGAACATGACCACTGATGATACAAATGAATATCTTTGGCCTGTAGTGCAAAGATGAATATTTGATTCGAGATGTATATTGATTGATGTTACAGGGATAAAATATTAATGATGAACGGTTATTTTCGCTGCGAATATTGATCTAAAACTTGTTGTCAATAATATTTTATCTGAATTGTTGAAGGCTAACGATAATTTATTTTCTATTATCTTAGTCATAATATTCTTTACTGGGCTAGTTGAGCTCACCCTTTTCATCTATTGTCCTCTTCAGGAAATGAGAATGTTGCAGGAACTAGTCGGGGAACAGAGTGCTGGTTCGAGTTAGAGTAGTAGTAGTCCTCACTATTTCTAATAAATAGTTTGAGAATAATTGTAATGAGGACTTAGTTTGAATATTAATATTTTCTAGTATTTGTATTGACACTCACAGTTGTGTGGTCGTATTTTGCACGACCGTGTGATATAAAAGGTTGTATTTGAATTCTGTACCATGTATTTGGCGACTCAGAATGGGTTGGGTTGACTGGACCTATTCTGGGGGGCGTCACAGTTGGTATCAGAGCTGGAATCTGAAAATACAAATTTCAACGATCAGCTGAAAGAGGAAGCAACTGAACGAGTGAGAATTGAAGATGCATGGGTAAAAGCCGCACGACGCGTTGATATTTTAGAAAGAGACGTCCGATCTAAGAAGGCCAAAATAGACGACATGGATTTTACTTTTTGGACAGCAATTGGGAGAATCCAACATCGAGTTTGGAATTACCCTGTGCATAGCGGTCAATCCCAATTCGATATGGATCGAAGAGTAATGATTCAAATCATGGATCAGGAGTGTGACGAAGCAGTTGAGGGTGGAATGAGCTGTATAGAGAAGTCAAGACCAGTTGGGATAGTGACACCGAAGACTGTCCCAGACAAATCAAAGTCGATGGTTCCTGGAAGAGCATTTGTCGTGACTACCCAAAATGCGAGGAACCCGAATGAATTTATCACGGGTTAGTTAATCATAAATTCTTGCGAAGTCTATACCTTATTAGATACCGGTAATACTCATTCTTTTATTTCACCTACTTGTGCTCAACGTTTGAACTTGAATTCTGAGAAATTAGACTTTGACTTATCTGTTGAAACTCCGTTAGGAGAAACCTTTGTTACATCCTACAGTTTACAAATCTTGCTTGATTCAGATTGGTACCCTTACCTTACCTGTTGATCTTATATCTTTGAAAATACTTGCATTTGACGTGATTTTAGGAATTGACTGGTTAACCACTTACCATGCCAAAATTGATTGTTTTCGTAAGGTTGTTAGTTTTCATATTCCTAATTAACCTGTTTTGCGAATCCAAACCACCAAACCACTAAAATCAGTCAATATCATTTCAAGTCATAAAGCTATTCGTTTATTGAAAAACGGATGTCAAGTTTTCTTAGCTCATGTCACTGATCTAAACCAGAATACGTCAGATTTGAATAGTATTTCCGTTGTCAATGAATTTCCTGATGTATTTCCCAAAGAACTTCCCGGTCAACCCCCAGAACGTGAAGTTGAATTCTTTATTGACCTTGAACCAGGTACAAAACCCATTTCTAAAACCCCATATCGAATGGCTCCTATTGAACTTCAGGAGTTAAAGGTCCAATTACAGGAATTGTTAGACATCGGTTTTATTCGTCCTAGTACATCTCCTTGGGGTGCTCCTATTTTATTCGTAAAGAAGAAAGACGGGAGTATGCGACTTTGTATTGACTATCGGGAGTTGAACCATGTCACCATTAAGAATAGGTATCCGCTACCTCGTATTGATGACCTGTTCGACCAGTTGCAAGGAGCATAATTCTTTTAAAAGATCGATCTTCATTCTGGATATCATCAGCTGAAGAAATGCGAGTTCTAGCTTGAGAAAGTAGCATTCCTTGGGCACGTGGTATTGAAACGTGGAGTATCTGTTGACCCAACGAAGATTGAAGCAATACAAAGTTGGGAGCAACCTAAGTCGGTGACCGAAGTACGAAGCTTTCTGGGCTTAGCTGGTTATTATCGGAGGTTCGTAGAAGGATTTTCTCGAATCGCTACTCCATTAACTCAGTTGACTCGAAAAGATACAAAATTCATTTGGATCAAGGAATGCGAGAAGAGCTTCCAAGAGCTCAAGAGGAGACTTATTTTGGCACCTGTTCTGACAATACCATCTGGTTCGGATGGATTTGTTATCTACAGCGATGCTTCGGGCAAAGGGTTAGGATGTGTTCTCATGTAACATGGGAAAGTCATAGCCTATGCCTCGCGATAACTCAAAGAATATGAGAGGAATTATCCTACTCATGATCTAGAGTTGGCAGCAGTCGTTTTTGCGTTGAAGATCTGGAGAGATTATCTGTACGGGGAGAAAGTGGAGATTTATACGGATCATAAGAGCCTTAAATATTTCTTCACTCAAAAGGAACTCAACATGCGGCAACGACATTGGCTTGAGCTGTTGAAAGATTACGATCATACCATCCAATACCATCCTGGAAAAGCGAACGTGGTAGCTGACGCGTTGAGTAGAAGATCATATGCGGGAACGAGTGCGATGATGTAAAGTATACGCGTAGAACCAGCTTTGGTTGATAAAATTAAAGCTGCTCAAACTACGGATCCGGAGCTGATGAAGATGAAGAAGAAAGTGCAAGAAGGTGTTATTCAGAAGCAAGAATCGATGAAGAGGGAATACTTCGAGTCAACTCCAGACTTTGTGTTCCTAACGATTCTGACTTGAAGCATAGAATCATGATGGAGGCACACAACATACCGTTTGCAATCCATCCTATCGTGATCTTCGACATACATTTTGGTGGAGCAATATGAAAAGAGAGATCGCAGAGTTTATTTCGAGATGTTTAACTTGTCAACGTGTATAGGCGGAGCATCAAGTGCCGAAGGGTCCATTGCAACCACTGGAGATTTCGAAATGGAAGTGGGAACACATTACGATGGATTTCGTTACGGGTCTTCCCAAGGTTTCTCAAGCCATAGATGCGATTTGGGTTATTGTTGATAGATTAACCAAGTCCGCTAATTTTTATCGATTCAAGAGACTTATTCCCTTGAACGTCTTGTTTATATATACGTGAATGAGATTGTGAGATTGCATGGCATGTCAGTATCCATAGTTTCGGATCGTGACCCCAGATTTACTTCACGATTTTGGATCAGTTTGCAAAAAGCTATGGGCACGGATTTACGATTCAGTTCGGCTTATCATCCTCAAACAGACAGACAATCAGAAAGGACTATTCAAACTCTTGAAGATCTATTGAGACTCTGTGTTCTAGACTTCAAAGGGAGTTGGGATAAGTACTTACCATTGGTGGAATTCTCCTACAACAACAGTTATCAAGCAAGTATAGGCGTGGCTTCATTCGAAGCAGTTGTATGGACGAAAGTGTCGCTCTCCAGTATGCTAGGATGAGGTGGGTGAAGCAACATTATTGGGACTGGAGTTAGTACGTATGACTACAGAAAAGATTCAAACGATCCGGCAACGGATACAAACAGCACAAGATCGACAAAAGGGTTATGCGGATCTTCATCGAAAGGACGTGGAATTTAATATTGGGGACCATGTATTGTTACGTGTTGCTCCATGGAAAGGAGTTACGAGATTCGGGAAGAGAGGAAAGCTCAACCCACGATTCATTGGTCCATTTGAGATCCTTGACCGAGTAGGAAATGTAGCTTATAGACTTGCTTTACCATCCAAGCATGTCGCGTATTCATAATGTTTTTTACATATCCGTACTTCGTAAATATGTGAAAGATCCAAACCGCATTATTGAGTTAGAACCAGACGAGATAGCCAAAAATTTAACGTACGAGGAGGTACCAGTCAAGATCTTAGATAGGAAGGAGCATGTCCTACGCTCGAAAATTATACCTCAAGTTAAAGTTTTGTGGAGAAACCATGAAATTGAGGAAATGACCTGGGAGTTGGAATCAGAAATAAAAGCGAGGTATCCTCACCTTTTCGACATACCAGGTACATACGTCAATTTCGAGGACGAAATTTCATAAGGAGGGGAGGTTGTAAGACCCCAACTTTTATGAATAAAGATTTAATTTTCTTTATATATTATTTTAAAATAGTAAGGTGTTGATTTGATAAATGTAAAAAGTTATGGGTGAAATGTGCAAATATTTTAAAATGAGCAAGTGGTTATAAAATATTTTTGTTGTCGGGGAATATTCGTTTGGTCGTGAAATATTCTTGTTGTCGGGGAATATTCGTACGACGGCGTAGTTATTTGTGGGTCCCACAACGGAATAACTGTCGGATATAGAAAGCGACAGAAATAACCTTTTTATAACATAACGACGTAGTTATTACCGTTAGTACTGTTGAAATACCCGGTGGTTAAAATACAGTAATACGCGGTGTTGCACAGTAGCACACGGTATTGCACAGTATTTTGAATTATTGATTCTTACGAAAGAAGGCTCTTACTCAATTATTGTTACAGTAATTACTGTTCAATATTTTATATTATTGATTCAATAATTGCATGATATTTTATTGGTTCAATAATTGCTACGTTGCTATGATTGATTCAATAATTGCTACCGTTGATATTTTGTATTATTGATTCAATAATTGTCATTGCACAGTATTTCACATTATCAACTCAATAATTCATATTATTTGAATAATATTATTAGATAGCATTATTGACACTATCTAAGGAAGTTCTGTCTAGGAGGGGTTATTTAATTGTGCGCCAGTAAGGAGAAATCCTTATCGGAAGGCTCCCTCTTTCTTGGGAACGACCTGGTTGTCAATATTGTAGTTCTGTAATATTATTTGTGAATAATTAATTATTGATTTATATGATAAGGAAATATTTATTTTGTGGATATAAAAGAAGGAATTAGTATTGATGTGTTTTTATCAATATTTTGGTATAAAAAATCATCCGTTTGTGGATTTCGACAATTTTCAGTTGGGAATTTGGAAAAATTTTCTTCTACAAAGTTGTAGAGAATTAAATTTCCTATAGAAGAACATAGAATTTGTATTTTTCTGACAAAGGAGCTATTTAGTATGAATTATTAAAGTTTCAGAAAATAATTTTTTTTTTAATGGGAGGCGGGCCCCACTGGTGGCTGATGGCTTTTGGGGTCAACAGGCGGCTGGAATTTTTTTTTTCAAAAATATTTATTTATTAAAAAGTCTACTTTGGCATCCTAAGCTTTTCTTATAAATAGGGTGCTTAGGTTAGAATTGAAAATCACACCAGAATCAGAAGTTTTCTCTCTCTATAATATCGAGCGTATTTTTGTGAGTATTTAGATACTTTGAGTGTTACTATTCAGTGCAAGTTTCCTTCAGCCTTATATCCGATATTCTAGTCAGAAGTACTATTCTTTTGAGGTAAGGGATGTTATTTTCTTTTGTAAATGATGTTATTCTTTTCAATATCATTATACCAAAATATTGGCATGAATTATATTATGAAATTTTTACTTTTTTCGTCGGGGTTACTATTCACGTATACGACCACTATTCACGTATACGACACTATTCACGAAAAAAATTAAATTTTCTTCTATATGTCCAAGTTGCTTGTTAAGGTTTCTATATTTGATTGTATCCAAGTTTTGAGCTCTATTCTTGAATTTTGCTCCACAAAGTATTATTATGGAGTATTTTTGAACTTGGATAAATTAAAATGCGAATCCTTAATCTTTGTCTTTTATCTCACTGGATTCGTTATTTATATTATTTTTCATCTTCAGTCCTAAATGGTGATATAACTGAATATCTTTGGCTTGTAGAGCACAGATGAATGATTACTTGATGAATATCTTTGGCCGTAGTGCAAAGATGACAGGTGTTGAGATGAACATGACCACTGATGATACAAATGAATATCTTTGGCCTGTAGTGCAAAGATGAATATTTGATTCGAGATGTATATTGATTGATGTTACAGGGATAAAATATTAATGATGAACGGTTATTTTCGCTGCGAATATTGATCTAAAACTTGCTGTCAATAATATTTTATCTGAATTGTTGAAGGCTAACGATAATTTATTTTCTATTATCTTAGTCATAATATTCTTTACTGGGCTAGTTGAGCTCACCCTTTTCATCTATTGTCCTCTTCAGGAAATGAGAATGTTGCAGGAACTAGTCGGGGAACAGAGTGATGGTTCGAGTTAGAGCAGTAGTAGTCCTCATTATTTCTAATAAATAGTGTGAGAATAATTGTAATGAGGACTTAGTTTGAATATTAATATTTTCTAGTATTTGTATTGATACTCACAGTTGTGTGGTCGTATTTTGCACGACCGTGTGATATAAAAGGTTGTATTTGAATTCTATACCATGTATTTGGCGACTCAGAATGGGTTGGGTTAACTGGACCTATCCTGGGGGGCATCACATAGGGTTTGGGGAATCAACCTCAGAACCATGTGTTGGAAAGACTAAAGAGATTAATGTAAGTAATGCTTCTAACTTAAATAGAAGTATTACATTCGTTAAGTCCACATAAAAGGATGAACCAGTGCAATATTGCTCTTCTGAACCAAGACGTGTTCCTAAACACTACGGATCTCATACTGGCTTAGGGTTCAGAAAAGTGAAGAGTAATTCAGTCACCACTGTCTGACCTCGACGAATCGTAGAGTCGAGTAAAACTGACTCCACCGATCAGCTTAGAAGGAATTGTGGTGTTGAGACTCACTCAGCACAGAACATGAACTCCAGGGCTACATGGAAAATGAAGATGCAATTTAAGGGTAAAGACAACAAATATCCACACAAATCCAATTGGAGAAAGCATCCACACACACACACAAATATAAATTATGTTGGATGTTTTGCATGTGGAAGGTTTGGTCATAAAATTGCATCATGCTTTCATAATACTGTGCATGGAAGACCCAAAGTCAAACAGATTTGGGTTCCTAAGGGTACTAACATTGCAGGACCCATGCTAGTCTGGGTACCAAAATGAATGCTGAATATGTTTTCAGGAAATGAGCACCACAACTACCACATGGTATCTGGACAGTGGTTGCTCAAGGTATATGACCGGAAATAAAGCCCTCCTGTCAAATTATACAGAGAAGGAGGGACCAACAGTTATCTTTGGAGATAACAGCTCTAGCAAGACAAGAGGCTATGGTTCAGTTGGAAATGGTGCAGTGTCCTTCAGCAAAGTGGCTTATGTTGATGGTCTAAAGCACAATCTTCTTAGCATCAGCCAACTCTGCGATAAAGGCCATCTAATTACCTTCCTCAACAATCAATGTCAAGTCAGAGATCTGGAGACATCCTCTATCAAGCTGACAGGAACAAGAGAAGGAAATGTATACATTGTCAATCTTGCTCAGCTCAGTACTGATGAGACAGTATGTTTCCTTGCTAAAGCCACTGAAGAAATAAGTTAGCTTTGGCATAGAAGATGATCTCATCTCAACTTCAAGAGTATGTCTAAACTGGCCTCCAAAGATCTGGTAGCAGGATTACCCAATTTCAACTTCATCAAAGAAAGACCATGCAATGCATGTCAGCTTGGAAAGCAAACAAGGAGCTCATTCAAAGGCAAAGCAGTCAACTCAATTGACAGGCCCCTACAGTTACTTCACATGGATCTCTTTGGGCCAATTTCGACTGTGAGCTTAGGAGGAAAGAGATACTCACTAGTCGTGGTGGATGACTACACCAGATACACATGGGTGTTCTTTCTCACCTCAAAAGATAAGACAAGCTCCCAACTGATAAAGATGTTCAAGATGGTGATGAATGAAAAAGGAGAGACGATCAAGGCAATAAGGAGTGATCATGGCAGAGAGTTTGACTTCTCAAAAATGGACCAGTTCTGTGTAGACAATGGCATCAGTCACAACTTCTCAGCACCACAAACTCCTCAGCACCACAAACTCCTCAGCAAAATGGAGTAGCTGAAAGGAAGAACAGAACACTTATAGAAGTTGGAAGAACTCTACTTGCAGCAGCTCATCAGCCTGAATACTTTTGGGCAGAAGCCATCAACACTGCGTGCTATACACAGAACAGATCTCTTGTACACTCTATGCTAAAGAAGACTCCCTATGAGCTGTGGAAAGGAAGAAAGCCAAATGTTAGTTACTTCCATGTGTTCGGCTGTTCATGCTACATTCTCAACAATGGAAAGCAATATCTGACTAAGTTCCAACCTAAATCAGATGAAGGAATCTTCCTTGGTTATGCCACAGACAGCAAAGCCTATAGAGTGTTCAACAAAAAGACACTAAGTGTTGAAGTCTCAATCCACATCATCTTCGATGAAACAGACTCGGATAAGTCTGCACCACCAGACACTACGATTGACGATACTGACACTACGAATGAAGTGATCGAACCCAACACTACGACAGCAGTTCCTGAAGAAAGAATCGTAGTGTCCGAAGAAGAAATCGTAGAGAGAGCTGAACCAAACGACGATTCTGAACAACAAGAAGCATAAGTCAATCTTGAGGAGTTCAGACAAGAAGGCACCAGAACTGATGTTCCAACAGGAAACAGGTGGGCAAGAGATCACACTCAAGATTTAATTATTGGTGATCCAACTGCCAGAATAAGAACAAGATCTGCAACTCAGAATGAATGCTTCTATTTGAGTTTTCTATCTCAAATAGAACCCAAGAAGATTGAAGATGTCATGCTAGACACAAGCTGGATTGAAGCCATGCAAGAGGAACTTAATCAATTTGAAAGAAGCAAAGTCTGGAGATTAGTTCAAAGACCAAAGAGTCACCCAGTCATCGGCACTAAATGGGTCTTCAGAAACAAAATGGATGAAGATAGGGTGATCACTAGAAACAAAGCAAGACTGGTGGCCAAAGGTTATTCTCAAGAAGAAGGTATAGACTACGATGAGACCTTTGCACCAGTGGCCAGACTTGAAGCTATTAGAATGTTCCTTGCATTTGCTGCTCACATGAAGTTCAAAGTATTATAGATGGATGTCAAGAGTGCATTCCTAAATGGTGAACTTCACGAAGAAATCTACATAGAGCAACCCCCAGGTTTTGTCAATCCAACCCTCTATGATTATGTCTATAGATTAGATAAAGTCTTATATGGACTTAAACAAGCACCTAGAGCATGGTATGAAACATTAACAAACTTTCTTATTGAAAAAGGATTCACTAGAGGTAGAGTAGACACTACACTATTCCTTAGGAAACACAAAGATAAAGTCTTACTAGTTCAAATATATGTAGATGATATTATCTTTGGTTCTACTGATGAAAATCTGTGCAAGAAATTTGCCAAGCTTATGCAGAGCAAGTTTGAAATGAGCATGATGGGTGAGCTGAACTTCTTCCTTGGACTACAAGTAAAACAAACTGATGAAGGAATTTTCATAAGCCAAGCCAAGTACATTAAAGACTTACTCAAGAAATATGGTATGAAATCAGCTACTCCCATGAAAACACCAATTGCTCTAGCAACTAAGCTTAACAAATATGAGAAAGGTAAAGGAATTGATATTATTCAATACAGAGGTATGATAGGTTCCCTTCTCTACTTAACTGCCAGTAGACCAGATATAATGTTTGCAACATGTATATGTGCTAGATTTCAAGCTAATCCTAAGGAATCACACTTAACTGCTGTAAAAAGGATTTTCAGGTATCTTAAAGGTACACCCTATTTGGGTCTATGGTATCACAAAGAGTCCTCATTTGAACTGACAGGATATTCAGATGCTGACTTTGCAGGATGCAAAATAGATAGAAAAAGTACCAGTGGCACTTGTCAACTACTAGGAAATAGACTAGTGTCCTGGTTCAGCAAGAAGCAAAACTCAGTATTAATTTCAACAGCAGAAACTGAATATATTGCTGCTGGTAGCTGTTGTGCTCAAATCCTATGGATGAAGAATCAGCTAGCAGATTATGGGTTTGATTTCAAATCTATACCCATACACTATGATAACACAAGTGCTATAGCAATAACAAATAATCCTGTCATGCATTCTAGGACCAAGCATATAGAAATAAGATATCATTTTATTAGGGATCATGTTCAAAATGGGACAATATCCTTGCAATACAATCCTACTGAAAATTAACTTGCTGATGTGTTTACAAAACCCTTAGATGAATCCAGATTTAATAAATTAATAAGTGAGTTAGGTATGTTAAATTTACAACCATAAATTCTATGCTCTAGATGGTGCTAACCTTGCAAATGTAAAGGCTAAGTCAAAATTGTAGAGATGACTAAGAGGAACCACGATCGTGGAGTGATTCAGTTAAGACATAAAGGCTCACTGTGATAGCAACAACAAGCCAAGCAACTCTTTTGATAAGCGTCTCAGGGACAAACCTGATTCTTAGTGTCAAGCTAAAGAGGTTGGCCCTTCCTGAGCAATCTTAAACTAGAAGGTTTGCCATTTCAGAAGGCATCACAGAAAGTCGTAGAGTCAATGATCAAGAAGCGAGCAAAGGATTGAACTTAACAATTAGTGGAGTGGATCTAGACATTCAGTAGTCTTCTCACAAGGGCACTCTAGCTCAGGGGGAGCTAAGGGCAGAACAGAGATTTCCACATGGATTAAAACCGTGGAGTTCTGCAAAATCTGACACGTGTCCCACGACGCTGAACATATGGAGGGAAGTGTTTAAAACTATTTTAAACTGTCATATGTCAGTTCATCCTTGAATTTCAAAAGACTATCTTTCTCTCTCTCTCAAACGAAACCCTAAGTTTCAGAAAGCTAAGCCAAGTTCATTCATTTCAGGAAAATCAGTCTAAATCAATGGTTGCTTCCAGAATTATCTCGGGTTTTCAGCTATGCTTTGACGAATTTGAAGATGCTAGTCCGGAAATGCACAAAATTCTTTCCTTGCTAAATAAAGCTGGACTCAAGGATGCTCTAAATACCGACACACTTGTATTCACAAAGCTGGTGAAAGAGTTCTATACAACTGGAATTGTTGAAGGAAACTTCATCCTCACCAAAGTCAAGGGCGAGCAGATTCGACTCAACTCAGAAAGCATAAACCTTGTCCTAGGGTTCATCAATGAAGGTCTTCCATCACTGGACCGAATCAATTTTCATGAAGGCCTATAGAAGATGAAACACAACAAAACTGAAGGAAAGAGTGGCTACAGGAAGAAAGAGTTTCCCCATGAATATGAGTTTCTTGCTGAAATTATTAGAAAATGCATATGCTGCAAGAGCTTTGGCCACGATTTTATCAATGAAAAATAACTGAAGCTCATGACAGCTATCAGGTACAGAGTTCAACTCAACTATGGAGCTCTTCTAATGGAATGGTTTGGAAAATGGATGGAAAGCTCCAAGAAGACCAAGAGTACTGCAAAAATACCTTATGGGAGATTTATCAGCATGATACTAGAAGCTACACTGGGCGACAAGATTAAAGATGAAGAAGGCGTCTCCATTGTCCCCAACTAGAAGATAACCCAGCAATTATTTCAAAACTGGAAGAAAAACCTGGAAGAAAATGTAAAGATAAAATCTGAAATTCTATTTACTGCAAGGGAGGAAGCCTGGGAGGTAGAAGAAGAAGGAGTAACTGAAGAAAATGCTGAAGCCTTGATTCAGAAGGAGGAAAGGAAAGAAGAAGATGAATAAAGATGTATCAATGGCTGAGGAACCCCATGACCCAACCACTGATGCACTTCAAGCATGCCCTGATGCTGAAATGGAGTTTAGTAGCTTAATGACTGAAAGAGCTATTACTCCTAAGGTAGCACAAGCATCAGAGGAGACTCTGAAAGAGAAGGAGAAGAAGAAGAAGAGGGAATCAAGTGAGGACATGGCTCAAAGAAGTGTTGAAGCTCAAAAGAAGAAGAAACGCTAGTCATAGACCAAGGAAGCTTATAATTACTACGATTGAGGAGTCTTCACCAATCGTAGAGTCCAGGCAGGCTGCTAGTATGGAAGAAGATTCTGCAACAGTCTCTCAGCCCGAACAGACAAACAGGGTTGAAGCTGAAGAAAGTTCTGAAGATGCAGTCAAGCCCAAGAGAAAGAGGACATTGGTGAAGAAATACATTCTTATCAATGAGGAAGTATTGAGGGAAGAGGACAGAAAAAGGGCTGATGAGAAGGATAAATAGATTACTGAGTCGCAGGAAGAAGAAACTCAGGAAGCCCAGAATCAAGAGAATGCTACAACTGAGGGGGAGCCAGAAAATGCAAAAATTGATAGGGAGCTACCAGAGAATCTGAATGAAGTAATGCTAAATCAGTTTCCAGTCACAGAGTCCCAAAACTCTGTGACTGATGAACCACATAACTAACTCATCTTCGTCGAGCGATCTGTTAACCATCCAATAATGATTAAGCACATGACACGAGTTGTCAAGGAAATGCTTGCAAACTCAATCAATGAAACACCAACCTTAGATGACACACTACGATTCGGGCATACTGATCAATCTGAAGAAGAAATTGTAGAGTGTCCAGAACAGCTTAAAGAGACACAAACACATACATCTGAGCCAAACACTACGCCTATCCAGCAAACTCCTAACTCTCTAACCCAAGCAAACATTCCATCATCCTCTAACAATGAATACTTTGACATAACTCTTGCTCTTGAAAGTTTGTTAAGGAGAGATGAACACACTATAGCTACTCCTCCTCCTCCAGAAACACAATAAATTCTAGATCAATTGGCTCTCATGCCAACAAAGGAGGAGCTGACTGCCACACTGAGTCAAATAGGGTCAGAATCTGAAAAGGTCCTTGAAGAACATTCTCTTGCTCTTCACCATAGATTCGACAACATTCTCGACTCGATCAAGACTCTGCTAGGACATTTGGGAACGGAACTGACTAAATCATTAAGGGCGATCTTCAAAGAAATGGCTGAAAGCATCAAGGCAAGAGATGCTATTTATTTTGCCGAGGCCAAGAAGCAGAAAGAAGCCTTGCTGCTAATGCAAAAGAATCAGCAAACTCAAAATGAGCTGATGGCGGAACAGATTTTAGCACTGCGTATTGCTTTGAACCAATTCCAAGAATCCAGTGCTGCTCAAATCTCCCAGAACAACGATGTCGTGAAAATGCTTCAGCAACAAAGAAGGGTCACTGAGGCTTTAGTTGCTGAACAAACCAGTGACATTTCTCAACAAAGAACTCAAATGCATGCCCTGGTAAACGGAATCAGACGGCTCTCAGACGATATTCGAACCCTTGATGATGACATAAAGGGGGAAAAGATTGGGCAAGGAGATAAAGACAGAGGTGGAAGACCGAGGAAAACACACATTCAACCACCACCTCTGCAGCAGGAAAGGCAAAGGCAAACTCGTACTGGTCAATCATCGGGTGGCAACTCCAGGAGTCCAAATGTTCAACCTCCACGATCTGATCAGTATCTGCAGCAGCCTCCAGTGGGAATACCTCTTCAAAGACATCAAGGTCAAACGTCTGGCTCACAAGGCATGACTTCTGCACAGTCCAGATATGAGCTAGAAGATATTGAATGGAGAGATGAGCAAACCAAAAGGATGAGAGCTGCTGAGTCTTTGAGGAGAAAGAGACAAAGAAAATAGAGATAATCCTAAACTTAATTTTGTATTGATGTTTTTATGATTGAATGTAATATCTCTTCAAACATCAATAAACTCATGCTTATTCTCTAGAAATTTTAGTTGCTCACTGAAACACTAAGCCATATTTACTTTCTAGCATTTTGCATTTAGAAAATGATGCTATGATCGAAATCTCCTTGATTATGTCAACATCAAATAGGGGGAGATTGTTGGAATTGCATATTCAGATTTGATATTAAAAGTAAATATAAATGCTTAAGTGTACAGTCCTTAAGAGAATCATTGTACAAGGACTTAGATGATAAATCAAACATGTTAGGTTGATCTGAGCCTTAATGTTTATCATTTATGTAAATAAATGTATAGAAGAAAAGATCAAACTTGTTCAGGTTGATCTATTTGAGTTGTAAAAGTTAAATTCTTGACATAATCGTAGACTGTCAAAGACAGCATTCGAAAGACATGGCAGAATCGCGGAGCTTAAGCAAAGATATCGGAATCGTAGTCTACCAAGAGATTCAAGCCTACAGAAGTTAAGGCAGAAAACGTGGAGCTTGAGTGAAGATATACAATCTAGAAGTTTGCCGAAGAATCAAGTCTGCAGAGACCAAGGCAAGAATCGTCGAGCTCAAGTAAAAGCATCAAAGAATCGTAGTTTGCCTCAGAAGCCACACTGAGAGTCATAAAAGTTGAAAAGCATCTGCCGAGCCAAGTTAGGAATTGCAGAGTGCTATCAGAAGTGTGAAGTCTGCAAGACAAGCAAGCAAGGAATCGTAGTCTACCGAGAGCTTAAGAGAAATCATAGTGTGCTCTACGAAGAAGTCTGAATCACGCTGTGCAAAGCCAACACACAACGATTGTGTCACAATGACCATAATCGTAGTGTTCCTCCAGTCAACATCAAAGATTAAAGATCTAATGAAGGGATGAAGAGCAACAAATGAAGAAAGGCTTATAGCCGTTGACAAAGTGATAGTCCCAATACTTCCATATTCATCCTTAGTCCAAATCGAACAAGCGTATTGTAGAAGCTAAGGAAAGGACTAAAGTAGTCTGCAGAAAACACCTTTTCAGGTGTTAGGTGAAAGATACAGTCTGCTGTGTCAGTGAGCCAGGCAGCTAGAGCAGCAGAAAAGTAGGACGTCAACATCACTGCACAGAAATGTCTGGAGCATTAAATGAAGGCAACAGGAGCATTCAAAATGGCTATTTTTGAATGGCTCTTTTATAAGGAAATCAGACAAGGATTCAAACTAAGTAAGCAAGACGTATAAAGAAAGAATGCATTGAAAAAGCTCAAGAACACTACGATATCAAAGAAAGCTTGCTTCGCTACTCAGTCCTTTGAAAGACAAAAGCTAAACTGCAACTGAGTAGCACACCTCAACTATCAACTGCCGATCCAAGTGAGGAACCAAGTCAGAGGACTTGAAGAGTTCAAAAGTGAACTAAGTGAAGATCCAAGTCAAAGGACTTGAAGAGTTCAGAAGTGAACTAAGAGCAGATCCAAGTCAAAGGACTTGAAGAGTTCAAAAGTGAACTAAGTGAAGTTCCAGGACTGCTGGCCTTGAAGGGATCTGAGTGATCCAGTTGTAAGAAGATATTCTTAGTGGATTTCCTACTATTGGAGTAGAAGAGTGGATTAGGAGTTGTGTTGGCTCTGAACTACTTAAAACCCTGTGTCTCATTGTCTCTCATTAACTGCTATAACTGCTATATCTGTTATAACTGCTATAACTGCTTATCTAACCTTAACTGCAATATCTTCAAGGGGAACAAAACATATATTCCGCTGCAGTCAATATCATCAATACTGACTAAGTATTTTAAATTGAGAAATTTTAAAATATCTATTCAACCCCCTTTCTAGATAACTAATGTGCCTTTGGGAACTAACACGGTCTATGATGAGTGTTATCGATATTCTAGTATCCTTCTGGGGTTATGCCCTAGAAATGGCTGCATATCTACTAAAAAGGTCCCTTCAAAATCTTTCCCTAAGACTCCATACGAGTTATGGACAAGGAGGAAACCCAGTCTTAAGCATGTTATAATGTGGGGTTGTCCAGCTTATGTAAAGATGTTAGAAAGCGACAAGCTTGGGACAAGATCTGACAAGTGCAGATTTGTGGAATATCCTAAAGAAAGTTTAGGGTACTATTTTTATAAGTCTACTAAGTAAAAGATGTTTGTTGTGAAACACGCTACATTTTTGGAAAAGAAGTTTATCCATGAAAGGGCTAGTGGGAGGAAAATAGATCTTGAAGAAATTCAAGAACTACAAACCACTACAGATTCAAGTGGATGAACATGTCCAAGTAGATATACCTTCTATACCACAACTGAGTCGTAAATCTGGAAGAGTACCGAAGATAACTGAAAGGTATGGATTCATCATAAATGATGATGATGAGGTACGCATCAAGAGGATGATGATCCAGTTACATATGATGAGGCTATGAGTAGTAAATACTCAGAGAAATAACAAATAACTATGAAATCCAAAATTGACTCCATGTATGAGAACCAAGTATGTACTTTGGTTAACCCTCCGGAAGGCATAAAGCATATAAAGTGTAAATGGGTCATTACAAGAAAGACTAGAGTAGATGGCAAGGTAGAGACCTCTAAGGCCATACTGGTGGGAAAAGGTTTCAAACAAAGGTAAGGAGTTGACTATGAGGAAACCTTCTCACCAGTAGCAATGCTCAAGTCCATTGGATTTTGCTTGTTGTTGTAACTTACTATGACTACGAGATCTGACAAATGGATGTTAAAACGACCTTCCTCAATGAAAACTAGAAGAGGATGTATATGTGATACAACCAAAGAGTTTTGTTTCAAAAGATGGAACAAATTTAATGTTTAAGCTACATCGATCAATTTATGGATTAAAGTAAGCTTCTCGCAGATGGAACATCCATTTTGATGAAATAATCAAAGAGTTTGATTTTATCAAAAATGAGGATGAACCTTGTGTGTACAAGAAGATTAGTGGGAGCGCTTTGAAATTTCTGGTACTATATGTTAATGATATACTATTAATTAGGAATGACATTCCAATGCTACAATCAGTAAAGATATGGTTATTTAAAAAATTCTCCATAAAGGACTTTGGAGAAGCATCCTATATTTTGGGGATAAAGATCTATAGAAATAGATCTAAAAAGATGATTCGACTTGACCCAAGGAAATACATTGACTCGATGCTTAAAAGGTTTAGCGTGGAGAACTCCAAAAGAGGACTCATACCGATGAGCCATGAAGTGAATCTCTCAAGAAAATAACCCCAAAGACACCTGAAGAGAGATATCAGCATTAGTAAGATACCTTATGCGTCAATGATATGATCTATCATATACGAGATGATATGTACGAGACTTGATGTTGCTTATGTACTAAGTGTAACAAGTAGATATCAGTCTAATCCTGAAGAAGAACACTGAAAAGCTGTGAAAAACTATCCTAAACTACTTAAGAAGAACTAATGATGTCTCTTTTAGTTTTTGATTGGTCTGATTTGAAACTAGAGGGATATACAGACTTAAGTTTTCAAACCGACCAAGATGATAGTAAATCTGTCTCAGGGTATATTTTTATCTTGAATAGTGGAGAAGTGAGTTGGAAAAGTTTCAAGCAGCAAAAAGTTGTTGATTCAGTGACAGAGGCAGAGTACATAGCTGCAAGTGAAGCTGCAAAAGAAGCTGTTTAGATGAAGAAGTTCATTTCATGACTTGGAGTGGTTCCTAGCATACAAGGACCCTGTACCTGTATGTTGTGATAATACTGGAGCTATTGCACAAGCCAAGGAACCCAGGTCTCATCAGAAATCCAAACATATGTTGCGGCATTTTCATTTGATTAGAGAAATCATTGAAAGGTGAAATGTCATCTTAGAACGAGTGGACTCTCAAAACAATATTGCAGATCCATTTACTAAGGCATTATCTCAGCAGCAGTTCGATCGTCACTTAGAGAAGTTGAGTATTAGATACCAGGACGATTGACTTTAGTGCAAGTGGGAGATTGAAAGTAGTATGCCCTCAAGCCAATCACATAGGATGTGATAAGCATTTACTTTATAATCTTATTCGTTTATTAATAAAAGAATTATTTCATTTAAAGGCATTCTTTATCCATGTTTAATTGATTGAATTAAATAAATGTGATAAACACATAGTTTTAGAACAAGGCTTTTAGAATCATGATGATCATGATAATGAGATCTAAATTCAAGATAGCTCAACAAATAGAACGTTAATGAGATCTAAATTCAAGATAGCTCAACAAATAGAACGTTCCTAATCATTGGGTCACTAATGTGAGGTTACTGATTCCGGATAGATTAGTACATATTATGCTTGCCTTGTTAAAGAGGATGATTGATCTCATAATCATTTGTGTGGAGACACTAAAGCAAGTATATAGGTGCTTATTGGAGAATAAGTTCACTGAACATGACTCGCTTAAAGGAACACCTAATGGAGTTTTACACGCCTGTCAATAGGAGTTCCTAAAGTGATAGTAGTACAAGTAATCCTTGGACTTGAGATCATTATAGTACCTTGTGTATTTTGAGTTATACTTTGACATATTTCTTAATACTATAAAGTATATTATAGGGTATGTTCGGGTATAATAAAGTGTACATGGAGATAGATGAATAATCAACAAAGGATTTACCACTTCCAGTAAAGGAAGAGAATGTCCTATACGATTCTATAAATGATAACTCAGGAATCCTTGGCCAGGGGTGAATGGAAATTAGAAAGGAGTTTCTAATTTGCATTAACAAGAGTTATGCATTTTGAAATCGAAATTCATATAATCAAATAAATAAAACCTGACAAAAATTCCATATTTATATTTGATTGGGAAATTGTATGGTAGAATGATTAAATTGTACAGTAACTATTTATTCTACTACCGTCATAATATTGAACCTAAAGGGATACACCATAAAAGAGAAATATTTATTTTAGAAGTGATTTGCTAGATAATAATAAATTAAGTATATTTAATTTATTAGTAGAATAGATTAAATAGCTTAATATTTATAATTAAGTGTTTAGAGAAATACTAATTATAAATAAATAAGAGGTGTCTTATTAGTTATTATTATTTTAACTAATTTAGTTCCTAAATAGTTTGGGAATTAAATTATAAATTACTTAATATTAATAATATGTATTTGGAGAAATACTAATTATAAATAAATAAGAGAAGTCTTATTATTATTATTATTATTATTATTATTATTATTTAGTTCCTAATTAGATTGAGAATTAAATATAACCCTAAGTCCTAAAAGGTTTAAGATAAGGATAAGTCTATATAAGGAGAAGCCTTATGATAGATTTAGGGTTAATGCATCTCTTGCAAGTATTCTCTACAATCTAAGGAGTTAGGAGAGAGAGAATTAAGGCTAGCCACCCAAGATTTATAGAAACCTAAATTTACTTCTTTATCTATATACTCTTAGTGGATCACCTTTAAGTGTTACACACACTAAGTAGAAAGCGTTTGATTAGTGAATTCGAAAAAACGTGGAGGATCAAAGAAGTAGAACTTGAAGATTACATCACAGGGTTGATCATCTTCATAAGGCACATCTTTTATCATTCCTTAATTAATAATATTACATAAGGTGATTCTTGGGATTGCAGAAAATTTTAAAGTCGATTTATGTCATGCTTCCGCTTATTACGTATATGATTGTATGTATGTTCAAGTTTAGCAAACTAACAATTCTTTGAAGTAAGGGTTAGAAAATTGTTGGGAACTTGGGATTTGCACATTAACTGTTCGGTAAATATTTGTCTGAGTGGGAAAAGTTTATTGGCAAGCTTGTGTTAGTAGTTGGTCTTTGATTTGTGACTTTTTGTTGGGTTTTTGTGCATCAATTATCTATCATGGCTCCTAAGTGGCAACGAGGTGAAAGCTCACAATCATCCAAACCATAAAACAAGAAACTATTTGTGAGTGAGGAGTGTTGACTTGTACATATTCTAATTAACCTTAATGTTTTGATGATGATTTGATTTTATGTACTAAATCATTTACTGTGAAATTTCAGGAAATTGATAAAAGGATCATTGATGATTTGATCAGAAGGTTTTTGAAGACTTTGTGTCCTAAGATTCTATGTAAGGTCATTGCAAATACTTGATTTTTTTAATTCGAGGCTCTAGGTCATTTTATGTGCATTTAATATGATAAGTATTTTATGCATGCTTAAAATAAGATAAGATATGAAAATAATACGTCATGTACAAAATATATTGTTTTGTAATTAAAATGGGTACAGGAGAATTTGCTAAGAGTTTTGAACAAATCAAATGTTGATATCCGTGAGTATCCTAGTGTGATATTGATACACATGGCTGTAAAGATGTGCTGTTTGAGTACATATATCTTAGGACTCTAAGATAATGATTATCCTGGAGAGATGGTTTTGGTTAACACTTGAAGTATTTATTACGGAACTTGTGACAACCCGAGAATTTATAAGATTAATAAAATCTTAAATGATTAAATAAAGGTTAAAATAATAAGGCCTAGACTGGAAATAGAGTATGGATTTAATTTTTTTTTGAAAGACTCATATGATTTTGTGATTATATGTGTGTACAGTATGTGGTTAAGGGTTAAGTATGAATCAGGTAAAGGGTAATATGGGAAAATCCTAATTTTAAATTGACTAAACACTAATTCAGTTGATTAAAACCCTAACCCTAATTACGGATAGAGATTTGATAGTTAATACTAGTTATTATAATGGTATCAATGATTTTGTGTGTGTGTATAGTAAGGGATTAATGATCAAATATTGATCAGATAAGGTATAACCTTAGTAAACTCTAATGGTAATTAGAAATCCCTAATTTAAGAAACCCTAATTTCTTATTCGAAAATTCCTAAACCCTAATTTATAACTCTTAATGGTAATTAGCAACCTTAATGTTATTTATCAAACCCTAAGGGTTAAATTTTAAGGGAAATATAGAAAATGACCAAACTACCCTTAAAATTGTGTGAGAAATTATTAGAATACCCTTTTGGAGGCGAAATGACCGAACTACCCTTCAAATTATGTGGAAAATTATTAAAATACCTTTTTGGAGATGAAATGACCAAATTACCCTTAAAATTATATGTGAAATGACCAAAATACCCTCCAATCCATGTGAACTTAAATCAACCAATCAGAGAAGAGATGATGCAAGCATGATGCAAGCATGACATCAGCATTAAAGAAACACAAAAAGTGATGTTATTATGATGATGTCACCATGATGTCACCGAGGGACTAAAGTGTAATTAATGAGGTACTAAAGTGTAATTAACCAGGGTACCAAATTATAAAAAGTCGAGCCCCTAACGTGCAATTATTGAAATTATGTTTTCCTAAAAATAGGAGCCATTTCTCTTCATTTTTTTCAAAACCAAAAATATTGTTAGAGAAAGAGAGAGAGAGAGGAGAATTACGGTAGAGAGAGAGAGGAAAGTTTTTGGTGAGTTTCAAGATTTCAAAGGATTAGTTAAAGCTTTCAACTCCAAGAGGTATTTACTCTTGTGGTTATTATGTTCATTATTCTTTATATATTTAGTAAAAATATACTTTTACAAGCAGTTATAATGCCCCAAATTATTTTAAGTAAATAGTACAAAAGTCCTATTTACAAGCAGTTATAATGTCGAATTTATTTCTCTTATAAAGTAGAAAATATACTTTTATAAGCAGTTGCTATGTCCGATTTTCTTCAAGTATTTAGTAAGAATACTCATGTTATAAGCAGTTATAATGCTGAAATTATCTCAAATAGAATAGTAGAATATTCATTTTATAAAGCAGTTATAATGCTCGATTTATTTCAAATATAGTACGCGAATATTCATTTTTACAAGCATTTATAATGCTCAATTTATTTAAATATTAATGATATTAAATTTATTTAATAATTGTATTAAATAAATTACTTAAAAATGATTTTAATATTTTAAAAATTATTTAAAATGATATTAAAGTATTAGAAAATATTTTAAGTTATATTGAATAACTTTTAATATTTTGGGATGGAATTTCATTAATAAATTAACATTAATGATAATAAATTTATTTAATAATTATATTAAATAAATTATATAAAAATAGTTTTAATGTTTTAAAAATCATTTAAAAGTGTTATTAAGGTATAAAAAAAATACTCTGAGTTATAATAAATAACTTTTAATATTGTGACATGTATTTCATTAATATGTGAACTTAATTAAATATTAATGATGATGGAATTATTTGGTATTTAAATTATTTAAAAATGATATTAATTATTAAAAAATCATTATAAATGATAATAATTTTTTGAAAAATGTTATGACTGATAAGTAAATTATCTAAAATAATATTGAAGCGTTTAAGCAGAGTTTTATTTAAAATAGACCCGATAATTATCTGATAAGGCAATCGGGACGTCGGAATAGTACCAAAATCAAATCGGACTGAAATAGTTTGACTTGATACTAGGGTCTTATGTGTTTTAGTGACTGTTAGGGATATGTGATAAGTGTTTAAGTTATACTATGACTGTATTTAGCAGTGATATATGTTATGATATTATTCTAATTGACAGATCGATATTATTAATCATAGGTCTTTCAACTGAAGCTTAATTAGATTGTGAGCAGTAATCGACAGTACATGCAAGTTCCTGAACTATACTTTTAATTAAGCAAGTTCTTATACTCTTTTATTGAGCAAGTTTTCTCTAACTCAACTTTGAGTTATATTTCAAAGCATGTTCGTGAATAATTATTGTTAATTATTCACATCTATACTGATTATTGATTAGCACTTAGTGCATGTTGCATATGTTCATCAGGTATGAAAGGCTGATCACCTTCATTACCCTAAGATTCAGTTAAATTTGTTCATGTTCATTGTTGGCCATTCATCATTATTGACTCGGTCATTCAGTTATGAAAATTGATTTACATTCTTCCATAATTATTATATTGTTGAAAGTTTGTTAGCTTATTATTCTTTTCCATCATGATATATCTTCCTTTGTATTTAAAACTTGCTGGGCAAATTTGTTGCTCAACCTTGCTATATCATGATAAATATTCCAGGATTAAAGATGAAACTTCAGACACAGACAAAGGCAAAGACAAGTTCCAGGATGGAATTATTATACGGTTAAAATGGTAATAGTATTGGATTATATGTCATTGTAAGTCGTATAGGATATCGAATGCAGGTATTAAGTTAAGGTTACAGACCTTGGGAATTATGTTGTAAAAGTTATTGTATAAATAATTTATATTTATATCTTTCGCAATAATTATAGAAATAATGTATCATAACGTATCAGGTCCGAGGTTCTAGGGACCCAGATTTGGGGGCGTCACAGAACTAACCTTATCTCATATCTATTAAAGGAGTTCTTGTTAAAATCGTGTGATATGTGATAAGAAGAGATACTGACTTGAGATATACATGGATTTATTTGACTAAGTATATATCTTATCTTTTTGTTTTGTTCCTAACGAAAATAATAAATCTTTAGAACGGAACTGGTTTTCAACAGGAAATTTTTTTGGCTATAAAATCAATTGGGTGATCTCAGTTTGGAACACACATACGAATTAATATTACGCTGATTATATACCGAAAAGCTATAATATTATTTTGGTGCAATTATACAAACTGCTGTGCAATTAATATTCAGATTATTTCTAGCTAATTTTCGTGAGCTCTAAATTGGTGATATCTCTTTACTACTTGATTATTACATACATAGTTGAGCCTTGCATTGTTAAATTGATTATTAGACCTCTATATTTGTAATTCTTTTTTATTTAGACTAAGTGTTGTCAAAGGTATTTAATTCGGGTGGATTATGAATTGTTTACAAACAGGTTCTAGGAAACATAGGTGCTTAAGGAGTGCATTAGTGCACAAGGAGCAAAAGTGCTCAAGTGAATTATTGTAATTCAAGTATTGAAAGAATCTGTTTTGTAAAAGAAGTCAATTTAAAGAAATAAAGTGAGTCTACAATACTAGTTGGTATTGGACGTGGACTAGACTATTATTAGAGGGTAATAGCTGAACCACGTAAAAATCTTGGTGTTCATTTTATTACTTTATTTACCTTATTTGGTCACAAAAGATATTTAATTGTTTTGATAATTAAAACTTGAATATTTTTACTATCTTAAGATAAATTGTTAACACCAAGTATTTTTACAAAACTATAAATTCAGCAAGTTATTTTCATTAAATAATAAGATTAAAGACGTAATCCAGTAGGCCATATATATCCAGCATGCTGCATTCATTAATATAGTTGGCTTAATTCAGTAGTTTTTGTTTAAGTTTAAAAATTGGTCATAGTTTGTTCCCACACTTATTCAACCCCCCTTCTAAGTGTGCCTTATCTGAATTTCATTTGGTATCAGAGCTTGGCTCTACTTATATTGGTCTTAAAGGTGACTTATAGGGAAAGATTCTAACATGGCATAATTCGGAAACAACAATCAAGAAGGTCAATCAACCAATAGACCTCCTTTTCTGCATGGAGCAGAAAACTATAACTTCTGGAAGTCCTGAATGAGGATCTACCTTAAAAGAGATCCTTGGGAATGGTGGGTGGAGAATGGACCGGTTACTCCAAGGAATGATGACGGCACTCCAAAGAACTTGCTAGAAATGGACTCAACTGAAACTTACATAGGCTTCCTACGATTCAAGGGCTATGAACACGTTACTTAGCGGCATGGTACAATCTGAGATCGACAAAGTTTCCTCATGTAATACAGCTAAGGAAATGTGGGAAACTCTAGTAGTAAGCCATGAAGGTACATCAAAGGTACGAGAAGTCAAACTAAGCATGCTCATGCATGACTATGAAATGTTCAAACTTGAGAAAGACGAAACCATAAAGATAGCTCAAGCAAAGGTTCCTTGTTCTTCTAAACTCTCTGAAGCTACTTGATAAATCCATCCCACAAAGTGAGATTAACCATAAGTTACTTCGGGCTATGCCCAAAAGGTTGACTTCTAAAATTACTACTCTTCAAGATTCTGCTACTATCTCTACTATGGATACTCTAACTCTTTTCGGTGAACTTGAGGAATATGAACATCAATTAAAGAGATATGATGATGAGGAGGAAACCCCTCGAAGAAAATTTTTAGCTCTTAATGCAGGAAATGAAGAGGAACTTAATGATGACTCAGATGAAAAAATAGCTATGATGTCAAGAAGACTCAAAGGACTACTTCAAAGGAAGAACAAGAGGAGAATATGTTCAACTCAAACAAGTTCAAGGGAAAGCAAATCGAAGAGACATGCTTCGAATGTGGGCGTCCTGGTCACTTCAAAAAGGACTGCTTTCAACTAAAGAACAAAGGAAAAACTGGCTTCAAGGACAATAAAAGAAACAAAGCACTTGTCACTTGGAGTGATGAAGAGGAGTCCGAAGTTAAGGTCGATGCCAAAGATGAACTAGCTCAAGTCTGCTTCATGGGAATAGAAGGTGAATCTAACGAGGTATCTATTTATGAGTTTAATTCTTTGAAACAAGAAAATGAAAAATTAAAAGAAAAGAATGCATGTTTAAAAGGATTAGTTAATTCATTAATGAGTGAAGTTGATTGTTTGATAGATGAAAAGAAAAAAATCGAAAAAGAGTCATCTTGTAAAGAAGAAAATATCTTGATTGCAAAGAATGATTACCTTGATAATTATAACAAAATACTTTTCAATAAGGTAAACTATTTGAATAATGAAGTTATAAAAATTGACTAATGAACTTAAGATGAGAGATGTATGTATTGATGCATTTAGTAATGAATCTCTTTGTAAAACTATTCCTACTATTAGGACTTCAAAAGAAAATAGATTCATTAAAATCATCTCTTGCTAAATTCGTTCAAGGAGAAGAAAACTTAAATGTCATTTTAGGTAAACAAAGACCTAGTTTTGAAACACAAGGAATTGGTTACAACCCTATACATAAAAAGGGAAATGTGAACATGCTGAAATCTAAGTCACGTTTTAGATTAAACTATTGTTCTCCTTTCACAACATGTAGAAATTGTGGCATTAAAGGTCACTTGGACATAAATTGTTTTAAGAAAAATAAGATTAAAAAGGTATGGGTTAAAAATGGTGATTTACTTGCAACTAACATTAAAGGACCCAAAAAGATGTGGGTACCAAAAGGATGAATTATCTTTTCTTGACAGATATGTCTCAAGGCAAGGGTTCCATCTCAAGAATAGGATTCTTGATAGTGAATGCTCTCGTCACAAATCAAAGTTCGTGGAGTTGAAAATCAAGAAGAAAAATGGAACGGTTACACTTTGAGACAATCGAACTTGCGAAATTATCGGGAAAGGAGGAAGAACTGTATCTTGCCACTGTACAAGTTGAAGCTAATCTATGGCATAAAAGGATGGGACATGTTCATATGGATTTAATCAAGAAACTATCCTCAAAGAACCTCGTCAAAGGATTGCCGAAAATAAAGTATAAAAAAAAGGGAGTTTGTGTTCCGTGTCAACTTGGGAAACAAGTAAGAACATCATTTACCGCAAAGAACATGATATCAACTTCTTCTCCCTTGCAATTACTTCATCTTGATTTATTTGGACCAGAAAGACATGCTAGTATCAATGGTAAATTTTATGCATTTGTAATAGTTGATGATTTTTCTACATATACATGGGTATTATTTTTAAGAACAAAAGATGAAGCATTTAAAGAGTTTGAAAAATTGATAAGAAATCTTGAAACAAGATATAGTTTCAAACTCATTAGAATTAGAAGTGATCATGGTACTGAATTTCAAAAGGACTTCATAATATTTTGTGATCAAAAAGGAATTAGCCATGAATTTTTAGCTCCGAGAACTCCTCAACAAAATGGAGTAGTGGAGAGAAATAATAGAACATTACAAGAAACAGCTAGAACTTTGTTACAAGAAAGTAAACTTCCTACGAAGTTTTGGGCCGAAGCTGTAAACACATCTTGTTATGTTTTGAATAGAGTACTTATTCGTCCAATCATTTTGAAAACTTCTTATGAGCTCTTAAATAATAAGATTCCAAACATAAGCTATTTTAAAGTGTTTGGATCTAAATGCTTTATTCTTAATACTAGTGATAACTTGGAAAAATTTGATGCTAAATCCTATGAAGGTATTTTCATTGGTTATTCACAAAATAGCAAGGCATATCGTGTATTTAATGTTAACAAGTTATGTGTTGAAGAATCTGTTCATGTTACATTTAGTGAGACTAACAATGATCTTCCAAAAGAAAGAGATGAGGATGCAGGTAATTTGGAGATTTCAGCGAATCCAGCAAACCGAAAACGTACATTCAGCAGGCCGAATGAACGAGTTCAGCAAGCTGAATTGAACAACTCGCATGAAGAAGAACAAGAAACAACATAAGAGCTTGAAGAAGATTTCCCCCAACAAGAGGAGATAATGCATGATGTCCAAATGCCAAAGACTGCAAGATATCTCAAGAGTCATCCACCGAAAAATATCATTGGAGATATAAACAAAGGAATCACCACACGAAGAGGCTTACAAAATCATTGTGCATTCTCTGCATTTTTATCAAAAGTTGGGCCAAAGAATGCTAAGGAAGCTATCCTTGATGAAAGTTGGCTAATGGCAATGCAAGAGGAACTTCAACAGTTTGAACGATGCCAAGTATGGGAACTTATGCCTCCTCTGAAGATTTTTTCATTATAGGGACAAAATGGGTATTCAAGAATAAGCTTGATGAGCATGGGACAATCACTCGCAACAAAGCAAGGTTAGTAGCTTAAGGATACAATCAACAAGAGGGAATCGACTACGATGAAACTTATGCCCCAGTTGCAAGGCTAGAATCGATCCGAATCTTGCTAGCATTTCCTTGTTACAAGAAATTTAAGCTTTATCAAATGGACGTGAAAAGCGCCGTCCTAAATGGATACATCAATGAAGAGGTATATATAAAGCAACCTCCCGGATTCGAACATGAGAAGTATCCAAATCATATTTATAAACTAAAGAAAGCTCTTTATGGGCTCAAACAAGCTCCAAGGGCTTGGTACAAAAGGTTGAGTAAGTACCTTCTTTCAAATAGGTTTCACTAGAGGTAAAATTGATTCTATATTATTTATCAAGCATGCAAATAAGGATATTATTATTGTTCAAATATACGTAGATGATATAATATTTGGTGCTACTAATGATTTTCTTTGTGAGAGGTTTTCAAAGTGTATGCATAAGGAGTTCGATATGAGCTTAATGGGAGAACTGAATTACTTTTTGGGACTCCAAATCAAGCAAACAAAGGAGGGAATTTATATCCATGAAACCAAGTACACAAAAGAGCTACTCAAAAGATTTGGTTTTGAAGGATCCAATTCAAAGGCTACACCAATGAGTACATCAATAAAGCTTACTTCTGATGAAAAAGGTATAGATGTAGAGTTGACCAAATACCGAGGTATTATTGGTTGTTTATTATATTTAACTGTATCTAGACCTGACATAATATATAGTGTATGTCTTTGTGCTCGATTTCAAGCAAAACCCAAAGAATCCCACTTACAAGCTGTGAAAAGAATCTTTAAGTATTTAAGTGGTACTATTAATTTGGGATTATTTTATCCAATTTGCAATCACTTTGAACTAATAGGCTACTCAGATGCTGACTATGCAGGATGTCAAATCGATAAAAAAAAGTACGAGTGATGCTTGTACTTTTATGGGACAAAGTCTTTTATCATGGCATAGTAAAAAGTAAACTTCTGTGGCCCTTTCTACTACTGAGGGTGAATATCTAGCTACAGGAAGTTGTTGCTCTTAGATATTGTGGATGAGACAAACTCTAAGTGATTTTGATATTCTTGTTTTTCCTTTTCTTATTTACCGGATAATTTCTTTAGAGGTCACAGTTTTGAAGAACGTTTTAAAACTTCAATTGCTACAAAATAGTTTGTTTATGAGAAGATTTTATATCTGTTCTATGTTAAAAATTCTCCTCTTGGGCAACTTTTTAAATCTTGTGGGTTTAACATCTATGTTTTTTCCTCCTACTAAAGCTTACCCACGGTTGGTTCAACAGTTCTATACCAATCTTGAGTGTCATAGTGATTGTTATACTTCTTTTATCAAAGGCAAATCGTTGTTCTTTACAGTTGTGGATTTTGGTAGTTTTCTTGATATTCCTTCTGCTGGACCGTGTCCATTTACCTTAAAAGGTGCTTGCTAATATCCCTTTTCCACCTCTTGAACAACTTCAAATTGTCATGAACAATTTTAATCTTACAACTCTGTTTACTCCAAAAACGATTGATGTTTTTCCTACTGCTGGTGTTATCCATAAATTGGTTCGTTACAATCTGTTTCCCCGCCTTGGTGGTGGTTCAAATTTTACGTATCAAGATTTGGTGGTGGTGGCCATGATTCTTAAAGGCCTTTCTTTTAATTTCTCTCTCATGATGTTATCTCACATGTTAAGTTGCATTCGTCAAACTAAAAAGTGTCTTCCATATGGCTGTTTTCTAACCAAGGTTTTCCAAGCATTTTAATATTTATCTTGATGATGAAGTTGTTATCTCTCACAATGAGTTTGTTGATTCTGCAAATTTAAAACAATCTCATCTTTCTCTTGTTAATGGTACATTTGTTCGTATTGTTCCTGATCCTATCCCAATATCACCTACTCCTTCCTATTCTTCTACTCTACCTAATCATTCTGAATCTTCTCCTGAAATCTCGAGTATGTTGACTACTATTCTTCAAAATCAAGAACCTATGCAAATTGACATTGTTGAGATTAAGCATAGACTTAATATTTTGGAAAAATGCAAGTTGCCCATAAGAGCAAATGATTTACAACAATGTATTACTAGGATGGAGGATGAATTCATTGATTTACAGGCTGGGTTTGAGTTGCAAACTGCTGCGATGGTTGAAGCCTTACAATGAAAGATCAATCGAAATTCATGTCAGTTAAGTCAAGAGGTGAAGTTTGTCAGTTATCAACTTGGAGAATTTGCGAATTTTGTGGACAGTAAGGTTTAATGATGTTGGCCAGAAGTTGCATTTTCAGAATATGTATTCCACGATTCCTGAATGGCCTCGTTGCAACTGGATGGCGGAATATGTTGGAGATTTCATGGACCTTCCTCTACCCAATGCTACATTTATTCCTCGTCCCCCTTGTTTTGCAGATACTTTGTCTTTGGAAGAACGACTTCATCGTATTCTTCATCATTCTTATTTCACTAATCGTTCTCCCAACTTTGTGAATGTTGAAGATATTGACTGACCGTTCTTTTTGCATAATGACAAAGGGGAGATGTTTTGGGATGTTATTAGGTTGCTGGTGATGTTTTGATGATGGCGATGGTGTTTATATTTTTTTAAGACTATTTCTATTATGGGTGGTTGTTTTTAAGACTTTGATTCCTGCACTACAGTACACCAGACGTTTGATAAGCTGCCATTGAATATTATTTGTTTAATGTCTATTATATGTTATGCTAACATATTTGCAGGTTATGAATAATGCTTAACCGAAAGTATGATGGGTATTTTGATTTTATAAATATCCTGAAATACAGTATGCATAGATTTAGGGGGAGCTATAATTTTTGGTGTTGTCATCATCAAAAGGGGGAGAATGTTGACTTGTTCATATTCTAACCTTAATGTTATGATGATGATTTGATTTTATGTACTAAATCATTTACTGTGAAATTTCAAGAAATTAATAAAAGGATCATTGATGATTTGATCAGAAGGTTTTTGAAGACTTTGTGTCCTAAGATTCTATGTAAGGTCATTGCAAATACTTGATTTTTTCAATTTGAGGCTCTAGGTCATTTTATGTGCATTTAATATGATAAGTATTTTATGCATGCTTAAAATACGATAAGATATGAAAATAATACGTCATGTACAAAATATATTATTTTGTAATTAAAATGGGTACATGAGAATTTGCTAAGAGTTTTGAACAAATCAAATGTTGATATCCGTGAGTATCTTAGTGTGATATTGATACACGTGGATGTGAAGATGTGTTATATGTTTGAGTACATATATCTTGGGACTCTAAGATAATGATTATCTTGGAGAGATGGTTTTGGTTAACACTTGAAGTATTTATTACGGAACTAACCTTATCTCATATCTATTAAAAGAGTTCTTGTTAAAACCGTGTGATATGTGATAAGAAGAGATATTGACTTGAGATATACATGGATTTATTTGACTAATTATATATCTATCTTTTTGTTTTGTTCCTAACGTAAATAATAAATCTTTAGAACGGAACTGGTTGTCAACGGGAATTTTTTTTGGCTATAAAATCAATTAGGTGATCTCAGTTTGGAACACACATACGAATTAATATTACGCTGATTATATACCGAAAAGCTATAATATTATTTTGGTGCAATTATACAAGCTGCTGTGCAATTAATATTCAGATTATTTCCAGCTAATTTTTGTGAGCTCTAAATTGGTGATATCTCTTTACTACTTAATCATTGCATACATTAGTTGAGCCTTGCATTGTTAAATTGATTATTTGCTTTGATTATTAGACCTCTATATTTGTAATTCTTTTTGATTTAAACTAAGTGTTGTCTAAAGGTATTTAATCTGGGTGGATTAAGAACTGTTTACAAGCAGGTTCAAGGAAGTATAGGTGCTTAAGGAGTGCATTGGTGCACAAGGAGCAAAAATGCTAAAGTGAATTATTGTAATTCAAGTATTGAAAGAATCTGTTTTGTAAAAGAAGTCAATTTAAAGAAATAAAGTGAGTCTCCAATACTAGTTGGTATTGGACGTGGACTAGGATATTATTAGAGGTTAATAGCTGAACCACGTAAAAATCTTAGGTGTTCATTTTATTACTTGATTTACCTTATTTTTTTCACAAAAGATATTTAATTTTTTTGATAATTAAAACTTGAATATTTTTACTATCTTAAGATAAATTGTTAACACTAAGTATTTTTACAAAGCTATAAATTCAGCAAGTTATTTTCATTAAATAATAAGATTAAAGACTTAATCCAGTAGGCCATATTTATCCAGCAAGCTGCATTCATTAATATAGTAGGCTGAATTCAGTAGTTTTTATTTAAATTTAAAAATTGGTCATAGTTTGTTCCCACACTTATTCAACCCCCCTTTCTAAGTGTGACTTATCTGAATTTCAAGGAGGCTTCTGAAAGGTTCCATACTATTCTGGCTGGCAAGAAGTTGATTCCAAAACACGACCTACAATATGATGCCGCCCAAATGGGCCAGATAACCGTTATGATTGTTGAGAGGGCATGTCGCTAATTCAATAAACAGCCGTAGGCTACTGTGATTTCTATTGTCAAAGAATCCTATGCCAATGCAAAGGAAGTTGAGCGACAGTTCCATTTGACTCAGAGAGTATCAATTCGTATTATCAACTTGACGATATGGTTGTGGATGACGAGGTTACTCAATAATACCACAATTACCTGATCGATTTGGACAAAGTCATCAAATATTTATGTCGACCGGGGGCGAAGTGGAAGTCTAAGGAGCAGGAGGCTATTACTTTTTCAATAAAGGAATTGAGCCATTACGTTATATCTTGGTATAGCTTTATCTGTGCAAAGATGATGTTAACAACACATGTGAGCGACGTGATTAAGGAGAGGGTCGTCCTACTCTTTTCTATTGTAAAGGGGAAGACTGTTGACGTGGGTCAGGTTATACATGATTTCATTCGCCACGCCATCTAAGGAGGTTCCACGGGCGGGTTACCTCACTTGTCTTTAATTTGTGGACTATGAAAACGGGCGAAGTGACGTGGGATGAAGATGAAGTGCTTCAGTCACCTATGGTAATAATTGACTACGACACAATATCTCGATACAAGGTTTGGGAAGGCGGCATCTCTCACCCACGAGGTGCCGATTTTATCGATGCGACCAATCCGACTATTACTGATAAACCATCCCAGCCTCCGCAACCAAATACTTATTCCTCTCTTAATCACCCTTGGATTTTTTGATTGCTGAGATGCGCGAGCTCCGTAGGGGACAAAATGAGTTGCTTTGGGTATCTCGGCATCAATCTTGAAGTGTTGACCAAGTTGCTAGTCGGGTGGACGCATTCCTGGATTATTCAACCGGCTTCAACTCCAGTCTATCCCAAATGTTCACTAATTCCTGCTCCTCCTATATTTCCTGATTACACTCTCGATACAGTGGATGAGAATGAGGATGTTGATGCTTGATAGACCTCAGTGAACTCCTTTTGTTTTAATTATTTCTATTGCTTTTACATTGAGGAAAATATATGTTTTAAGTTTGGGGCTACTTGTTGAAAGTAGTATGCACACAAGACAATTATATTTGATATGATAAAGCAGATACTTTGTAATTATCTTATTCATATATTAATAAAAGAGTTTATTTATTAAAGGCTTTTATATTATCTACATGACGCTGTTATATTAAATATGATAAACTCATAGTTTTAAGCAATACTTTTAGAATCATGATGATGATCATGTTAATGAGATCTAAACTCTTTGATATCTTAAAACTAAAATTGTTCCCAATCGTTGGATTAATAAAAAGGGGATTAATGAATCTGGATAGATTGGTACATATGTTTCTTGCTCATTGGATGAGCATGGTTGATCTCATAATCATTTGTGTGGAGACACTAAAGTAAGTATGTAGGTGCTTATTGGAGAATAAGTACACTGAACATGACTTGCTAAGATCATTTGTGTGGAGACACTAAAGTAAGTATGTAGGTGCTTATTGGAGAATAAGTACACTGAACATGACTTGCTAAGAAATACCTAATAGAGTTTTACTCGCCTGTCAATATGAATTCCTCTACTAATAGTTAAGTGATCCTTAGACTTGAGATCATCATAATATCTTGTGTATGATAAGTTATACTTTGACATGTCCCTTAAGACTCTTTAGATATATCAAAGGATATGCTTGGGTATAATAAGTTGTGCATGGAGATAATGAATGATCAATAAATAATATACCGCTTCTAGTAAAAGAATAGTATGTTTTATGTGATTCGATAAATGACAACTTAGGAATCCTTGGCCAATGTGAAATGAAATTAGAAAGGAGTTTCTAATTTGTATTATTTAGAGTTTGTGCATTTGGGAATCGAAATACATATAATTAAATAAAATAAGATTTGACAGTAATTTCATGTCTTATATTTAATTGGGACACTGTATGGTGGAAGGATTGAATTGTACGTTAACTATTAACTCAAATGTTTTTTACGATTAATGTTGAAATCTGTATTATCTGAAAGTCTTTAATCGCTAAGGGGGCTTACCCTTATTGTAGAATAAATGTTATTTACTTAAATAAATTAAATAATTTAATTTATTTATTTAAATAAGATTAGAATTGTTCTAATTGATTTATTCACAACTAGTTTAATATGGAGAACCTAAAAGGTCACACCATAAAAGAAAAATATTTATTTAAGAAGTAAAGAATAAATGGCATAATCGTAATAATAAGTTAAGCGTATTTAATTTAATCTATGGTGATAGAATAAATTAAATAGCTTAATATTTATTATTTAATATTTTGAAAATATTAAATATAAATTAATAAGAGGAGTCTTATTATTATTATTATTATTATTATTTAATTCCTAAATGAGTTTGAGAATTAATTAATAAAATTACTCTCATATATTTCTAATAAGATTAGGAGACTAATTAATTAAAAGAGTTTAATTAATTATTCCTAATAAGATTAGGAAGCCTAATTAATTAAAAGTTTAATTAATTAAAATGAAATCCTAATCCTAAATTATTTAGGAGGGTTACCTACGTCTATAAATAAGAAAGTCTTATTATAGATTAAGGTAACACAATTTACACACTAATATTCCAAGTGTTGGGAGAGCACATATATTTTATAGAGATAGAATTAGAGTTTTGCCACACACCCATCTTCCTAAATAATTGTTCTTCTTTGGTGGATCACCTCTAGAGGCCAAACGCTTGAGTGACTAACATTGATCAAAGGAAGGAATCTAAACTAGCGAATTCGAGGAGAGCACGAAGGACTAGGAGTTGAATTCGTACCTGAGGAAACACGATTCTTCAAGTGTATGAATCCGATCACCTTCTCCTTTATATTGAATTGATAATTAAGCACAAAGCATGATCATGGTGATGGTTAATATAAAATTTTTAAATTCTGTTTTCTCGCGCTTCCGCTATGTTTATGTGATTTGATTGCATGATCGCGTTATATACAAAACTAACACTTGTTATGTATTTGGTATTTGAGTTGTTTTTATGCTATTTTGTTTATTTTTGCATATTAGTTAGAAATTTTGGGAAAAAAAATTAAGCAATCTTAATTGAATCTGTTGAGGGCCTATGATAAGTGAAGAAATTTGGTTAATTCTGGTAAAAGTAAAATATTTGAAGCATGTTTTAGTTGAAGTTTAATTTAGTAGTTGGTTCTTTGGTATTACTGATCCTTTGCACTTTAAAGCACATATACCCAACTGTTGGGTTAGTTGTGTTTTAGAGAGTTTATATAGCTGAATACTTGTGGAAGATATTGTTGAAACCCTATGAACTTATTTGAGCATCAATTAGATCAAAGTTAGGCATTCATATAGGTTTGGGGGAAAATTTTGGAAAAAAATTGACATTTTTTTGAAATTTTGTGATGGGTCGAGAAGGAGCGTAAAACACACTCACCCATAAACACAGGTACGAGAGGGAGCATAAAACGCACTCGTGTGATAGAAAGCGAGATGGAGCTAAAACAAACTTGTCTAAAATGAAATCGTTCAGTAGGGAGTCAAAGAGAGCATAAAATACACTCACTGAAAAAATGATTTAAAATGTATATTTGGGAAAATGAATGTAAAAGAGGGAAAAAATCTTTTTTTATCGCCTGGGTTTATGTGACGTTTGCCTTTCCTGAGATTGATGTGGAAAATAGAGCTCTAGAATTGATATTAAATATCTTTTATAAAGTGTTTGATATATGATCTTGTTTGAGTTCTAATTAGTTTGAGCAGTTTGGATGTACGCACACACTTTAATGTTATGTTTGGTTGGTGGTAATGGAATAGAATGGGTTGGGAATGAAATGATCACTCCTTATGGAATGACTTAAAACATGTTTGGTTAGTCAATTGGAATGACCATTTCATTCCATTCCTTTAGTTATTCCTTCTCAAATCTAAAAACTATTTTTCATTCCTTTCTAAATAGGTGAGTTTATCTCATTCCTAGGACAACCTCCATCCCCTCTTCTCTTTTCTATCTCCCACACCAACACCGCCCCCGCCCCGCCCACTCTACCCCACTCCACCCCCACCCAACTCCCACCCACCCCCACTCAAAAAAAATATTTACTGATTATATATACACCCCCACCCCACCCCAACCCCACCCCGCCCACCCCAACCCCACCCCGCCCACCCCACCCCAACCCCACCCTCCCACCCACCCACCCCCACCCCCACTCAAAAAAAAATTACTTATTATATATACACACCCCACCCCGCCCCCTACCCCACCTCCCACCCACCTCACCCACCCACCCACCCTTACCCAGCCCCACCCACCCCACTCAAAAAAAATTATTTATTGATTATATATACACACCCCACCCTAACCCCACCTCGCCCACCCTACCCCACCCCACCCCACCCACCCCCCACCCTCACTCGAAAAAAAATATTTACTGATTATATATACACACCCCGCCCCAACCCCACGCCACCCCACCCTACCCCACCCCACCCTACCCCACCCTACCCCACTCCACTCCCACCCCAACCCCACCCACCCCCACTAAAAAAAATATTTAATGATTATATAGACACACCCTACCCCACCCCCCACCCACCCCCAACCCACTCAAAAAAAATATTACTGATTATATATACACACCCCACCCCAATCCCACCCCGCCCCCTACCCCACCACCCACCCACCACCCACCCACCCCCACTCAAAAAAAAATTATTTACTGATTATATATACACACCCCACCCCCGGCCTGCCCACCCACCCTACCCCACCCCCCACCCTCACTCAAAAAAAAATATTTACTGATTATATATACACCCACCCCACCCCCACCCACCCACTCACCCTCCCCCACTAAAAAAATAAATTGGTTACTGATTATATATACATACCCCAACCCTGCCCACCCTACCCCCACCAACTCCACCCAACCACCCCCACTCCCACTCAAAAAAATATTTACATGTGACTAGGACTATTTAATCCTATAATTAATAGCATTGGGATTAAAATCCTTGCAAACAAACATAGTCCTAAAGTAGAATGGTAATTTTATTCCCGAATGAATGAATGGATAGACCAAACATAAAAATGAGAATGACCATTCCATTCCCATTCCCATTCCATTCCTTAAGCCATTCAATTCCTTAAATCATTCCATTCCATGCATGTCAAGGAATGAGAACCAAACATAGCATAAAGATCATGAAATGTCGTGACACTAATGAATAGGTTGAGTTTTTTAGACTTTGCATATTTTTTGAATTTTGCTGGGAGTTGTTGGGTATATAAAATCTTTGAGGTCATATTTTAGATTTATGTTAATTTGTTGCTCAATTTAGTTACATTCTAGAGTAGTTTTTCTTAGTTTTTGTTTTGCTTGAGGGCAATCAAAAATTTAAGTTAGAGGGTATTTGATGAGTGGTTTTTATACCTACAAATTAAGTACTTTTGGCTTGATGAAAGTGCGAGTCCTTGAGTATTTTCTATTTATCTATATGCATTTTATTGTGCTTGCGCAGGAAAAGGGACTTGAGTGGACATTTACACTAAATGATCTCGAGCTAAGTGGACAATGACATGTTGTGCGTCAAAATGTAGAAAAAAGGGTCTTAATTGTACATGGTGTGCGACCTTGTGCAGCCAGGTGCAGCAATATGGGGCAAATTGGCTAAGGCATGACTTGGAGTACTTGGGAGTAGGCATTGCATATGAGCTAGGCATGGCATAGGCAGGTGAGTAGGTAAGCAGCATGGGTTGAGTAAACGCGCGTGAGGACACATAACGGGTGGTTAGTGCCTAGGCGCGCGATGATGGGAACTGCGGCGCGAGGACATAAATAGGTAGCGCCTAGGCACATGATGAGAGGGCCACAACGCTTGTTGAAGATGTTGGGCGTTTGGGCTTTGTACGCGGGTTGCTGAATGCTAAAGCTAGGTTGGCTGGCTGTTGTGCTGGTTTTCCTAATCAAGCTTGGTCACTTACCATATGAAGTTTATTGTGATGCAAATTCTAAAGAGCGTAGGAGATCATTATATAAATCCACAACTAGGTTGAGTTTAAGAGAAGAGGGAAACACACGTGATAACATACAGAGACATACATAGATTTCATCAGATTTGGAAGAGAAGCACGTGAAGGCTTGCAAGGATACAAGGCGGAGTATGGAGATTAATCTGTGACATAGTTTCTGTTCTCTACTTTTATTATTTTATTCTTGTAACCTGAAAATGTTTTCTAGATTATTGATTGTTGGGCCATGAATATCTTGGGTTGGACAGTTCTTATTCATTGTGGACTTTCCGGGTCAGACCTATTTTTATCCTTGAAGTATTGGGCTATCGTCTAAATGATTATTCAGATAAACTTTGGGTTGGAGCTGGTAGTGGATGACAGGTGGCAGCTTATGGACTAAAGATTATCCCTAATCTGTTGGATTAACAGACGGCTGATTGAGGTGATGGGCCCAGCCGTCTTTAGCCACCTTCATTAATGAGGAGTTGACACAATGTGAACGGGGGGAAGAGCAAGGAGGAAAAAGCCTGCAGACAGCCAACTGACGAAAAGATCGGGGGGGGGAAAACAGGCAAGGTGGTGAGATAATATATGAGGACAGAGCACTACACAAGGGGGGGTAACAAAAATTTTCTTTCTCTCTAGACACTAAAGCACACGACCTCCATTGTTAAACCATTTTTCTCCGACCTGTACTTATTCTCACACCGGAGCGATCCCCGGACGGCCCAAAACCGTCGAGATCCGGTGCTGACGCGTTCACTGTGCAGGATTAGGTGTGCTTTTCGTGGTTGAGGCGCAAGGCGAGATCGTGGCGTTAACATTGGCGCTAGAAGGAGGGCTTTAGTGTTTCTGGTTTTCAATCACAACGTACTGAACAACTTACGCCGGGAGCCATGATGAAAAGTAAAATGATCACGGCTGAAGGACAGCCGACGAATGCTAGCTCTTCTTTGCAAAGAATTTCGGTGAAAGACAGATTAGGACCCTTAAAAAGTATTCATGATAGACTTGGGTCACAGAGGGTTCCAGGAGATTCTCAGGCTAGAGACCATAGAGATACCAAGAGGAAGTTATTTTCTACTGCTAGCAAAGGTTCTGACAACGATCGAAAAAAGGTGATGGACACATCACCTAAGACCCAGCACCGAGAAGACCATACGGACAAAATTTCTACCTTGGCAAAGAAGGCACAAGAGACCGACATGGCTTTGAAAGCACTTCTGCAGCAGAGAGAGGAGATTTATAAACAGATGGTTCTTATGGATGAGAAAAAGGACGAAGCTTCCAGTTACACTCGACCAGAAAGACGGAGTAGATCACATGGTCGAAGAGCAAGGAGGAAAAAGCTTGCAGACAGCCAACTGACGAAAAGATCGGGGGGGGGGGGGGAAACAGGCAATGGTGGTGAGATAATATATGAGGACAGAGCACTACACAAGGGGGGTAACAAACATTTTCTTTCTCTCTAGACACTAAAGCACACGACCTCCATTGTTAAACCATTTTTCTCCGACCTATACTTATTCTCACACCGGAGCGATCCCCGGCGGCCCAAAACCGTCGAGATCCGGTGCTGACGCGTTCACTGTGCAGGATTAGGTGTGCTTTTCGTGATTGAGGCGCAAGGCGAGATCGTGGCGTTAACATTGATGATGTTTTCTTTTGTTGATATGAACTAATTTTCTTTTAAGATTGCAATGGAACCCGATGCATAGTTTAAATTAATTTATTCTCTTTTTGATTATTGATTATGATTGAATCGTTTATCATATTTTGTGCTTAATTTATAATTGTCTGATCAACAATTATCTGATATATTCTTGATGAAATTGGAAAATGAATTCTAGGTTTAGATATGGATGTGATAACGTGTGATCTTGATTATTCTTTGATTTGAATATCATGATTTGAGTTTAGGATAGAAATATATCTATATGCCGCATGTAACTTTATTGAGAATTGATGCGTAATGAATTTGTTATTAATTATTTCACATAGGAATATAGTGACTTAATTGGAATAGATATTTTTATCAAACCATCGAAAGAGGATTGTTAAATAACTGTGAATTCTCAGTTAACGATCCATTATAATTAATTAGTTGAGAAGAGAGTGAAGAGATTTAAATGAATAATCGGAGGAAATAACACCATTTTTTTTACCCATAAAATTAAGCTATTGGTTATATAACTAGAGTAATTTAAGATAGAAAATGCAATGACTTAACTATAGTCTCATAATAAATTTTATCTAACTTCTTTACTCTCAATTTTCTTCCTAATTTAGGGGAATTCTAATATGTTAGTCTCATTCTTGATCTCATATGTTGTCTCATTCCTTGTCTATGTTAGAATATTTTATTCACTTATGTGGCCTCTACTATTTATGTAATTATTGGGCTTACATATTGTATTAATTTATTACTTTATTTATGGATTTGGTAATTAATTGTGTGACCCATAAATATTATTACTAATATTAAGTTGGCATAATGGGCCCTAGGGTTTCATAATCTTGATGGACGATTTTGACCCTTAGCTATCTAATAAATAAAACGGTTAGGGTTTGGTCCCAGTTGTCGTCTCAAGAAATTTATACACACCTATACACCCATCATAATATTGAGAGAGGCAATTGAAGACATTTACCCTTACGCGCAGCGGAAGCTTGATACATACAAGATGTCTTCTCTCAATTCATGTAAGTACCTAATTGTTTAATTGATGATTTTATTTTATGCAATAGCACGTTCCGATATAATTATCCTTCATCTGGTATCAAAGCATGGTTACGTTATTGTATAGAATAAATTAATTATGATATTATGCTAGAATTTTAATTCCGCAGAATCTGTTGAACGGAATCATGTTTCAGAATATTGAAATATATATATATAATTCTTGTATAGATATATAATTATAATTTCGCAGAATTTATTGGGTATATTTCCGAAAGTAACGTAAATCTGTTTCCGAAAGTAACGTAAATCTGTTACTTTATTCAATTTATTGGTTATGTTTCATGCAGCTTCCGTCATTTTTCTTATATCCTTAATTAGTCAATCTAAATAATAATAACAGTGGATGAATACTTTAATTTGTATCTATTCATGAAAAGCATGCTCAGGAGTATTATCATTTAATTTATGATGACATGTTAAACATTATCTCATATATGAAATTATGAAACATCATGATACATCATGAAATTATGATACATCATGGATACTTACCTGCTCTCAAATTAAATATTTTGTTACATATATTTATTAATGAATTCATGTTCCTAAAATATCTTAATTTAAGATTCCAGAACATGATGCGATATATTATTCGGGCTTTTAAGTTGTTACATGTAAATTTTAAATAATGTTAATTTTCAAACTTGATTATTATGTTGTTTAAAGAAAAATTGAGTTTGATCATAATAATTTACATGTATGCGTGACTCTTTTATTGTTAAAATTAATAATCAGCCCAATGGAGGATTATTAATTGAAACAATTAAAGATTAAGAAAAGTCACATAATGTTACATTTAATAAATAAAGATTTTAATTTTACCCAACGAAAAATTAGAATTGAAATTTATTAAATGGAATTTTATTGCATACGTAACATGTTTATTTCGTTTCTGCCCAACGGTGATGCGTGAATAAATGTGTTGTGCATTATTTTATGGGGATGTTATTAGCATATTATTAATTGGACCAACGAAAGATTGATAATTATGCCCAACGTCTCATTAAAATCTATTTTTTTGGTGTTGTAAATAGATTTTATGTAACTAACTGCTTGCCCTACATTTGGTTTTATTATGATTAATTATTAATTATTGTTGTACATTGTGGATTTCTTTTAGTTTTTTGTAAGCATGCTTATGAGCCTGATTATGTTTCTGCATTGACTCCAACTAGTATTTCTACTTATGTTGCTCATTTGACTACCACTAGATCTCATAAGAAGAAGGCCCATAAAAATGGCAAAGGTTTTAAGAATAAGGATAAACAAATTTCTACTAAAACAAATAAGGCAAATTATTCAGGTAACAACTCTGAGGCATGTCCTAAATGTCACTTCAATGACATATTAAGAAAGAATGTCCTAAATTTAGAGAATAGCTTGAAAATAAAGGTATATCGTCCTTTAATTATGTAACTTATGAATCCTTTTTAATTGATGTTCCTTCTAATACATGGTGGCTTGACACTGGTGCTATGATTCACATTACTATTTCATTGCAAGGATTCTTTTCAAAGAAGACACTCCAAAAAGGGGGAAAGAACCATTAAAGTTAGTAATGGAGAGTCTATACAAGTTGAAGCTGTAAGAACTCTCCCTTTAGTTTTGGATAGTGGTTTCACCTTGTATTTATATGATACTCTTTATGTTCCCAGTATGACACGGAATTTAATTTCTGTATATAAACTTGTCGTTGATGGATTTTCGTTTAAGTTTGGGAATAATAAAATAATTATTCATCATTACTCTCATGTTATTGGTTCTGGCTGTTTAGAGGGAAACCTCTATAAGATAAATTTGGATAATGTCTTTGCTGAATCCTTATTAACAATGAATGTGACAGAAAATACCTTTAAAAGTGGAAATAAGAGAAAACTAGATAATGAGAATTCTTCAAAATTATGGCATAAACGCTTAGGCCATATTTCAAAAGACAGAATGCAACGTCTTATAAAGGATGGAATTCTTCATTCACTAGATTTTTTTTAATTTTGACCATTGTATTGAATGTATTAAAGGAAAATTTGAGAAAGGTAATAAGAAAAGAGCCACTAGAAGTGGTGCACTGCTTGAGGTGATTCACATTGATATATGTGGACCATATTCTTCAGGAATTTGGGGGACATAAATCTTTTATTACGTTCATTGATAACTATTCTCGTTATACTTATGTCTACCTGATTAATGAAAAATCTGAATCACTAAATATGTTTAAAATTTTCAAGGCTGAAGTTGAAAATCAACTTGACCGAAAAAATTAAAGTAGTGAGATCAGATAGAGGCGGAGAGTATTATGGTAAACACTCCGATACAGGTCATAGTCCTGGCCCATTTGCCTTATTTTGTCAAGAAAATGGAATTGTCACTCAGTATACAATGCCTGGTACACTGCAGCAGAATGGTGTAACTGAGAGGCGAAATCGTACCCTTATGGATATGGTACGTAGTATGTTATGTAATTCCAACTTACCGATATTTTTGTGGACTGAGGCATTAAAGACAGATATTCATATTTTAAACCGAGTTCCTAGCAAATCTATCCCTAACACTCCTTATGAAATTTGGACAGGTAGGAAACCTAGTTTAAAATACTTACGGGTGTGGGGCTGTCTAGCTGAGGCTAAGACTTTTAATCCACAAATAAAGAAACTTGACTCTAAAATCATTAGTTGCCATTTCATTGGATATCCTGATAGATCTAAGGGTTTTTGATTTTACTGTCCCTCTCATACCACTAGAATTGTTGAGACTAGGCATGCAGAGTTTTTAGAGAATGGTAATTTAAGTGGGAGTGGTGAGCCTAGAAAAATTGATCTTAAAGAAAACAGGTTTTATGTTCCTAATCCTGTAATTCAAGAGGGTGAGGCACAACAACCTCTTATTGAGGCGAATGATGCCACTGAGATAGCTGGGCCATCACCTAATGTTGAACCCCACATTATTGAAAATCATATTCCTGAAATTGTGCAGCCTTTACGTAGGTCCGAAAGACCTAGAAAGCCATGAATGATGAGTTGAAATCAATGGAGCTTAATAACGTTTCTCTCCAGTATCCAAGAAAGATTCATTTAGAATAGTCATGGCTTTAGTAGCTCATTATGATTTAGAATTACATCAGATGGATGTTAAAACTGCATTCCTTAATGGCAACTTGCATAAGAATGTCTATATGACATAACCAGAAGTTTTTTTTTGTTAAAGGCAAGGAACATATGGTATGTAGACTTAAGAAGTCCATATATGGGTTAAAAACAGGCTTCTCGACAATGTTATCTTAAGTTTCACGAGGTGATGAGTAATTTTGGTTTTAAGAAAAAATATAGTTGATCAATGCATATACTTGAAGGTCAGTGGGAGTAAATTTGTTATTCTTGTTTTGTATGTTGATGATATGCTACTTGCAAGTAATAACTTAGACATGTTGCATGAGACCAAACGTTTCCTTTCTAGATATTTTGATATAAAGGATCTCGGTGAAGCCTCTTATGTTATAGGTATTGAAATTCATCGAGATAGGTCTCGCGGGATATTAGTATTGTCCCAAAGAGCTTATATTGACAAAGTTCTTACCAAATACAACATGCAAAATTGCTCCCCTACTGTCGCCCCTAATGTTAAGGGTGACAAATTTGACTCATATCAATGCCCTAATAATCAACTTGAACGTGATCAAATGAATCTTATTCCCTATGCTTTCGTGGTTGGGAGTCTTATGTATGCTCAAGTTTGTACACGTTCAGATATAGCGTATGTAACTGGCATGCTTGGACGTTACCAGTCAGATCCAGGTTTGGATCACTGGAAAGCAGCTAAAAAGGTTTTACGCTATAGGGCACTAAGGATTTTATGCTTACATTAAAAAAAAAATAACCTTGAAGTTATTGGTTATTCTGATTATGATTTTGCTAAGTGTAAAGATGAAAAAGAAATCTACATCAGGGTACATCTTTATGCTTTCGGGAGGCCCTATTTTGTGGAGAAACCATAAGCAGAAGTTAACTACCACTTCCACGATGATGGCATAATATGTGGCTTGTTATCATGCTACTTGTCACGCCGTATTATTGAGGAATCTTATTTCATGACTTAAAGTTATAGATTCCATTTCAAGGCCATTGAAAGTATTTTGTGATAATGATTCTACTATACCTCGACACTAAGTACTTATTTGTCAAGGGAAAGAGTTGAAGATCAAAACGTTGTCATTAAATATATTAGTTCGCATATATGTTAACGGATCCACTTACGAAAGGCTTACCACCCAAGCTCTTTTTAGAGCATAATGCCGACATGGGTTTAACTGGTAGTCTTAATTAATGAGTTATTTTGATGTAAGACAACAATTTTGAGCTCGTTGTTTTGAACTTCACATTATGTTTATGGTTTGCTATTCTCTTTATTGTGCACAGTTGAGAATTTATGAGCAAACGGAATGATTATGTTAATTTTGGACCATATGAATGAGTTTAATATATTACCACTTACGTAAACTCTATCCATACCTGTTATGTTTAATGTTAATATTTGTTCTAATAAAAGTACTAATTATGTAATTAATGGGGATCTTGTGTTAATAGTGACACAACGATTGTATTAATTCACATTGGTGTTTTTATTTGAACAGGATGTAGATATTAAATTAATACTTGGCCAAATTAATGATTGTAAGCATTATGTTTTATATATAAATAGTATTTCGGCCAAGTGGGAGAATGTTAGAATATTTTATTCACTTATGTGGCCTCTACTATTTATGTAATTATTGGGCTTACATATTGTATTAATTTATTACTTTATTTATGGGTTTGGTAATTAATTGTGTGGCCCATAAATATTATTACTAATATTAAGTTGGCATAATGGGCCCTTAGGGTTTCATAATCTTGATGGACGATTTTGACCCTTAGCTATCTAATAAATAAAACAATTAGGGTTTGGTCCCAGTTGCCGTCTCAAGAAATTTATACACACCTATACACCCATAATAATATTGAGAAAGGCAATTGAAGACCTTTACCCTTACGCGCAGCGGAAGCTTGATACATACAAGATGTCTTCTCTCAATTCATATAAGTACCTACTTGTTTAATTTATGATTTTATTCTATGTAATAGCACGTTCCGATATAATTATCCTTCAGTCTAATTTACCGTTTCATTCTTTATTTCATTTACAATCTCATTTTATATATAATAATGCTACTATCACATAAAAGTATCATAGACTGCTCACATATTGCATGGGGTGATACCTATGGATTTGTTGTTGAGTTAAGTGGGCTATGTCATCAATAAATCCATGAGTGCCACCCATGTAGTATTTGAGCGGTATGTGATACTGTTATGTGATAGTAGGATCATTGTTTTATATATTACAGTCCACACAATTGATAAGGATTAGATGATACCAATACGTACATACGAGTGGGGCAATAGATAAGACACAATATGACAACAAAAATTGAACTCGAGGATGGAGTGGATGGCTTAAGGTCAAAAAATGAGTTACTTATTTTCAAAGAGTCCTTCAACGGGGACAATGGGGTGGCAACCGGTAGGGGTGTGCAAAAAAACTAGTTTTTTTCGATTTTTCGGACGGATCCGAACCGGTCGGTTCGGTTTTAAAAAAATCGGTTCGGTACCAGTATAAAAAAACAGGTATATACCAGTTTTTCGGTACCGGTTTCTGTACCGAGCTTTTATGGTTCGGTACAAATCGAACCGAACCGAACCGGTATATACCGGTTTTCTAATTTTTTTTATTTTTTCTTATTAATAAATAATTAATAATAATAATAATACTAAAAATAATAATAATATTAATAAAATAATGATTATAATAATATTAAAATAATATAAATATAATAAAAATAATTATTATATTAATTTTTGATTTTTTCGGATAAAAAAATCGGTACCGAACCGGTTTCGAACCGGTAAACCGGTTCGGTATACCGGTCCAACCGGTACCGGTATCAGTACCGAAATTTAGCCAATTTTGGTGCCGGTTCGGTTCGGTACTGGTTCAGTTCGGTCAGGTAAAAACCGGTTACACACCCCTGGCAACCGGTCCAATTTATTTTATTTTATTTTCAATTTTTATGACTCCCAAATAATTAATGTGATTTATTGGAATTTGAATTTTTACAAAATACAGTGATTTTTACACTGTGTACAAACCTATTTTTTACATGTATCCAAATGACACCTAAATCAGTGTATTTTGTAAAAAATTATTTTCAATAAATCACATTAATTATTTGAGAGTCATAAAAATAATAATTTTGGAACCCACCGGCCCGCCTAGACTTTTTGATTTTCAAACTACATGACTAGAGGCTTTGTTGCAAAGGCAATAATGCCTCTATCTGGGGCCTTATAATTGTTAAGGCGAGCATTAGGTACTATTGTACTATGTGCATTAGCTATCATATATAAAATTATAGATCATAAAATATCAACAATTAGACACCTTCTATTTTCCGTATCTCATATATGGAGTATTAAATTTTCGGCAGATAATTAACTGAGAAAAAAAGTTAAATAACATTTAAAGTATATTTCAGGCAATTTAAAAGAGACCAAGTTTGTCAACACATTAAGGGAAAATATAGTGGCATGGAAATACTTGATCTATCTAGTATATAAATGGTGTCATGTTAATAATCTAATGTGTTTTATAGTTACAATTGGTTGAATTACATATTTGTCCCTTCATCCTTCATGTTGACATTAATTTGCTTCATTTCTGTTCTTTTGGTTGATTTTCAAGCTGAAAAATTAAAGTGATATATGTTTTCAATAAATGAAAACATATATTCACTTCTATAAACTAATTGAAATTAAATTAATCTTTAACTTAACCAAAAGTTCTATTTTGGCACTCTGGACAATTTCCATAACCTCAATCTCACTTCGGCTGCTCAAAGGTCTCACTACTTTCGTTGCTTTTGTTTTTAGGATGTTCATCCTTTATTTTATTATTTTTATTTTAATATTAAAGTTGGTTAGATTTTAAAATTGAACCGTAGACACAATCACACAGAAAATAGATGAAAAACGAAAGATAGACACGATATACATAAGTTCACCAATTGGCTAGTCCTAACTGTTTGTCTACTGTATTCATTTGATATTTCACAAATTCTACAATGATCTACACATCAAACAATACTTTTATAATAACATAAAAAACCTTAGTTTCTATAATATGTAATGAGCTCAAAATATGAGGTACAAAACATTAGTAAAACATAAAATCGGACTATTAATAAATTACTTGACTATCATGTGGTTGTAGTCATTGAATATCAACAAAAAGAAAACATGAAACTTAAGTCTCACGAATGGTTATATATTAAGTGAGATAGTAAAATAACAATTTCTTAATTTATTATCACTCGAGGAAGGAATTTTATGAAATTGAGGTCTCCTGTAGTGGTCAAAGGTGTCCATATATAGATGAGGTTCCTTTGACAGAAAGATTGGAGAGAAAATCCAAACAGTATATGCTTAAGTTAGCAAAGTACTCGACCTGTCTGCCTGCCTAAATATATAAACATGTAATCTCGTGCTTTAAACTTAAAACACACTTTCTCATACATGATACATGTGAGCATAGACCTAAAGATCACATGGCTAAGACCTCATTGACTCACTTATATATAATGAATTCTATTTGGGGTGGTGGGTGGTGGATGTGTGGTTGGGGGGGGGGGGGGGGGGGGGGGGGGGTTTTAGTAAATATCAATTTGAATTAATGCAATTGAAATTTCTCAAATATATAAAAGAACCCTTAATTATAGGAGTTCGAAAGAGGGTGCGTTAAATTAATTAACAAACTCAGTGTTTATCTTTACTAATCCTTACTAATCTTGATTGTTAGTCAGATAGTTCGATTGGAATCGCTTAATTAATATATATGCCTCAGGATCCAATCTTTAACTTTTATTTACAAGGTTTAAAAGATAATTAGGGTTTTATTAATCAAAATTGATTGATACTATAGAACTTGAACACATCGACTGGGATCAGTACTTAGCCAGCACTTGTTCTTTGGTGAATTTTCTATTAAATGTCAATGATCTTGTACCAACTAATACAATTACATGAAACTCCACATACCTTAATTCACACACACAAAAAAAAGGAAAATTAAAAAAATCTCAACAAACCCAATGAAGTCAACCTGAATTTTCTGGTTGCTGTCTTGTTTCAATTCTCTTAGTTCTCATGCTTCCTTACATAAACCAAGAAACATTACACATGCATGCAGGCATGCATGCTTATATTTCACTCCCTCACAAATCACACTCTCATCAATCAAATTAGTAATAATTATAATTAGTAGTATCAAAAAAGCAAAGAAAACCCCAAAAGTGTCATGACAAATTAATCATAACGTTGAAGAAAAAGAAGACATAAGATCTCCCATATCTGAAGAAGTTGGCACATTTTCTTCCCAAAATAGATAGTTTGGACATGTTTGTTGACTTTCAACCCATTCATTCAATTCATTCCTTTGAAAGTACTCCAATGCTATTTCTCCTTCCCCATTCATGTTACAAGTTTGTACCTCCAGATTATTCTCTATCAACGGCGGCAAATAATTCGAAAAAGAATCCATGCAAGCCGTAGTGATCAAAGATGGTGGAAGGGGAATATTTGGTTCAAATTCTTGTTGATTATTCACTTGCCAAGTTTCGGAATTCAAATCTGCTGTCTCTTTTGGATGAAAACAGCCGTTTATGGCTTGAAATGAAGTGCCGGTGGTGTCAAACATAAACAAGGGGCTAGGAGATGAGAATATGGTACTATTTTTCTCCAAATCATGATTCAAGAACTCTAGTTGGTTTGTAGAGAAATTACCAAGAAATTGTGTTTGTTGATTATTGGCACTAGTAGGAAGAGGACTAGTGGAAGTAGTAGTAATGTTAGTTGATAATGAATAATTAGGCTTTTGAATCTTCTTCTTGATCCATGAATTCCAATAATTCTTTATTTCATTATCTGTTCTTCCGGGCAAATGACTTGCTATATGAGCCCACCTGCATACATTGTATTGTCCTCGGGCGCATTAGAAATTAATTAAAGTAATTAAAATATTAGGTAGAGAAGGGAACTTTAGTCCTCTGATTTTATTGTATTAATTAAGGAGTGTTATGAACTCCTAAGCAATCTATATAGACATGACTTTTAATGCACAATAACACACACACACACATATATAAGGAATGTTTACGTCGATTATTTGATTGTCAGTTACGTGTATAAGTATTAGTTATAACTTTTTTTTAAGAAAATATATAATAAGTGGAACTCTCTTATAATTCTTATCAATTTCATATATTGATAAATATCGCAATTATAATTGGGTTTAAATTTATCACAATATATAGCAGGACTCTATAATATATACTTGATAAATTGAAACTGAAAAACTAAATTTGAAAACAGGTTGCCTAAGCCTGATTTATTCAAACTGAAAACTTCTATTTTAACCTCTGAAAATAGCCTATTTAACAACTTTTTAAAAGCAGATGGTGCCTGCCGTAGAAAGTGGAAACTACTTTGAAAGCGATATAACGTACGTATGGCAATTGTTTCTCTTTGTATACTAGCTACTCTGCTCTATTAAAAAAAGTAACATGTGTAAAATTTGTAAATATTAAGAAATCAATTTTGTTTTCTTCAAATAATAGGGTAGTTAGTTTACTAGTAGGAACTCCTTCCGTTCTATATAAAAAAAAAGAGTCTCAATTGCAAAATTTGTAAATATTAAAGATGTATTTTTGTTTTCCTAAAATAATAAGATGTATGATTATAAAATTATAATTTAGCAAAAAAAATAAATTATAATGACAAACTTGAAAATATATATTATGTCATTATATATACTACTATCAACTATAAAAGTATATATATATATTTGCAAATGAAACTCATTTTGTTGAAAGAGTGAGTATAAATTAATTATGTATGCACACAACACAACCATCTGGAAATGTATGCAAAATTATATTTAGGAAATTAAAGACAAATCCACAGTGCATATATATATATATGTGTGTGTGTGTGTGTGTGTTTAATTGGCCATAATTATAGAAAGAAAAAACAAGTATAGCAAAAGAATAATGCAAGGGAATGTGGAGTTAAATTAACCTGTTTCCAACAGCACCGTGAAGGCTGATAATCAACTTCTCTTCCTCAGGTGTAAACCTTCCCCTTCTTATATCAGGTCTCAAGTAGTTGATCCATCTTAACCGACAACTCTTACCGCATCTATGAAGCCCTGAAAATAAAGCAACATTTTCTCAGAATATTCATAACATACAATACATAAAATTACTCATAAACTAGTGTACTTGCATCATAATTCAACAGTACTGCAAATATGATCCGGATTCAGTAAAGTTCAAAATTGTCAAACCTATAATTAAGAAATAATATATATAGAATGCATTGTGACCACCAACGGTCATCGATATGCAATTCTCTACTATATAGATTCAAAATTTTCCTAGCTACTATAGGCCTGACAAATATTTACTTTACAGAATTCAGATGAGAGAGACAAAGAGATTATTGATGAGGAATTTGGATTCCAGATAGTTAATATTGAGCAGCCCATTTGAACAGTTCTATAGAAACAAGTTGCATTTGTATATATAGATAAGAGTCGCAATTGTATAACAAATGTAATCTGAAATGCAACTCTTTGATATCAATGCAACTTGTTTATATTTATATATATATAGACTGTCAAAATGAACTGTGCATTTCAAACTATTGGCTGAAATCAGTATCCGGAGATAGAGAAGTAATTAGGAGACTGGCCAGCTTTTTCAGGGACTTCACTCCAGCAGCCATAGCCAAAATTGGTGATATATCTGACAAGCTTTTCATCTTCTTCAGGTGACCAAAGCCCCCTCTTAACCTTCTGTTGGTTGCAGCACGAGTGATGTCCCATTTCTTTCGCACACTCTTTTCTTCTGTTCAATTATATTGAATATTATTGGTTAGCTCTCTATTCCCCTCTTTTAAATGTATTGCATGGTATTTCCACTGTTAGGGTTTTCTTAGACTGGCCCCACTACTAATATTTTTCATCTAACCTCAAAAAAGACATTCCATCAACTATGTTTTTAAAGTCTTTAATCTCTACGTAGACTCGTAGTATTACATAACCAACTTCACGGATCCGGTTATGGTGAAGTTGATTTTCAACTTCATCATAATGAGTTATAATATTTTTTATCAATGTGTTACCAGTACAGTTTTAATGTAATGAAAAATATTATAACTCACTATGGTGAAGTTAAAAATCAATTTCATCATAACCAGATCCCAACTTCACGTACTCTCCACCACCTTGCCGGTTCTTTTATAGGCAGCATCTCTCAGCTTTTTACTACCTATTTTCAAGCCCAATATTATGCTCAATTATGTGTTGTACGTAGATGAATATAATGTGTATTATTCTAGTATTATCTCGAAATATGTGGGACGCGCTTTTAATGTTATATACAAGGCTTACAATTAAGAGTATTAACATCATGGCATTTACTTTATGGGTGGGCTAATATGACCCACAGATAATATGAGACATTAAGTTTGAGGCTTGATCCGGCTTCAAGTTGGCAAATCGGTTAGGTCGGACAATATCATCAGAGCAGTGGCGTTTTGTAGTACTAATATGGTGGATCTGGCGATTAGTATGGCGATTTTGTAAACTGTGACAAAATTTGGCTGACCTCCAACATCGTGACCTTTAAGACATTAAATTTAAGAGTTGAATTGGGCTCGAATCGTGTATATTTAGTTATGTTTGTTTCCGGCTACTTAATAAAACAACGTAGTTTTACTTTTTAGGATTTAATTTTTTATTTTAAAACTTTATAAAAAAATTATTAATTATAAATTTTAATCAAAATTATATCGGTTTAGTATCTTTAACTAAACTTGATTAATGCATGCCTTAAATTACTTTTCCTCATATATATATATATATATATATATATATATATATATATATATATATATATATATATATATATATATACTTCTTTCAACAGCCCGATTCATGCTTCCAACCGATTCACCCTCAAAGGAAAAGGGCGTGCATGTCAATATGCCAAGGTTTGCATGAACCCATGGAATTTCCAGTTAGTGACTCTGTATATATATATATATATATAGGAGAGAGTGATTCATAGTTAACATTAGCTATGATCATTATTCCAACTAGTGCATCTCTAGCCATTGAAATGGGGATTGAAAGTTAAAGCTAAGAGAAAGCTGAGTTTTGTATTGTACGACTTATTTCATTTATAAAGAGAGTTGTCCTATATATATACATATAGGATAATTACATAAGTTAGAATCAAGTGATTTATAAAATTACCTAAACTAAAATCAAGTGATTTACATAATCAAAGATTTCCAAAAGGTGATTATGGTAATTCAAAAATAATATCCTAACTACTTGATAAATAAAAAACTATCCTAAATAACAATCTTATGTTATTTCTCTAATACACTCCTGCAAGTGAAACGAAGGTAATCGGAGCTTAAGCTTGAACTCGGAAAAATAGACATGCGACTGTAAAACCAGTGAAATAATAACGCCTCGAAGAATAGAGAACACGAACAATTTCCATGAGAGATAAAATAGAAACATAACATGCATGATAAGTACTGCATACATGACTACAAGAAAAAGCCTTAATTCCGACGGAATATTCCCTCGAAAATAAGACTATTCTGTCGGACCTAGCTTATTTTTGACGGAACTATTCCGTCGGAAGTTCGATCGTATATAAATGTGTCAGAGATAAGTTCCGTTGCAAATTTCGTCGAAATTCTCTACTATCCGACTGAATTATCGCCGACGGAATTTCGTTGGACCTAAGTTAATTTCGACGGACTAAATACAATGAAATAACTTCATTGAATATAAGAGCTACTTATTTCTGACGGATACTTCCCTCGAAAATAACTTATCTTCAACGGAAAATTAAATTAAATGAAACAATACTAAAAACCAAGTTCGACGGAAAATTCCCTCGGAAATAAGATATTTTCGACGGAAAAATAAATTTTGAAAATAATTTTTAGAATTTGTTTGAACATTAAATCCGACGGAATATCAGTCGAAAATACCTTATTCCGTTGAGAATAACCTTTTTTTAATAAATATTTTAAAATTGCAATTTCCAGGTATTTAAACTCATTTATGTACCTGTAACCTATTTTATTCCAATACAGACAGACGGTAATATATTTCACATTCAAATATTCAACGTAGCGCTAAAAACATGTATCATCACATCAACAACAACGTAATCTATTAACTGATCATTCATCAACATCACTTTATAAGCTAACAATTACAAATATAAGCTAATGTTCTATCATCACATCAACAACAATGTAATCTACTAACTGATCATCATCAACATCACTAAGCTAACAATTACAAATATAAGCTAATGTTCCATAAATGATAAACAATATGGTTTACAAAACTTATACAGACGCAATTAGGCTACAATATGTACAAATGTTCTACAATTTAATGAATAACATGAATACTAATGAACTATAAACTAGTAAAAGTATCATCACTGGGCGGAGGTGGACGACGTTACTCAGGTGTATGAAAATCAGTGTCGTCCTCCTGGTCGCCATCGCCAGTCCGCTCGCCATCGCCACCCTGTTGATAGAATTATAAATACAAATCATTAGTCCGTATATATGTGAGAATTAAAAAAATAGCCTTAACTGAAAATAACATAAACAAACAGAATACCTGAGTAGGCGGAGGCTGACGAAAAGCCTCCTCTAGGAGGTTAATCACCATCCAGAGCATCTCGCCGCTGAACGCGTCGAACTGCTCATGCGGTAATCCTGTACTCTCTGCGGAGGCCCCTGCTATAACCTCCTGAGCAAGCTGGTGAAGACGAGAACTGTTAGGCAACTGCTGACGATGAAAGACCGGATCGGTATAGAACCTATCCGACAGAGCCGCTATCAGCCTCTGGAATAACTCGTCATCCAAGCCAACGCCCGTATGAGATGGTTCGACATGTGTTCTCTGTGACTGAACGTGATTTTTGTAATTTATTTTAAATATTTATTGAATTAAATAAATATTTTTGTTGAATTATTTATTAAGTTAAATAAATATTTGATGAAATTGTGGTAGATTAATTTAATTAAATGTGTTACATTGATTAAATTAATGTGGAATAATTTTATAGATCAAAGTGTGAATTTAATTGAGATTATTAAATTAAATGAGTTATTTAATAATTATAATTTTATTATAATTAATTAGAGGTCTAATAATTTGTCATAATTAATAAATGAGAATTTTAATTATGAGATGATTTGATTTAATGTGTAATATTGCCTTTTATTTAATTGAATTTAAATGATATTATGTGATTAATTAAAGTGTGACAAATAAACTATATAATAAATAATTTAATTTAATTAAATGGAAAGTGAGTTATTTGTGACAAACCATACAGGGCCTTAAGAACATAGGAGCAGTTAAGGCCTGATGCGCTTAACCGCTACCCATGTTGCACTACTGCATTGGTTACGTTATACGTAGTACTTATATCTTTGTTCTGTATTCATAAGTATATCATATCAGAGAAAGTTTTAGAGAGAAAAAGAGAGAGAATTGAAAGAAGAATTGTTTGAAGAAGGAATTTGAAAAATTAAAAGAAGTTCTATCAATCTAAACAAGAAAACAAGGGTAATTTCTTAATCCCAATTTTTAATTTTACGTTATTATGTTTTCTCTATGAAAGCCAATTTGAGTTATCTGTAATTAAACTTTTGTGACTAATGCATAAGATAGTGATTTGTATGTGTTAAGTAGTATATATAAATCATTATATGATAATTATAAACTGTTTTAGAGTAATCAAATCCATGTAATTATGTTTAAATTAGAGTTTTGTAGTTTATAGAGTAAGAACATATGAATATGGGTTATATTTACAAAAATTCATGCTTCAATTAATTGTATATTAAACTGTAAATTGATGATTGATTATGTTTATGCATGTAAAAACGAAGAGAACGAAACTTAAACGGACTGATTCGGTGTTATAACGAATCTGTAATTTATGATTTCATGAAAATTGACGAAACTATGAAAAATATGAAGAACATGAAAATTATATGTTCTAATTTAGTTGTTTATGTGATTTAAGTTGTTAAAAGCATGCTAAGAATATTATTAAATGTTTCTGTTAAGTTTATAACTTATGGGTAACATTAACATTGTTGTTTGAGCTTAATTTTGGCATTAAATGACTTTTTATGTGTTCTTCGCGAACATTGTCAAGCCTTCACTGTGTCGCGGCGCCAAAGCGCTGCAGCGCCGGTTCTGTGAAGAAACCGGGCGCTGCAGTGCCAGGCTTAGTGCTGGATGATGTGGCACAGGCACCGCAACGCCGGTTCTGCTGAAGGAACCAAGCGCTGCAGCGCCAGGCCAGCAGCCGGCTGACGTAGGCTCAGGCGCCGCAGTGCCGGTCCCCAGTTCAAACTGGGTGCTGCAGCGTCGGCTAGCAGAATGACCCAGAGAATTTTATTTAAGTGTTCAAGTTCAGAAATATAATTTAAAACTTAATGCAATGTACATGATAACTGTGTTAATCATATATTGAGATGTTAAAACAGATTATTAACTTGTCAATGATGTATTGCGTGATTAATTGATAAGTTAAATACGTGCTTTAAACTCGTTATTCATGAAGTCTAATAATGTGATTAAGAGTTAACATTTGTAGATTCGAATAATATAATCGGATCTAGAGTTAATATAACATACTCGAGGTGCTAGTTATGTTGTAATTAATTTGTATTGTGAATGTAAATGGTATGTAGGATTAATTGGAGAACGTGATTTATAATTGTAGCTTACGCACGAGGCAAGTTTTCTATTCCTGAATTGATATCATTATGCAAGTTTATTAACTCTACTTTTAATTGAGCAAGTTTATAAGTCCTATTCTTTCATTAAACAAGTTTTACTCTTGTTTATTCAAGTTTATGATTCCATATGAGACGTTTTAATTCTTTTAAAGTAATAATTCGGTTATACAATGCTTATTCAATTGTATACCTTTGACATTCATTATTTGATTTGAGTATCAATTTTATTGTTGAACCCTGAAAGGCTAGCGAACCCTTATTGATTCGAATAGTCCATAGTTGATGAGTGTTCTAAATTCTAGAACTATTATTGAGACTTATCCAAATCAAACTTCCTTTGGTGCGGACTCTGATGTCAAACTGAGATGAACAACCCTGTATAGAGGATTATTTACGCATTAGCGTTGAGATGTTGTGCACATACATGGTATTAAGAGCTGATCCCCCTAAGTACGAGAAGTAGAGTTCATATAGTCTTACAACTATTAAAGGTTTAAAGTAGAAATACTTGATAACCTGGGATATAGTTCTTGGTCTTGTGATCCTTAGATATACTTTTGATTCTTGTTTCTAATCTTGATTCAAAAGCCGAGCTTTCTATTATTCGGAACTCATTGATTTCTTGCATATTATTATTGTTATTATATTGTTATACTTGTGGGCAATTGTTGCTCACTCTTACATAATAACATTGCAGCTAAGATTGAAAGAACTAACGAGCCATCCACTAGTAAGGGAAATGGCGAAGCAAACAAGTGATGAAGACTTGTTTATTTATTTGAGAATGTTTTTTTAAGACTTATGATGTTATGTTAAGACTTAATTGTTTATTTATGTTTCCGCACTTGATGTATTAAGGTTAGATGACCTGGGATTGATTTGTTCAGATGTTGTAACCCCTTAAGGGGAGGATTTCTATTTAATTATGAGTTTATTTATTATGGGTAGATAGATGTGTTATTATTGGACAGTGAACACCAAATCATGTGGAATTGAAGTACCCGAATTTAGGGGTGTCACACTCTCGGACGCTAGCGCTGGCTAGAGCCTATAAAAATATATTGTTCCATTACTAATAATAATTTATATAATGTGATAAATTATGATAATAGCATGAAACATAAAAAATATTATTACCTCCAAGTAGTGTATATGCGGGTATCCTCGGCAGACCCAACACTCGATACTTGTCGGTACTGCTAGTAGGGGGATCCTGAGACGCGACCTATAGTCTCAGCTCCTCTTCCTGAGATAATACAATATCGGGAAGGGGGTGGTGGAATCTAACGGCTCAGAACCCCTCCTAATAGCCTCCAACTCAGCTATATGCTGGTCCCGAAGCTTCTGAAATCAGTCCTATAATTTATTTTGACATATACGTGAGTTAATTATATCATTTTATTAACGATTGAATATTAATAAAAGCTAAATAGTAAGATGAGTTTTACCCGTATAGCTAATGCTGCCTAAGACAAAGCACGCTCGTCCTTATGCGTGTGGGCTCTATCCTAAAACTCTAACATAGTCGGATCTCGGCCCAAGGTCTATCCCAAGGCCTAATAAAGACGTTCATAAAATAGGTATTAAGTATTTGTGTGAGAACTTGATAACTAAACACATTTACCGTCTTCGCCTCCTCGAACGACTGCGAACCAGTGGTGTGTACTATGCGGAGCTGGCCATGGTTCTTCTTCGCCTGCTCATACTTTTATTCCATTCCTAGATACATCTCCTCACTAGTGCCAACACGTTGAGCACGTTTCATGTGTTTCAAGAAAATTTCGGCAGCACCTCCCCATGGTATCCAAGTATACGAAATAGACTAAGATAACTTAATCTAAGTATGCACATGAAGAAAATGTAGAGATAAAAGTCAAAAAATCCTCAAAACAACAAAAACGAACCGTTTTGTATTGGCACTAGCCTAAGTGAGAAATATAACATCCAATAACAGTCCCAAACTGGGGACTATTCGACATTCACTCCTAATGAGTGAATGTCAAACGGGTTTTAAGTTCTAAAGTATAGTTCATAAATAATCCTTCCATTAACCTGCAAATATGTTAACTGCCTTATTTGAGCTGACAAAGAGTTAAGCTAGACAAATAATTGTAAGTGCATAAACAACTTAAGTTGGCATCAGCATGGTATCATGCAACTTATCACCCAAGTCAATGTGAAGAATGCATTAGCTATGTTGGCTTTCTTCACAATCCGTCCTCGCAGCCGCTTGTTGGGACATTTATAACTTCTCTTTATCCACTTAATCTTCATACAACGTATTACATCTGTTATCTTTTTAAAACAAAAAATGCATAAATTATAATGAACTATATATGAATGAGCAAAGTTGAGTAACTAATTAACCTGATCAATTCTAGAACATGAGATTAGGATTGTTAGAAGTTCCAGAGGTCTTGAGCGGACAACTAATACCGCAACGGGGGCAAAAATGGAAGGTGGAGAATACTCTAAGTCGTCGCGTTACATAAAGAGTTGCCTTGTACCCATAAAATATGGCAACGGGTTAGAGTATTTTTTACCTTACTTTCGCTACACTCGTTGCGGTATTCGTTGTCCACTCAAGACCTCTAGAACTTCCAAGAATTCTAATCGCAAATTCTACAACTGATCGGGTAATTAGTTGTTGTTCTTTGCTTATTCCTATATAGTTCATTGTAATTTATGAATTTCTATTTTAAAAGGAAAAAAGATGTAATACTATTAAGTAGGAAGCTTAAGTGGGGAAGGAAAACTTATAAATGTCCCAAAATGCGATTGCGGGGACGGATTATGAAGAAAGTCGACACAGTTAATGCTTTCTGTTAGGAATATTCATAAGAATGGTATTCCTATTTTATATGATTTGATTATGATACAAATGAATGAATATGCAAGTATGCTTGCATTAATAAAATCTGTAAAGTCCTTTGATAGATAATAGGAATATATGTACAAGGACTTAGACTGAAATGATCAAATATGTTAAGTTGATCCTACATAAACAAAACAGCTTTGTAAAGTCCTTAAAAAGAAATGATGTACAAGGACTGTAAATATAGAAAGATCAAACTTGTTAGGTTGATCTTATAAAGTGTAATAGATAGGCTTGTCTGATCGTCGAGCCCTGCACCAGCATCGTAGTCTGTTAGGAGAGACAAGGAAGACTCAAGAACTATCATGGCGGAATCGTAGTCTGCAAGATAGTAGATCTCGGAGTTCGTAGTCTGCCAGGAGAAACGAGGAAGGATCGTAGTATAGTCGAGAAGAACTTTCTCAGAGTCGTAGTCTGTTGAGGAAGTCATGTTCAGAATAGTAGAGACAGCCTGTCTATGAGCCGACCGAGCGTCTGCCAGAGCTAAGTCAAGAATCGTAGATCACACTTGAAGCAGTGGAGTCTACTGATCATATCAGAGGCAGAGATTGTAGTCAAGCCAGATCAGACAAGGATAGCAAGCATGAAGGCAAAAATCAGTAGTCTGTCAAGATCTGATCTCGGAGTCGTAGTGTCTGTAGAAATAATGCTAAATCGTAGTCTGCAGGACTAAGGCGTCTACAGAGGTTGCTCACAATGCCAAGGCAGAATCATAGTGTCAACACGATTCTCAACAGATAAGCACTCCTATAGAATCCAAGGATGAAGCCTCTGGTTTAATTAAGATGCAAAGATGCATTCCACCTAAAGGAAACCAGAGAGCACTCAACTGAATGGCATGCAAGCAAACGAAAGATCTAAGCACCAACTCAATAGTCATCCAGGATGAGTTGTGAAGCCATTCGAGATGAAGTCTTCCACAAGCCGATCAGAAGAAGACTTCACATAAAGTAACTGACTAGAGAAAGTCAGCAAGTGCAGTAGCTGTCAAGAGAACAGAAAACAACGATCTTGGGATTAACAAGGATCGTAGCGTTTGCCAAACGAGAAGGAACTAATGCAGTTTACACAGAGATACTGGCCTAGCTTATGAAGAACAAGACAGAAGTGATTAAGCATGGGTCAGACCATTGTTGATAGGTGAACGGGAGATCACCAGGAGAAAGAGAGCTGGGTATGCCACAAATCTGATGTGTCTTACTATTCAGAAGGAGGCCAGAATGACAAGTCAAGCTATCAGTTCCTGAGATCAGTCAAGGCAAGCAGAAGTGTTGAAGCACTGCACAAGTGAAGGAAGAGGTGTTCTACAATGCAGACCCAAAGAACACTATTCAGAATCGTAGTGTTGTCTTAATCAGTCAAAGAGCAACATTCGACAAGACACACTACGATCAAGGTCCAAGAACATTTGCATCAGAATCGTAGAGTTCGGGCATCTGAATGTTAAAGCACTGGCAACTGTCTCAATATGAAGACTGACATCCGAACGTTGATAATTGAGAGCATCGATGCAAAAGAACAACTCTTGTAGATTCAAATCAGAGAATCAAAAAGAAGATATAAAGACTACTACTAGCCTGACACGAAACAGTGACATCTCTGAGGCGGTAGGTGAGAAAGCAGACTGCTGTGTCAGTAAAGTCAAAAAGGAGCTGTCACGTCACATGAGCAGTCTGCACCAAATAACTCGAGATCTGCGAAGTAATTCAAATAGCTTCCAACGGCTACTTTCCAACGAGAAGATCATGGAAGGGTATTTAATGGATAGAGCTTCAAGGATAAGAGTGGTTGCTGCGTTGTAGAATCGTTGAGTTGTTGGAATGCTATATTGTTAACTCTACGAGTTCCACCAGAGCTGAACAGAACAAGTCTTCAGTGGCAGTGAGACTACAAAGGTGGAAGTGAAGCAGACTTGAAGAAGGATTGAACAGACTAAAGCTTCACTCAACAAGGATGAGAATGCCATTGAAGATGGCAGCCAAGCTGAGAGCTGAGAAAGGCTTGAAGATAGCATTCAAGAAAGTGGCTAAGTATAATGAAGATCAGAAGAACCACTCTATGAATCACCATGAAAAACCAGAAGCTGAAAAGGAAAAGATGCAGAACCATGTCTGCTTATCTATGAAGAAGGGTTCAAGGAATGCTAAGGACCAGAAGAAGGTTACCCACAATGAAAATTCTTAGCAGTCCTATGTGGTGATGGTGCACAGATGACATCAGATGAAGATGGGCTGAACAGAGTGAATATCAGCTGCACCAGAGAAGAAAAGGTCCAGACTCAAAGCAGAATGCTGAGGACCAAGCCAAGCTGCTAAGTACAAAGATGATCAAGCTTAAAGACATCTTAGAATCAAAGCACAAACAACAACAACAACAACTTCAACAACGAGTAGCCAGGGCCTGAGGGGTCCTTGTCCGGAGGGACTAAATGAGTTCCAGGCCTGCGGGGCTTGAAGAGTTCGTAGAGAACTAGAGTTCCAGGGCTGCTGGCCTTGAAGAGTTCTTAGTGAACTAAATGAGTTCCAAGTCGGAGGACTTGAAGAGTTCTTCGTGAACTGAAGTTCCAGGGCTGCGAGCCTTGAAGGAATCTTAGTGATTCAGGGTGCTGCCCTTCCTTAGTGGATTTCCTGCGAGAGTGAAGAAGAGTGGATTAGGAGCTTGAGTCTTTGAACCACTTAAAAACCCTTGTGTCTTTTACATTCTGTCATTTACATTCTGTCTTTACATTATGTACTTAACTGCTATAACTGTTATGTTTGTATTAACTACTTACATCTAAACTAACTCCAAGAACAATGTATCAATGTTTATCAATATATCAATGAAGGGGACATTTAACTTATTTCACTGTGCTTGAAATGATTCTTATGTTTGTCATGTGCTATCTTCTTAGCAATACAAAATAAAATGGAAAAGAGTAAATGATCTATTCAACCCCCCTTCTAGATCTATTATGTGCCTACTGGGAACTAACACTTTCTTCATATTGACTTGGGTGATAATTAAGTTGCATGATACCAAGTTGATGTCAACCTAAGTTATTCCTACACCTTGCAACTATATATTGTCATCAGCATACCCCTAGCCAGCTCAATTAAGGCGGTTTACATATTTGCATGTTAATGGAATGATATATGTACTATAAAATGTATAGTTGTAATTGAGTGTATTGAAGATCAAAGAGAGAGTATTATTGAGTTTATTGAAGATTGTGGCAAACTAAACAAATGATACTTAGTTTATTTTACCAATGCAAAACTAAGTAAATGCTACTTAGTTTATGAGAACTGTTATTTGGAATATATATAGGGACTACTGTTCGACATTCACTCCTACTTGTCAAACAGGTTTTTAAGTTTCAAACTATAGTACATATATGTATATATACATATAGTACTTATTGAGTTTATTAAATATTGCGGCAAACTAAGCAAATGCTACTTAGTTTATTTTGCCAATAAAAAACTAAGTAAGTGCTACTTAGTTTAATAAATGCTACTTACTTTATTTTACTAAGCAAGTGCTACTCAGTTTAGTAAATGCTACTAAATAAACTAAGTTTATTTTAAAATTTATTTGTACTTTATTTTATGTAGCAGTAAAACTAAGTAAATGCTACTTAGTTTATTATATTATATTATTTCCAATTATTTGAATTAATTTAATATATTGTAATTTAATTTAATTTATTTAATTACTTTACTTTACTTTATTTTATTTCATTTTATTTATATAATATTATATTAGAATATTTAATTTAATTTTTTAATTGATTTATGTTAATTAATTAATTTCATTTTATTTATTTAATTTTCTCTTATATTATATTATATTAATTAATTAAGTTTTTAAAATAAATTTATTTATTATATGATATTATATACAATTTATCAAATTTTAATTTATTTTGTATTATATTATAGTATATTATTTTTTCACTTTAATTTAATTTAATTTAAGCAAATTAAGTTATATTAAATTAAATTTATTTATTTATTTTGATTTATTTATGTATTTTAATTTATTTGTGTATTTTAATTAATTTCGTATTATATTATATTATATTTATTTACTTTAATTTAGTTAAGTTAAATTATATTTATTTATTTATTTTATTTTATTTTATTATTATATTATATTATTTAAATTAATTAAATTTAATTAAGTTTCATTTAATTATTTATTTTATTTTATTTTATTTAGTATTACATTATAATATACAATTTATTTTCATTAAATTATTTTATTTTAATTAAATTATTTTATATCAATTAATTTATTTTAGTACTAATTAAGAAACTAAGTAAATGGTACTTAGTTTCTTTTAATATTGAGAAACGTAAGAAATATAGAAACATGCAAGGCCCATAAATTTTGGAATTGAATAATTTTGACATAAATTCTGTCGAGAATTCCGTCAGAAATAACAAATATGTATACCTACATCAAACAATATCATCAAACACTTACTGAACATTCAGTACTATATACCTAAACATAATCCAAATTTTATCAAACCCAAATAACATAAATCAAACACTTACTGATTAACATGTGTATATACTTAATATCAAACCCAAATTGAACAATTAATTCATCAATATTAGTTTCATATACCCAAATTGAACAATGCCTCAATATCAGTTTCATATACCCAAATTAAACAAGCTAAATAACAGTTTCATATACCCAAATTGAACAATGTCTCAATATCAGTTTCATATACCCAAATTGAACAAATCAAACCCAAATTGAACAATCTCAATATCAGTTTCATATACTCAAATTGAACAAATCAAACCCAAATTGAACAAATTAAACAATACAATAAATATTAAACCCATTGCTTACTAATCTCATATTAAACTAACATTCATTCTATAATTAAAACAAAAAAATCTATTGATTTTCACGTATATAATTTGAAATACTAAGAAACCCTAACTGAATTTGACAGAGAAAATGGAACCTGAGAAAGAGGGTTACACCGTCGTCGCTGCTATGCCGCTCAATTAAGGAAGTGGACGCTGCCAAAATTTAAATACTATGACAGAGGAGGTGGGGGAGGGATGATGAGAGAGAGGGTGGGGAGGGAAGGGAAGGGGAGGGGAGGCGCGGGGCGGGGTGGTGCGTCAGTGGAGAGTGGCGCCAGTGGGGGAGGGAGAGAGATGACGCCAGTGGGGGAGCGAAGAGAGATTAGAGAAAAAATGAATTGATTCGGCTGAGGGATGACTTAGCGATTTAGGGTATTTAACATTTATTTCGAACAGAACATCCGTCGAAAGTAAGTCCGTCGAAGTTACCGTATGATCGACGGATAGTCTGTCAAAATTGATCTTGAATTCATCGAGAATGTTGCACGCGCGCATGAGAATTGTTCGCGCCATTGGGTTATTATAATATTGACGAAATTCCGTCCGAGGATGACCTAAGTTCGACGAAATTAGTTGTGACAGGAACTTTCTGTCGGAAATTACACTTATCTCGATGGATGGTATTCAGTCGGAGATAATTTCGTCGGAATTAACCCTTTTTCTTGTAGTGATATAAGAAATACGACTGGAACATGCTTGGTTGTTTGCGCACTTGCAATAAATAGGACTTTCTTGTACTTCTTGTATTAGATTTCCATGAACACACTTAAAAAATTCCATTAATCCATCAAGATATGAGATGTGGGATGTATCAAGAGAAAACATTCGCGCATTTGGGGAATGAGGTAGAGATGATGAACAGACTAAAAATGAATCCTTGAAGATGTGCAAGTGAGAATGAGAATAGCTATTAGTTGCTGAGAAAAATGAGGATAATAACTGGGATTTTGGAATTTGGCAATTTGCGGGAATTGCCATATAAAAATTGTCAACGATTAAAGGAAGAAATTTGGAGGTATAATTTGTGACGAAGAAATTACATCAGAATTAGAAACATTAATACTAGAACTTAATGTGGAGGTGTAGATGATGGATCGGGATGATGGTTAGGCAACACTGATGAGAGCGACTCTTGCAATTGTGCATAACTATGAAGAAAGCTAAAGAACAAATCCAATGATAATGAATAATTCATTTGATAATAATCTTGAACAAAACCACTGAAAAATCATCAAGACCATCAATGAGACACTCAATGAACTCGGCTTCAGGAATGAGTTCTCCAGCTCGATTAAGTGTGTATGCAAGAGATTTCGCCTCGGAAACTATCCTAAATTATCCTAATTATGGTCGAATTTAATACATTCTTCCCCTTTAAGGGACGGAAGACAAACGTAAAGGGGCGCGAATGAAGGAATTACTAATATACTCTCACGTTATATAATATTTTATGCCCTTCGCCCCTCTAATAGGTGGAAGGATGTGATTTTTTTTAACTCTTATTAAAATGACGTCGTTTTCAATTCGCTTCTTTGAGAGGCGAAAGACACAAACCTGTCTTAAAGCAATTGTAGATCTATGAGCACTTTACTCGAAAATAGATCTAAAATCCTCTTCCTTCTCCACCTTCCTCCTTTAGCAACCACTGATCGGTGATTCTTCATTATTTTTTATACCTTTTTTAATAGCATATAAAAATGTTTGAATCAAGTTCTTATGAATCTCTTGTTACTATAGATTGTATGAATAAATTTGAATTTGTTTTGAAGTTGATAATAATAAATGTAAAATGAAAGTATATTTTGGTCAATTGTTCTCCAAATTGGAAGATGCTAAAAAATTTATAGAGAAATATGCACATAAAAATTGGTTTGAAATTAAAATTGTTACATGTTATAAACATGTTTGTACCAATGATTTGTCCTCTAGGTTATATACATATAAGAAAACAAGGAGACCAAGCCATAAAAAAATTACCAAATGATGAATGTGAAGAATATGCTAAACTAACAATGAACAGAGATTGTATAGATCAGACATTATGCAAAACTAGAATATTTGTTATCCCTGAAAAAAAGAAGATAATTTGCGTATAATTTCAACCCCAGAGTTGAACCGCAATCATGAATGCATTACTCCTAGCAAAGTAGATTTGATTGAAACACATAGAAATATCACTCTAGTGGCTAGACAATCGATTGAAATATTAAATAATGCAAGGGATTAGACCTAACTAGTAGAATGATAAAGTTTTGAGCACAATGAGAAGCAAGAGGCAAATATAGATTTTAGTGATAAGGTTGTTTGAAACATAGTTCAAGATTTATGACGTAGCACACATGATGATAATGATGCACAAGTTGCATTTGAGTATTTGAAGAAACTTGAGTCTGGTAATTCAGGCAAATTTTTTTACCGTGTCAAACCAGATGATGACAATCGTATAACTTGCATTTTGTAGGTAGATAATAGATCAATGTATATGTATCAACAATTTAGGGATGTTGTGACATTTGACACCACATATAGGATAAATATGTATCAATGTCATTTGTTCCATTCATCGGAGTTAACCATCATTACCATTCCATTTTGTTTAGGTTTACACTAAAGAGATGAGATGGAGGATACTTTCGTGTGGGCATTAGAAACTTTTCTTGAAGTCATGGATTACAATATACCTATAACTATTGTAACTGGTCATAATAAAGTCATCTCCAATGCTATTACTAGGGTTCTTCCTTCCACCCATCATGTGCTCTGTTCTTGGCATATTAGCAACAAATTTCCTAAGAAATTGTATAATATTTATTCTGAATACCCATCGTTCAATAATGATTTTAGCATATATATGTTTAAATCCTGGTCCATCGATGAGTTTGAGGAGCGATGGGAAGTCCTAATGAGAGATTAGGAGTTGCACAACAAGGAATGAATCAAATTAATTTGAAATTAGAAAGAAATGGATAGAGGAATATACAAAGAGATATTTTATGGTTTGAACGACAATTACATCAAGGAGTGAAGGAATGAATATATAATTTTATGTATGAATATGTGAATGCTACAATGATAATTGAAAATTTTGTAGTAAATTCATAGAAAGTTGTTAAAAAATAATTAACCAGAGAGAGAGAAAAAAATGACTATGCCGGCTCGCATCAATGTGTCATTAATAACATGTTTTATTTATTAATTTTATTGAAAGATGGCACAATGTATAACTCAATATTTTCATCTTTATTATAGTATAAATATTGACCCATGCAGCTAAGGGGACTCTCCAGTCCATCTACTTATCCCTCTTTCTCATCGGATGCATGTGTTATACGTAATATACGCATTACGATCCCTCATTGATGAAGAATGTGCTATGACAGTTTCATGAATGTTAAATTTACATAAGTTAAACCGTATACGTAAATATTAGTTTAATGTTATCCTTTTTCTAATGTATTATTCTTTTTGTATAAACTTATTATACATATGAGGATGGAGTATACATATGAGGATGGAGTATCTCAGTCGGTCGGTGGCAAGGTCATTATCACTCATGCTGCGTAGAATTATTTTGGTTGGTTTGTACAAGATTAATTAGACAAAGGGCCACACGGGATCTTAAGGACTAGCCCGAGAGTACCTTCAGCGATCATCAGCCCAAATTGTATCTGATTGTTGTATTGTTCATACTAGCACGATGGGGGTTTCAAGAAAAAGTATGAACAAATCAAGAAGAATCGTAGCAAGCTCAAAGTAGTACATACTACTGACTCGCAATCATTCGAGGAGTGTAAAGCGGTATGTATGTGTGTTTAATTATTAGTTTTAATGGTGTTATTAGTTACTAATTAAATGATATATGAATGTTGTGACGCCCCCAGAATAGGTCCAGTCAACCCAACCCATTCTGAGTCGTCAAATACATGGTACAGAATTCAAATACAAACTTTTATATCACACGATCGTGCAAAATACGACCACAAAACTGTGAGTGTCAATACAAATATGTAGAAAATATTAATATTCAAACTAAGTTCTCATTACAATTATTATCACACTATTTATTAGAAATAGTGAGGACTACTACTGCTCTTAACTCGGACCATCACTCTGTCCCCCGACTAGATCCTGCGACATTCTCATTTCCTGAAGCGGACAATAGATGAAAAGGGTGAGCTCAACTAGCCCAGTAAAGAATATTATGACTAAGATAATGAAAAATAAATTATTGTTAGTCTTCAATAATTCAGAGAAAATATTATTGACAACAAGTTTTAGATCAATAATCGCAGCGAAAATAACAATTCATTAGAAGAGTTAAGTAGATGATGAAGTCTACTATCTTCTATGATTTAAAAGTCCATCATCAATATTTTATCCCTGTAACATCAATCAATATACATCTCAAATCAAATATTCATCTTTGCACTACGGGCCAAAGATATTCATTTGTATCACCAGAGGTCATGTTCATCTCAACACCTGTCCATTTTTGCACTACGGCCAAAGATATTCATCAGGTAATCATTCATCTTTGCTCTACAGGCCAAAGATATTTAGTTATATCACCTTTTAGGACTGAGGATGATGAAAAATAATATAAATAACGAATCCAGTTAAATAAATGACAAGATTAAGGATTCGTATTTTAGTTTATTCAAGTTCAAGAATATTCCATAAGAATACTTTGTGCAGCAAAATTCAAGAATAAAGCTCAAAACTTAGATCCAATCAAAGATAGTAACCATAACAGACAATTTGGACAAATAGAAAAAAATTTAGTTTTTTTGTGAATAGTGCCGTATACGTGAATAGTGCCGTATACGTGAATAGTAACCTCGACGAAAAAAGTAAGAATTTTATAATAAAATCCATGCCAATATTTTGGTATAATGATATTAAAAAGAATAATATCGTTTACGAAAGAAAATAACATCCTTTACCTCAAAAGAATAGTACTTCTGACTGGAATATCGGATATAACACCGAAGAAAATTTGCACTGAATAGTAACACTCAAAGTATCTAAATACTCACAAAAATATGCTTGATATTATAGAGAGAGAAAACTTCTGATTCTGTTGTGATTTTCAATTCTTACCTAAGCACCCTATTTATAGGAAAAGCTTAGGATGCCAAAGTAGACTTTCTGCTACCGGCGGCTAAAATTTCTTCAGTGTATAATTTTGAAAATTCGCCTGGCTGCTTTCAAAGTAAGAAATCAGAATTTTTCAACAAAAAAACAAAAGTGGGGCCCACCCATGTTTTTAATAAAAACATTTATTTTTAAAATTTCAATAATTCATAATAAATAGCCTCTTTATCAGAAAAATACAAATCTTATGTCTTTTTCATATGAAATTTAATTCTCTACAACTTTGTAGAAGGAAGTTTTTCCAAATTCCCAACTGAAAATGGCTGAAATTCACAAACGGATGATTTTTCACACCAAAATACTGATAAAAACACATCAGCACTAATTCCTTCTTTTATATCCACAAAATAAATATTTCTTTATCATATAAATCAATAATTAATTATTTATAAATAATATTATAGAACTACAATATTGACAACCAGGTCGTTCCCAAGAAAGAGAGGGCCTTCCAATAAGGACTTCTCCTTACTGGCGCGCAATTAAATAACCCCTCCTAGACAGAACTTCCTTAGACATTGTCAATAATGCTATCTAATAATATTATTCAAATAATATGAATTATTGAGTTGATAATGTAAAATACTATGCAGTGACAATTATTGAATCAATAATACAAAATATCAACGGTAGAAATTATTGAATCAAACATATAAAATAGCAATATAGTAATTATTGATATAAAATATCAACGTAGCAATTATTGAATCAATAAAATATCATGCAATTATTGAATCAATAATATAAAATATTGAACAGTAATTATTGTAAAAATAATTTAGTAGTGACTTCTTACGTAAGAATCAATAATTCAAAATACTGTGCAATACCGTGTGCTACTGTGCAACATCTCGTATTACTGTATTTTAACCACCGGGTATTTCAACAGTACTAACGGTAACAACTACGCCGTTATTTTATAAAAAGGTTATTTCTGTCGCTTTCTATATCCGACAGTTATTCCGTTGTGGGGCCCACAAATAGCTGCGCCGTCGTACGAATATTCCCCGACAACAAGAATATTCCACGATCAAACGAATATTCCCCGACAACAATGAATATTTTATAACTACTTGCTTATTTTGAAATATTTGCACATTTCACCCATAATTTTTTACATTTATCAAATCAACACCTTACTATTTCGAAATAATATATAAAGAAAATTAAATCTTTATTCATAAAAGTTGGGGTCTTACAACCTCCCCTCCTTATGAAATTTCGTCCTCGAAATTGACGTACGTACCTGGTATGTCGAAAAGGTGAGGATACCTCGCTTTCATTTCCGATTCTAACTCTCAGGTCATTTTCTCAATTTCATGATTTCTCCACAAAACTTTAACTTGAGGTATAATTTTCGAGCGTAAGACATGTTCCTTCCTATCCAAGATCTTGACAGGTACCTCCTCATACGTTAAATCTTCAGCTATTTCGTCCGATTCTAACTCAATAATGTGGTTTGGATCTTTCACATATTTACGCAACACAGATATGTGAAAAATATTATGAACACGAGACATACTTGGAGGTAAAGCGAGTTTATAGGCCACATTCCTACTCGGTCAAGGATCTCAAATGGACCAATGAATCGTGGATTTAGCTTTTCTCTCTTGCCAAACCTCGTAACTCCCTTCCACGGAGCAACACGTAATAACACATGGTCCCCAACATTAAATTCCACGTCCTTTCGATGAAGATCCGCATAACTCTTTTGTCAATCTTGTGCGGTTTGTATCCATTGCCGGATCATTTGGATCTTTTCTGTATTCATACGTACCAACTCTGGTCCCAATAATGTTGCTTCACCCACCTCATTCTAGCATACTAGAGAGCGACACTTTCGTCCATACAACCCTTCGAATGGAGCCACACCTATACTTGCCTGATAACTGTTGTTGTAGGAGAATTTCACCAATGGTAAGTACTTATCCCAACTCCCTTTGAAGTCTAGAACACAGAGTCTCAATAGATCTTCAAGAGTTTGAATAGTCCTTTCTAATTGTCCGGCTGTTTGAGGATGATAAGCCGAACTGAATCGTAAATCCGTGCCCATAGCTTTCTGCAAACTGATCCAAAATCGTGAAGTAAATCTGGGGTCACGATCCGAAACTATGGATACTGGCATGCCATGCAATCTCACAATCTTATTCACGTACATATGAGCAAGACGTTCAAGGGAATAAGCCTCTCGTATCGGCAAGAAATGAGCAGACTTGGTTAATCTATCAACAATAACCCAAATCGCATCTATGCCTTGAGAAACCTTGGGAAGACCCGTAACGAAATCCATCGTAATGTGTTCCCACTTCCATTCAGAATTTCCAGTGGTTGCAATGGACCCTTCGGCACTTGATGCTTCGCCTTTACACTTTGACAAGTTAAACATCTCGAAATAAACTCTGCGGTCTCTCTTTTTATATTGCTCCACCAAAATGTATGTCGAAGATCAAGATACATTTTGGTACTCCCAAGATGAATTACAATCGGTGTGTTGTGTGCCTCCATCATGATTCTATGCTTCAAGTCAGAATCGTTAGGAACACAAAGTCTGGAGTTGACTCGAAGTATTCCCTCTTCATCGATTCTTGCTTCTGGAATGGCACCTTCTTGCACCTTCTTCTTCATCTTCATCAGCTCCGGGTCCGTAGCTTGAGCATATTTAACTTTATCAATCAAAGCTGGTTCTACGCTTATACTTGACATCATCGCACTCGTTCCCACATATGGTCTTCTACTCAACGCGTCAGCTACCACGTTCGCTTTTCCAGGATGGTATTGAATGGTATGATCGCAATCTTTCAACAGCTCAAGCCAACGTCGTTGCCGCATGTTGAGTTCCTTTTGAGTGAAAAAATATTTAAGGCTCTTATGATCCATATAAATTTCCACTTTCTCCCCGTATAGGTAATGTCTCCAGATCTTCAACGCGAAAACGACAGCTGCCAACTCAAGATCATGAGTAGGATAATTTCTCTCATATTCTTTGAGTTATTGCGAGGCATAGGCTATAACTTTCCCATATTGCATGAGAACACATCCTAATCCTTTGCCCGAAGCATCGCTGTAGATAACAAATCCATCCAAACCAGATGGTATTGTCAGAACAGGTGCCGAGATAAGTCTTCTCTTGAGCTCTTGGAAGCTCTTCTCGCATTTCTCGCTCCAAACGAACTTTGTATCTTTCCGAGTCAACTGAGTTAATGGAGTAGCGATTCGAGAAAATCCCTCTACGAACCTCCGATAATAACTAGCTAAGCCCAGAAAGCTTCGTACTTTGGTCACCGACTTAGGTTGCTCCCAGCTTTATATTGCTTCAATCTTCGTCGGGTCAACAGATACTCCACGTTTCGATACCACGTGCCCAAGGAATGCTACTTCCTCAAGCCAGAACTCGCATTTCTTCAGTTTGGCATATAGCTTGTTCTCACGAAGCTTTTGAAGTACTAGCTTCAAGTGGTGCTCATGATCTTCACGGCTTTTAGAATAGATGAGGATGTCATCAATAAAGACAACAACAAACTAATCCAAATATTCCTTGAATACACGGTTCATCATATCTATAAAAACAGTAGGAGCATTAGTCAATCCAAAAGACATGACTAAGAACTCATAATGCCCGTACCGAGTTCTGAAGGCAGTCTTCGGAATATCCTCAGTTTTAATCTTCAGCTGATGATATCCAGAACGAAGATCGATCTTTGAAAAGAATTGTGCACCTTGTAACTGGTCGAACAGGTCATCAATACGAGGTAACGGATACCTATTCTTGATGGTGGCATGGTTCAATTCCCGATAGTCAATACAAAGTTGCATACTCCCGTCTTTCTTCTTTACGAATAAAAAAGGAGCACCCCAAGGAGACGTACTAGGACGTATAAAATTGATGTCTAACAATTCCTATAATTGGACCTTTAACTCCTGAAGTTCAATAGGAGCCATTCGATATGGGGTTTTAGAAATAGATTTTGTACCGGGTTCAAGGTCAATAAAGAATTCAACTTCACGTTCTGGGGGTAGACCGGGAAGTTCTTCGGGAAATACATCAGGAAACTCATTAACAACAGAAATATCATTCAAACCTAATGTATTCTAGTTTAGATCAGTGACATGTGCTAAGAAAGCTTGACATCCGTTTTTCAATAAACGAATAGCTTTGTGACTTGAAATGATATTGACTGATTTTAGTGGTTTGGTGGTTTGGATTCGCAAAACAGGTTGATTAGGAATATAAAAACTAACAACCTTACGAAAATAATTAATTTTGGCATGGTAAGTGGTTAACCAGTCAATTCCTAAAATCACGTCAAATGCAAGTATTTTCAAAGATATAAGATCAACAGGTAAAGTAAGGGTACCAATCTGAATTAAGCAAGATTTGTAAACTGTGGATGTAACAAAGGTTTCTCCCAACGGAGTTTCAACAGATAAGTCAAAGTCTAATTTATCAGAAGTCAAGTTCAAACGTTGAGCACAAGCAGGTGAAATAAAAGAATGGGTAGCACCGGTATCTAACAAGGTGTAAACTTCGCAAGAGTTTATGATTAGCTTACCCGTAATCACCTCGTGTGGATTCCTTGCGTTTTGGGCTATCACAACAAACGTTCTTCCAGGAATCACCGACTTTGACTTGTCCGAAACCGCCTTGGGAATCACCACCCCTGCTGGATTTGGTTTCGCAACAGGACAATCTCGAGCTATATGTCCTTCTTTTCCACAGTTATATTATGCTTTGAATTATTGTGGGAAGTTTGGGCTGATGTGTCCCTCTTTCCAGCATTTATAGCATACGACCGGTGGTTGTTCTCCTCCCCTAGAAACAGTTGATGCTGGTGCTGATGTTGACGTCTTCACGTTCTCATTGTTGTACCTTCTCTTCTTGAAATCTCCTCCCGATTCGCTTTTTCTACTATCATGGCCACGATTACCACTCGAGTGGTTACCGCTTCTGTCATACTTTCCTCCCCGCTGGTTGTCATTGCTCCGATGACTGCTACCACCGGTATGACCTTGGTTGTTGTCCCTTGGTTGAACATAATCACTATCTCGTTCTAACAACTGGGCCCTGTTTACTACATACGAATATAGAGAAAATCTATAAAAATGAGGTATTGACGTATTTCGGGTTTCAAACCTCTCAAAAACATCCGCGTCATACGTTCCTCATTCTCCACCAAATAAGGTGCAAACCAGGACAACTCCGCGAACTTAGCCTTGTACTAGGATACCGTCATGTTATTTTGTTCTAGTTTGATAAACTATACTTCCTTCATATGACGAATACTTTCAAGAAAGTACTTGTCATTGAACAGTTTTTAGAACGCTTCCCAAGATATCTTGAGTGCGGCAGGCTGGGTACGCTTCACAGATTCCCACCAGTAATCTGCCTCTCCACGGAACATAAAGGTGGCAAATGGAACCTTCTGTTCCTCTGTGCATCCCAAGACATCAAATATCTTGATAATTTGCTTAACCCACGTCTCCGCCTTGATTGGATCCGGCTTTTCCTGAAATTCTGGTGGTCCCAATTCTTTGAACTGCTTGGCAGTGACAAGCCGCGAGTTGTTATTATCTCCACCTGTATTTTGCACACGAGTCTCCCTTGTCTGGTTTTGCATGAACTGCAAAAAAATTCTAAACATCTCATTGTTTATCGTCTGATCAGCGTTGTTTTCAGGATGAACATTGCCTTCTTGTTGCACGTTCTCCTAGTTGGTGATTAAAGGTGTCTCCACAGTCTCATTCACTTCGTTGTTAACATTCTCAGCTGCCATTCTCAAATACTGCCATGAAACAAAGGTTAATTAAACAAATTAACATATTACATATTAACCCTATGCTCCAACTGACCAATTAAATACCACATAAGCTTTTATAGGACTTACTAGTGAAGGATTTACTCGTCTCTCCCCTCCTAATCCTATTCCCCGATCTCCGCCAGCTACCATATCCCTAAGCTCTGATACCAACTGTGATGCCCCCAGAATAGGTCCAGTTAACCCAACCCATTCTGAGTCGCCAAATACATGGTACATAATTCAAATACAAACTTTTATATCACACGATCGTGCAAAATACGACCACACAACTGTGAGTGTCAATTCAAATATGTAGAAAATATTAATTATCAAACTAAGTACTCATTACAAATATTATCACACTATTTATTAGAAATAGTGAGGACTACTACTGCTCTAACTCGGACCATCACTCTATCCCCCGACTAGATCCTGTGACATTCTCATTTCCTAAAGAGGACAATAGATGAAAAGGGTGAGCTCAACTAGCCCAGTAAAGAATATTATGACTAAGATAATGAAAAATAAATTATCGTTAGTCTTCAACAATTCAGAGAAAATATTATTGACAACAAGTTTTAGATCAATAATCGCAGCGGAAATAACAATTCATTAGAAGAGTTAAGTAGAGGATGAAGTCTACTATCTTCTATAATTTAAAAGTCCATCATCAATATTTTATCCCTGTAACATCAATCAATATACATCTCAAATCAAATATTCATCTTTGCACTACGGGCCAAAGATATTCATTTGTATCACTAGAGGTCATGTTCATCTCAACACTTGTCCATCTTTGCACTACGGCCAAAGATATTCATCAGGTAATCATTCATCTTTGCTCTACAGGCCAAAGATATTCAGTTATATCACCTTTTAGGACTGTGGATGATGAAAAATAATATAAATAACGAATCCAGTTAAATAAAAGATAAGATTAAGGATTCATATTTTAGTTTATTCAAGTTCAAGAATATTCCATAATAATACTTTGTGGAGCAAAATTCAAGAATAAAGCTCAAAACTTAGATCCAATCAAAGATAGTAACCATAACAGACAATTTGGACAAATAGAAGAAAATTTAGTTTTTCCGTGAATAGTGCCGTATACGTGAATAGTAACCCCGACGAAAAAAGTAAGAATTTCATAATAAAATCCATGCCAATATTTTGGTATAATGATATTGAAAAGAATAACACCGTTTACGAAAGAAAATAACATCCTTTACCTCAAAAGAATAGTACTTCTGACTGGAATATCGGATATAACACCGAAGGAAACTTACACTGAATAGTAACACTCAAAGTATCTAAATACTCACAAAAATACGCTCGATATAATTGAGGGCGAAAACTACTGATTCTGGTATGATTTTCAATTCTAACCTAGGCACCCTATTTATAGGAAAAACTTAGGACGCCAAAGTAGACTTTCTGCTACCGGCGGCTAAAATTTCTTCAGTGTATAATTTTGAAAATTCGCATGGCTGTTTTCAAAGTAAGAAATCAGAATTTTTCAACAAAAAAAGAAAAGTGGGGCCCACCCATGTTTTTAATAAAAACATTTATTTTCGAAACTTTAATAATTCATAATAAATAGCCCCTTTATCAGAAAAATACAAATCTTATGTATTTTTCATATGAAATTTAATTCTCTACAACTTTGTAGAAGGAAGTTTTTCCAAATTCCCAATCAAAAATGGCCGAAATTCATAAACGGATGATTTTTCACACCAAAATACTGATAAAAACACATCAGCACTAATTCCTTCTTTTATATCCACAAAATAAATATTTCTTTATCATATAAATTAATAATTAATTATTCACAAATAATATTACAGAACTACAATATTGACAACTAGGTCGTTCCCAGGAAAGAGGGGGCCTTCCAATAAGGACTTCTCCTTACTGGCGCGCAATTAAATAACCCCTCCTAGACAGAACTTCCTTAGACATTGTCAATAATGCTATCTAATAATATTATTCAAATAATATGAATTATTGAGTTGATAATGTGAAATATTATGCAGTGACAATTACTGAATCAATAATACAAAATATCAACGGTAGCAATTATTGAATCAATCATATAAAATAGCAACGTAGCAATTATTGATATAAAATATCAACGCAGCAATTATTGAATCAATAAAATATCATGCAATTATTGAATCAATAATATAAAATATTGAACAGTAATTACTGTAACAATAATTGAGTAGTGACTTTTTACGTAAGAATCAATAATTTAAAATACTGTGCAATACCGTGTGCTACTGTGCAACACCGCGTATTACTATATTTTAACCACCAGGTATTTTAACAGTACTAACGGTAACAACTACGCCGTTATTTTATAAAAAGGTTATTTCTGTCGCTTTCTATATCTGACAGTTATTCTGTTGTGGGGCCCACAAATAGCTGCGCTGTCGTACGAATATTCCCTGACAACAAGAATATTCCACGACTAAACGAATATTCCCCGACAACAATGAATATTTTATAATCACTTGCTTATTTTGAAATATTTGCACATTTCACCCATAATTTTTCACATTTATCAAATCAACACCTTACTATTTCGAAATAATATATATAAAAAATTAAATCTTTATTCATAAAAGTTAGGGTCTTACAAATGTATTTATTAAGCTATGTGAAGGGGCTTCCTACTCTTCTCGAGTTTTGGGATAAAGCTTATACGCCGAAGGACTCTACTATGTCTCCCGCAACATTAGTTATACGGGTAATAATTTTTAAAAAATATTTTTAAATGTTATGTAGTTAATTAAATTCTTTAAATAACTCAAATGTAGATAATAAATTACTAGGCCGTTTTCAAAAGATTCAGGACTAGTTGATGGCTGCTAGGGGAGATCTTAAGCAGTTAGATTCTACAGTCCCTCCGACCAAGATTAGGTTATCTCAAGAGGACAAGATGACTCTTTGGATCGCGTTTCAAATCTCTCCCGTAGGCCGTAACACTACCACTACAAGAAAAACGTTTAATCCCGACGGAAGTATCCTTGACGGACTACATTCCGTCGAACTTAACTTATTTTTGACTAAATAATCCGTCGAAGATAAGTCCCTCGAAAACAAAGTAATTTTCGTCGAAAATAAAAGGGCCACATTGGCGCCAAGTTTCCCTCCAACACGAAACTTAAGGTCAACAAAACATTGGTTATTTCGGACGAAATTTTTGTCGAGATTAGTATAATTCCGAGAGAATTAAGTCCGATGAAAATTCCATCAAAATTAAGTAATAAAACCTAGTCGTCTTCTTCAGCCGCCTCATTTCATTTCTACTCTCTCTCCTCACATCTCTCATTCTCTCACTTTCTCCACTCTCTCACCCTCTCACTCCCTCACTCTCTCACTCGCCCACTTTCATCTCTCTAGTGTCGCCGCTCCTCTGTGGTCCTCATCTCTCCAGCCACTCTCCCCTGCACAGTGACGATTTTAGCCGGAATTTTCGTCGCCTAAGTGTTGCTAGTCGCTGCTAGGTTGTTGGGTTAGCTATTAAATCTTCAATTAAACCTAAAATACAAGCTTCACAAGTACATTTTAATCTGTAATTTGATTATGTATATTAGGGTTTAGGTTTTTGTATGTGTATTTGGGTCTGAAAATTGATTTTGTATTTGTAAATTGGTTTGAATTTTATAGTTAGTATTAGTAGAAGTACTTAAATGATTGCTGGGAGTTGTCATTGACACTCCTAAATTAATACCTTACTCCTATTCTACTAACACAAATATTAGTATAGTAACAAGTAAAGGTCGATCCCACAGAGAGTGTATTGTTTTGTATTTAATTAACCTCTTCTTTCCAAGAAATGGGGGTTTTAGTTGATTAACTAAATTATCAAAAGAAATTACAATGATTAGAATGATTCAATTCTTCAGTTCAGTATCACATTTTCACAATTATGGAATAATCAAGTTTTAAAGTATTTATCCTTCAATGAGATTAACAACCCTAGATAATTGTGATCGCTAATTACCTGAAATTCTCCTTACGTGTAAATCTAATGTGACGATCGCCAACAAGAGATCCTAACAATCATACAACCTAGAACTATCAGTCTAGATTTAATATAATAGAAGCATGAAGAATGAGAATTAGATTATTCCAAGCAACAATTGAACAATCAGGAATTATTTAACTTGTCTTCTGAAAATCTTAATAATACCCAAAAGCTTGTCCACAATCAAGTATAACTAATTTCTACTTATGATCAGATATATATACATCGTTTGCTTAATATATATCCTAATCTAGCAGATGATATTAATTCACTAATTTAATCCTGTAAAAACCAAATTAGTAGATTGGATAGCATACAAGAAGTTTATTTAGATAATCAGAATAAATCTCATGCACGAAGGAATAAATAAGTAAACTTGATCAAATCGTTAATTATGAATAAAGTTCAACATCCCTTCAGAATTAAATTGAAAAGATTAGCCTGACATGCCTTGATTCTCCAAAACTAGTGTTTGAATCCAATGTAGAAGATAGAATGAATAATACCCAGTCTAACATGTCTTTAAATGCCTAACAAAGTCCTAAAGTCATAAGAAATCGCAATCCAAATCAATTTAGAAGTCTGCCAAAAACTGCCAAAAATAGGAAAAATCTAACTCTGCCCGATCAATCCGCTGGGGCGGATATTTTTGCCCTGTTAAATCCACTGAGGCGGATTTGTCCAAAGAGTAAGGGGTCAGGGCGGCTTCAAAGAGCGTTGGGGCGAGTTTTTCCAGAGAGGTATCTGTTGGGGCGGATTTCCTCAGGCCAATAAATCCGTCGGGGCGGATTTGGTCAATTTTATGAATTTTCTTCTTTCTCTTCTACTCAGCTTCGAATCGTCCCGTATCCTTACTTAAGCTATATCATTACCTGAAATTCATAAAAAAAAACCTCATTAAGCTCGTATTCACATCGAATCACGCAATAAACTAACCGTAAATAAATCATAATCATAGAATATTATGGACTCATCAATTGCATTCTGAAATTGGTATGACTTAGGTCTGTAATTGGTGAAGTTTGTTTGAAATTGATATGATATTGTCTAGAATTTGTGAAATTGGTATGAAATATGGTTAGAATTGGTGAAATTGGTTTAAATTGGTTAGAAATTGGTTAATTAGGGTCTGAAATTGAAATTGGGATTACATAATTGAAATTAGGATTACATGCATTCCCTGAATTATTGATATTTGCAATTTATTTTTGATATAAATGTGAAATTGGGATAATTTTGATGTGTTGCTGAAATTGAGAATATTCTAATTGCAATATTATCCTGCCTAATGCTTCTATTGGAAAATTTGTGGGCTATTTCTATGTTAAAATCTTGGTAACATTGTTATTTTGACGAAATTCCCGACGGAATTTCTGTCAGAATTATTCCAATGCAAAATTTATGGGCCCTACATGTATTTATGTATTATTAAATATTCCCAATATTAAAATAAAATAAGTAGTATTTACTTAGTTTTGCAGTACTAAATAAAATAAAATAATAACATAAATAAAATTTAAATAATATAATATAAGATAATATATTATATTATAAAATAATAAAATCAAATAAAATAAATAAATGCTATTAGATTTACTTTAAGTAAATTAAATATTATAATATAATATAATACAAAATAAAATAAAATAAAATTCAATAGTAACCTAAATTAAATTACACTAAATAATACAATATAATAAGATAAAAATTAAATGGAATAATTAAAACAAATTAAATTAAATACTTATATAATATAATACAAAAGAAAATAAATAAATTTAATTTAATTTAATTAATAATATAATAAAAAATAAAATTAATTAATTAAAATAAATAAATAAAATAAAATAACTTAATTAAAATAAATAAAATATTTAAACAAAATATAATATAATACACAATAAAATGAAAAATAATAAAATAATTAAAATAAAATAAAATAAAGAAGTTTAAAATAAAAAAAATAACATAAAATAAAGAATTTTAAAATAAAATAAATTGTATAACAATATATTCAAATGATAGTTCTGATAAACTGAGTAGCATTTACTTAGTTTATCATTGAAAAAATAAACTAAGTAGCATTTGCTTAGTTTTTCATAATTACAATAAACTGCGTATATACTTGTGCATTTAGTATTAATAGGAGCTTATAAAGCCGTTATGACATTTACTCATTAGAAGTGAATGTCAAATAGTCCCCAATTTGGAACTGTTACTGGATGTTATGTCTCTTACTTAGGCCAATGTCAATTCACATGGTACGTTTTTATAAACTTTTGAGGATTTTTCTGCTGGTGTCTCTACATGTTCTCCGAGTGCATACTTAGACTAAGTTGTCTTGGTCTATTTCGTATACTTGGAGACCATGGGAAGGTGTTGTCGAAATTTTCTTAAAATAGAAGAAATGTGCTCAAGATTGGCACTAGCGAGGAGACGCATCTAGTAACGGGATAGGTTATCTCAAGAGGACAAGCTAAGATGACTCTTTGGATCGTGTCTCAGATCTCCCCCACAGGCCGCAACACTACCAGCAGGTATCAAGTGTTAAGGTAGCCTAGGGTACTAACATATATATTCCATATAGGTATTTATTCTATTATGTTTCTTGTTATTTTATAATTGAATTATATCGTTTTTCTTAAATACTTTTTAAAGTTATTTCTATTTCCGCAGGCTCTAGCCAACGTCAACTTACGAGAGCACCTGTTTAACCATCTCATACAGGCGTTGGGTTGTACAACGAGCTATTCCTGAGGGTGATAACGCATGTGATGAAAAGACGTTTGGTACGGATCCGATATTCATTCAGCTGGTATTGCCTACCCACGTTTGTCTGCATCAACTTACCTAAGACATTGCAGTAGGGGCCACCGTCGAGAGTATGAGTATCCCTTAAGAGCAGTTCTCCACGACATGTGACAAGGTGCATGGTACGGATGGTACATAGTTACCCTCATAACAAAGGCTTTTGGGCGGTTGCTGAAATAGCCTCCATTTCACTTCAGATGTTTTATTCATTTTAAGTTATATATTATGTCTGTAACCTATTTTTTTTAATTCTCATATATGTTTACTAATATGTTATATTTTTTTATTGTATCAACATGGTGGTGATGCCGAACAGGGATGATGGCGATGATTTTTGTACACCAAAGCAACATTGTCAACCTCTGACCGATAATTCTCTTCATACTGATGATAGTACTAACCGTCGTTTGCAGATAATTGTAGTTTTATTTTGTTTATGTTGTAAATAGTAGTCTTAAGTAGTTGTAAATTCTAGTTGACCTTATTTTTATGTTGTAGATCATTATTTATTATAATATTTCGATTAACTTATGTGCATTAATGTTATATATCGTAATTTAGTTTATATTTGTTATCGTTGAGGACTTCGTGTATGTTGTTGGGATATGTATTTATATGTGTTGTTTGAAGGAGTTGCCATTTTGACGTGTATGTTGGTTGTTGGGATGTATATGCATGTGCTATTGTTGGGAAAAACTGGTTGAAAACAATTATAGGTATAAATTGTGGTTTTAAAAATCTAGAAATTGCAACAACAACAAAAGAATATTAAAAATATATTCTTAACGGAATAAGCTATTTTTAACGAAAATTCCGTCGAAAATAAGGTAGATCAATTTAATTTGAAACTAACAGCGTGACATAAAAATTATGTTGGAATTAAATTCCGTCAGAATTAGCTTATTTCTGACGAAATTTTCGTCAAAAATAATTAATCCTGACTAATTTTTCGACGGATTTAATTATTGCGAGGGTACATTCGACCGAATTTTTAGCAAAATATTCCAGTCAGAAATACACTAGTTCTGACGGAATAAGCCTATTTCCGACAAAATATTTCAGTCAAAAATAACCTTTTTTTTTCCTTGTAGTGTTAGACGTGCGTGTTGCTGAAATTTGTACAAAAGAGATATTTGGATCTTTTCAAATTCAGATTACGGATTATCTTAAAGTACAATATTCAAAAGATTAGTTAGTTTTTGACTTGAGATATAAAGGCATATTCCGTGTATCGGACAGAAACAAGTGAAGACAACAAAAGATTGTATCAGGTTGTAAAAGATCGTCAGGTAGGGGAGATAACATCTACTTGTTAGATGTTTCTACATTCTGGTCAAGTTTATCGACACATTTTGAGATATTTCATGTTCAAAAGAATTTCTCAAATTCCTGAAAATATGATTGTCACGAGGTAAAGCATCGTTTAATTGTTGCCCCTATATATTCCGGATGATTTTGAACAATCTCAAGCAATGCCATACAATCATTTGGTGACTGATCTAAATGAGTTAGCTAGCTGCTAAAGGGTGTCGTTCAGCTCAAGGTTACAAAATTGTGCTAAAATGGAGTGGAAGAGGGAAAAGGCATGTTTGATACCTATGACATAGAGTTAAACATTGACGAGGTATCTAATGAGGTTATTGATCGTATTTTTGAAGATAGAAATCAAGACCTGGAAAATGATGATAGGTTGAAGTAGAAATCCTAAACTAAGTTCATGGTAAGTTTGTCTTCCGCCCCTTAGAGCCAGAATGTATTAAATTCGAGTATTCGACTATTATATCCCCATTTCAACGACTAAAGATTTATTAGTTGGAATAGTGACCATAATTAATAATATCTATGGATCACTCAATCTCTCTCTCTATATATATATATATATATACACACGGAAAGGATAAGGGCATATCCTTTGATCCTACATACCTTGCTTACCACCTTTAACGACGGACCGGGCGACGGTTCGGTCCGTCGCGTATATCAGAGAACTGTCGTCTTAGTTTTTAGCGACATATCGAACCGTCGTCATAACATATAAACCGTTTATCAATTCTATAGCGACGGACCGAACCATCGCCCGGTCCGTAGCTAAATGTGGTGAGTAAATTATGTAAAATAAAAGGGTATGTCCTTGAAATGGACTGTATATATATACTCCGAAGATAATAAAAAGGTGAATAATATATATTGCATTAGTTCGATTCGTCTGGGTACCAAATGAAAGGTAACGATTTGATTTATTTCATTTTATCATTTTGTCGGACATTTTAATTATGCATTGTTTTTTTATTTTTTATTAACTATATTATACTCTGGTTGTAGCAACAATAAAACTGTTTGATGCGAATTCCATACTAAATCGTAAGGGATAGTTTCATATTGATTGCAAATATAACTTGGTGCGAGTTGATATAGGTCTTAACATTTCTCCTTGAGTAACTAACTTTTTAAAGTGGGTCAAAAAAACTAATGCTTGTATCATTATTGCTTTCATTGATAGCTCATCCTTACACGAGTTGGAGCGCGTACGATCGAGCTGACCTCCATACTAACCATAAGCATTAATCTCATATCGGTTGCAACTACAATTTGGTATAAGTAACTTTCAAAGTGATTCAAAGAGTTAAGGTTTGTATCATTATTTTAAGACATTTTCTCGAATTTCTGTGTATATATATAGACATGACTTTTACAAGTTAATTTTACTTTTTACTTATTGTTTAATATTAAAAAGTCCGGAACAAATCTTGAGTCAAATCTATCAAAATAAGACCTTAAGCTACTACTGACCCAATAGTATATTCTTGGGTCATCTTAGTCCACCACAGGCTCACCCAAAATCATGATTGAAGGTACTATAGGTAGTAACTTATTTCCTTATATGCAGACAAATTTTTCTCCTATCTTTCGATGTGGGACTGGGGTGTTACACTTATAATAACTTCTTTTTCTCATAGTTTTTTCAATACATTTTCTTTACAGTAATAAAATTCTGGGGAAGTATTACTATTAATTATTAAAGTAATATGAATACTTTAAAGGTTAACAGTCCATTTTGTCCCGCATCAACTGGATTTTAACATGATACTGTCTGGTTTTCAGCTCCCATTACTTTCTTTGGCCAACTTAGTCATATTCTTCAGCCAAGCGCTTTTTTTTTCCTCCTCATCACAAAAGTACTTTCTATTCATCACCATTTGTTGCAATTGACTCATACTTCAACGGTTACGAATTATAATTATTACGACAGGATAGTCGGGGTTCATGTGCTTTTGGATTTGGAGATTTATTAGCATCCCGATTTTAAGTTTATTAGCATCCCGATTATAATTACTACGACATGTGTTTGAGTCCATATTATAGCAGTCAGGATTAGATTATTTAGTTATTGTATGAACCATTGTTTGGTATACGAATCATTTGCAGAGTATTAGAGGCACACTAATATATACATCAAACATGTAGGACGTGACATAATTTGATGAACCTGGTTGTATCGTATCTTCTTTATTTTCAGTTCTTTAATATAATTTTTGTGTTATTATGCCTTTTATTATATCTTAAATCTAACACCATCTTTATAAATAGAATGCACTTTGAATCCCTAAGAACCCTAGCCATGTATTATAATACTCTCTCCACCCAACTACCTCATCCCCCAAAACAAATAAAAAAAATCATTTGAAAATTTTACAAACTTTGATGATGATGATGATATATATATATATATATGGTCCGGCCATTAGTTAATATTTTTATATCTATATGGCCCATTGGGAATCCCAACATATTAGCCGAAAAAAGAAAAACATCATTTTAGTGCAATGATATAAGGTCCGAAGAATATAAGCTCTCATGGACAAATTCACATTCATCACGCTTGGTATATATATATCTCCAAGAACATTGTATATAATTATTACTCTAAACTGCAAAAGCCAGTTTTTAGATATTTTATCAATGGTCACCCCTTCTGCCTTATTAGGGTATGTAGTTCTTGTCAAATCATAAATATATATAACAGGGAATAGACAAAAAAAACAAAATGAAAATTGAAGACTGATCAACAAACTTAGTAATCAAGCTTAATTACTACATAAATTAATTTAATATCATTTAGTTAATTAACAACTATTTTATTTGTTAGCATAATATAACAAATTTCGTATCACGTACTTCGTATAATTAAAAATATTATTCTACATGCTAATCATATACGGCCTTGAATAAGATAGGATGTGTTGATTGATGCAAATAAGGCACCAAATTGATGTGAATATTACTTACTTTTGAAAGACAGTAATTAGTATAAGTATGATTGTTAGAAAGACTTTGGAGAAATTAAGATCTAGAAGAAATGATTATTCTTAGCTTTAAGGGGGAGCAATGGAGTGACAATGGGGCCTACTATTTAATTATGAGATTAAGAAAGTAATTAGTGTGAGATAAGACATTTACTTAAGCACAGTATGGTTATTATTTAAGTTAATTAATACTAACTCATATATAGATGGAATGTCTCTACCACAAGGACAAGATTGAATTAAGGAGCCCTTAACTTAATTGTTGCCCTTAAATCATCATTCTTAGTTCTGTCTTTTGTTTTCTATTTGTTTTTGTGATCACTAACATACAATATATTTGTCAAATCCACTCCTATATACATCATATATAGATGATACATGGACCCCTATAATTACCTTCATTAGAAGTTTAAACTTCTGGAAGTCTAGTTTTCAAATGGACCCTGTTTCCTTCATTAGAAGTATACTTTTCCAAGACTGTAGTATTTCTATTATTTCAAATAAATAACACTCTCATAACATTTTCTTTTTCCAATACAAGGGCAATATAGACAATTAATATTATATTTAATGTTTTACAATTATTTTCTTAATATTTGTGCACAACTCTAAAACGACTTATATTAAAGAACAGGAGAAAGTATGAAATCTTAGAAATAATAATAAATTGATCCAATCGATGGAGGCTCTTTGGTCATGACGTATGTTGTTTGAGGCCCAAAAATGCACTGGAAAGAGTGATATGCGACTTCTAAAGTTCATATTTTATTTATTTATTTTACCAACTTAGAGGTTTAAGTAATTTTGATACTTATTGTGTTCAGTAATAAAAATTTTGCCTTTTGTTAAAAAAATATGTTGTTAGGTTTACGTTTTCAGTTAACTTTACTATTATTTCTTTGATACAAATTGACTATTCGACAACCTTTTTTATATTTGTGTTGATTGAATTCTTATGATTCTTTCCGCGTAAACCTAACAAATAATCAATAAAATTTAATAACAGACTAATCAAAAAATAAAATAGTTCCTAATAATGTTATATTAGTACGAGTAGTCGTATTCCATCCATTCATTATTTTGTAAACATAGGGGCTGTTTGTTTAGGATTGCATACACTTGAATGGCTGAATCGGTCAGCTATTAAGTGCATTTGTTTTGGAAAAAAAATCGTCTGAATGACTGAATCGGTCAGATGATTGAGCTGAATGGCTAAGTCAGATTTTTTTGCTGAATAGCTGAATGAGCAGCTGAAAAAAGTAAAAAAAATTAAAATTTTTTAAAAAAATATTAACTATTATATTAAGTAATATTAAATAAATTTACAACAATTTTGAATTTTTTCAGAGAGGCAAAATAATAAAATTATGTCATTCAGATGTTTCAGACATGTTAATTATTAAATAATTTTTTTCATTCAAATTCAAATTCAACTCATTCAGATTCAGATTCATTTATTTTTTATCAAACTCTCCAATAGTCTAAGCTCCTCTGTGCGCGCGGGGTATTATCCGGCAGAACTTTCTTAGTAAACGCCCTTAAAACTTCTTGTAAACGTCATTTAATTTTTTATTTATTTTTAAAGTTGTCGTTTGTGAATTTCATACATGATATCTTGATGCAAGCAGGACGTATGCAAATGAGGGAGAAGTATGGCCATGCATGCGCACCGGTAGTTGCACTTTCGGCAAGAAAAATCCTTCAAAAATTCAGCCAAAAGTAACAAATTACTTGCGCTATTCTACGTACAATACAATATACTTTGACGACAAAAGACTGGTTATAAAAAGAAAATGCAAAATAATGTGGATGGTGATTATTGAATATAATTACTGGACCACCACTCATGCATCCAACTATTTATAGTCATCTATCGTAACCCTAGCATTACTCTTCTGCATATTGCGACGTCCATTTAGTCTAAACAAAATTCAATAGAAGTAATTACTAGGAATAATTTTTTTGTTTTTAAATTTCTCAGTAAGTTGTAAATTGCTTTTTCTTAAATTTAAAGAAACCATTTGACCTGTTTGCACGGGACGGACCCAAAGCTGGGGCAGGGAGGCATATGCCCCCACTAGATTTTCAGGAAGTCTACCTCTTCATATATATATATATATATGGGGAAGGATCAATGGCTACTAAATTTTTTACATAATTTTTTGATTCTTGGATTTGAACACTCTTAATGGCTAAGATTAAAGCTAATTTTTAATTTATACACTCTATTCTTTGTATAACAACCTATATGAATGCATATATTATCATAATATTGGTGATAACTAACCAAAACTACTTAGATATACATACTTGCTTCCACAACATTTGTATAAAATTATATTGAAGTTTTGATTAGTTATCACCAATATTATGATAATATATGCATTCATATAGGTTGTTATACAAAGAATAGAGTGTATAAATTAAAAATCAGTTTTAATCTTAGCAATTAATAGTGTTCAAATATCCAATAATCAAAAAATTGTGTAAAAAATTTAGTGTCATTGATCCGCCCCCATATATATATATATATATATATATATATATACTACAGTTATTAATATATTCACAAATTTTAAGGTTTAGTGAAACAAAATAAGTAGAGTACTACAGTTATATTAGTACACTACTATTATGTTAGTGAAAAAAAGAATATGCTACTATCTTGTTAAAATAAAATACTACTATAAGAACCTAAGTATTTTATTGTCTTGATCAATTTACTTCTCCTGAATACCAAGAAGGTATAAAACAAAGGAGTTACAGTTACAAAAAATTGTGAAAGATTTCGGTTAGAGTTTCTATAATTTACCCGAATTTTCCAAGAAAAAAACAGTACCTAGTAAATATTCCTATATTATGCAGATGGGTGTTGTAATTTCATTAGTAGTAGTAATAGTATAAAATTGGAGATCAACATCATTATATTTATTTACTTCGAATAATGTTGTCGGTTGTTGTGGAACAATCTACCAGTCACTTAATCAAATTTAAACATTTTAGAGTATATTAAAATGTTTATCTATCATATTAACAACATAGTAGTATATTCTTTTTTTCAATAACATATATAATAGTAGTGTACTAATATAACTGTAGTACTCTACTTATTTTGTTCCACAAAGCCTTAAAATTTATATATGACAACGAATATATATATATATATATATATATATATATATAGGGTTCTAATCCATGGTATATATCGAAAAGCCGGTATATATCGGTTTCGCGTACCGGTCCTGAACCGGTTACCTTCTTTCCCGAACCGACCGGTTCAAACAGGTTTGGTTTCCCTAAAAACCGAATATACCAAATTTTTTGTCCACTCCTAGGGGTAGGGGCCGGGTTAGCAAGAAAAAGCAGACAATGACGATAGAGATCGAACCATTTACCGAAGGCAGCACAGAGCCTCTCGCCATGCATGTCGAATAGACATAGGATATTGAACTAGTACCAGGGGTGAAAGAAAAATAGTCAAAATCGGGTCAGGACTGCAGGAACCCTTTCGAACGAGTTTGATAGAGCTGCTTCAGAGTTATGCAGACATATTTGCATGGGTTCCTAGAGACGTGCCAGGGATTGACAAGAAAGTGGCTAAACACAGATTACACGTGGACCCTGCCAAAAAATTGGTCAGACATAAGAGAATGATCTTTGCCCCAGAAAGGCAGAAGATCATTAACGATGAGATAGCAAAGTTGTTGGGAACCGACTTCATTTTTGAGATTGACTCCCGGAGTGGTTGGCAAACGTGGTGTTGGTGCAGAAGTGGAACGGGAAACGACGAATTTGCATTGATTACACAGACCTGAATAAAGCATGCCCGAAAGACTTTTATCCTCTTCCACACATCGATCAGCTCATCGATGCCACATCGGGGTATGCTTTACTCAGTTTTATAGATGCATTTTTGTGGTATCATCAAATTTTGATGCATAAGAAGGATGTTCTAAAGACTGCTTTCATCACTTATCGAGCAATTTACGCCTATAAAAAGATGACGTTCGGGTTGCTAAATGTTGGTGCTACGTATCAGAGGATGATGAACTATGTATTTCGAAGACAGCTGGGTCGAAGTATGGAGGTCTATGTGGATGATATGATTGTGAAGAACTCGTCAGTTCTGGAGCATCTGGATGACTTAGAAGATTGTTTTCAGACCGTCAGGCATTACAACCTCAGGCTAAATCCGACGATGTGCACTTTCGGTATAGGAGCAGGAAAATTTTTGGGGCATCTGATAAGTAAAAGAGGGATCGAGGAAAACCCAGAAAAGATTAAGGCTATATTGGATATGAATTCCCCTCAATCTTATAAGGATGTTCAGCGGTTGACTGGCCGGATAGCAGCACTGATGAGATTCATGTCTAAGTCAATAGAAAGATGTTTGCTCTTCTTTGACACATTGAAAGGACCGAAGAAAGAGAAGACCTTCCAGTGGACTTCGGAATGTGAAGACGTTTTCCAAGGAATTAAAAGTTACTTGTCTTCGGCTTCTTTGTTGGTGAATCGGTTCTTTTCGAACCTTTATAGCTATATTTGGTGGCCAGTTTATTAGCGGTTGGAGCAGTGTTGGTTCGGGAGATAGAGGTAAGAAGCATCCGGTCTATTATGTGAATCATGCTATTCGGGATGAAGAAACCAGGTATCTGAACCTTGAGAAATTTGCCTATGCCCTAATTACAGCTAGTCGAAAACTTCAGCACTACTTTTAAGGTCGGATGATTGTGGTATATATCGATCAGCCCTTAAAGAAAGTTTTAAACAAGCTAGACATCTCAGGTCAGCTAGTAGTATGGGCGATGGAGTTGACATAGTTCATTTTGGAGTATCATCCTTGGATAGCAATAAAGGGTCAGGCCTTGGCCGACTTCATAGTGGAGTGTTCGTTCTCTGAGTCGGACGACATTATTGACTAGGCAGAAGGAATGGTTGGGTCGATCTTGGATGTTCATCCGATCCAGACTTCTTGGACGTTGTACGTGGATAGTTCTTCAACGACAGATGTTAGTGGAGCTGGGGTTATTTTGACAAGTCCGAATGGATTCAAAGTACAGTAGGTTATCCTCTTCGGGTTCAAACCAACCAACAATGAAGCAGAGTATGAAGAATTTCTGGCAGGTCTATGACTGGCAAAAAGTCTGGAAGTATAGAGCCTAACAATCCTCAGTTACTCCCAGCTAGTCGTCAAGCAGATTTCGGGGGATTTTGAGGCCCGGGGGGAAAGGATGGTTAAGTATCTGGTCGAAGTCAAAGATCGAATCCATTACTTCAATTCGTTTGCCTTTCAGGGAGTTGAAAAATCAAATAACACGAAAGCCATTCACCAAGTGTTCAGCATTCGGAGATTATTTGTGTGTAGCGGTCGAACTGCTGGCTTACGCCTTATTTGGATTATTTGGCTGATGGAGTTTTACCTTTGGATCGGATGTTGGCAAAGAAGAACAAGTAAAAGAGTTCAAATTTTGTGCTCATAGATGGGGATCTATATCGAAGGGCTCACTCTTATTCATTATTGAGATGTCTAATACCATCCGAAGCTGAGTATGTTCCTCAGGAGGTTCATTAAGGGATCTGTGGTGATCACATGGGAGCTAAGACGTTGGCGTATAAAGTGCTTCGGTAGGGATACTATTGGCCAATAATTTTCCAAGAAGCAACGGATTATGTAAAAAGTGTCCTAAATGCCAGCTAAACAGCCCTATTCTTCATCAGCTACTGAAGAAGTTGTACTATGTTTTGTTCCCGATCCCATTTGTTGTATAGGGAATTGATATTTCGGGCCCATTACCGAAGGAGAAAGGACAAGTTAGTTTTGTTATAGTGGCTATCGACTATATGACTAAGTGGGTAGAAGTTAAGTCCCTTCGGCAAATCACGAAGCAGGAATGCTTAAAATTTTTTAAAGAATTCGTAGTCTTTCGATTTGGAATCACGATGGTGGTGGTCTCGGACAACAGCAGACAGTTTATGGGCTCTAAGTTTGAACAATTTTTGAAAGATTTTGGTATCCAACATCGAAAGACTTCAGTGGCTCATCCTCAATCGAATGGGCAAGTAGAAGTCACTAATAGGACTTTACTGAATGGAATCAAACGAAGGCTCGATGAGGCGAATGGGAGATGGTCTGAAGAGATACTCAGTGTATTGTGGGCATATCGGACTACTCCGAGGAAGACAACAGGCGATTCACCATTCAGATTACCAACGGGACCGATGCTCTTATTCTTGTGGAGATTGGGTCCCCTTCACTTTGGGTTAGCTAATTCAAGGAACTATACAATAATGAAGGCATTCGCCTCAATCTCGATCTGTTGGAGGAGGTTAGGGAGTCGTTCCCGGTAAGGCTGCTAGCAACCTACCAAAGGAAAGTGTCCAGGCATTACAATAAAGGAGTAAAACTAAGGAGGTTTGAAGTTAGGAATTTGGTTCTTCGAGAGATGGAGGCTTCTACACCCCAAAATCTCAGAAAGCTAATCGTGATGCCTAATTGATAGGGGCCTTATGAGGTCGTTGAAATGCCGAAGCCAGGTATTTATCGGCTTCGAGCAATGGATGAAACAGAAGTCAAGAACACTTGACATGCAGGCAGACTTAGAAAATATTATCAGTAGTTAAGTAGTTCATTTTTATGACTCTGTATTAATTTTCAAAGTTATCAATAAAATGAATATTCAGTTTCCCGAAATGAATATTTTTCATTACTTGCTTATGTGAGTATGCAGTTTTTTAAATGAGTATTGTTATTAATTACTTATGTTTAAGTGGGTATTCAGTTCAGCTGAACGAATACCTTCTTCATCAATTATTTATATTTAAGTGGGTATTCAATTCTGCCAAACCGATACCTTCTTCATTATTTATTTATTTGGATATTCAGTTTACCTAAGACAAATATCTTGGTCATTTGCACAAGTGTTCAGTTTATTTAAACGAACATTTTGTTGTTTGAATGCATGTATGAAATAGATATTCAGTTTTAAGAAGAATAACATTTTCATCAATTTGCATAGTATTTTTTTTATAAGATAAGATCAGGATTACAAAAAATAGATAAGAAAACAATTGTTAAGCTTCGGCCTCGTCATCGGAGGAGTCTAGAATTGATGGGTAGAGACTGAAAGCCTGCATTCTCTCTTTATCTTTGTCTCTAGTACTTTGGTAGTCGTCCCCGAACTATTGCATAACTTCTTTTGTTAATTCGGGAGACTTCCGGTACTCTTAATAGATATGTTGCTTCTTCTCTTCTGTGAGTGGGGGACCAAAAGCTTTGTATTCGGCGAACTCCTTTTCATAGGCCGATTATATTTTTTCTCTCATCATGCATTTTATGGATCTGGCCAATTATAGCCTCGACATTTTTCTTCAACTCTTCATTTTTCTGCTTCATTGTCGAGCAATCGGACACGAGGGCTTTGTGGCGTTATTCCCCTTTGAGAACATTTTGCTTTTCAACCTTCAGCTCGTCTTCAAGCTTGTGGCAGTAGAAAGTAGTGTTGGAGTGAAGGCTCTTTTCCTTTTTGTACCCGACTATGGTGGCCTTCATCCGGAGCTTTAACTGATCGAGTTCATCTCGAAGTTAATGGACTTCATCGAGTTCGACTTTGACTTTTTGGATTTCAGCTTCCATCTTTTTTTCTCTGGCCTCAGCTTGATTGAACCGGCGTATGATTCGGTTGGAGGCTGCAGCAGCCTGCATACAAGAGTTCAGAAAGTTAGTAATGTAGCAATATGGTGGGTTTTATGACAGCGGAAGGAGAAAGTTTCTTACCCGACCCTGATACATGATGCCGGCGTAGATGAGTCCTTGGAAACTAATATCTTCAAACAGATTTTCATCAGCAGGAAGGATAAAGTTCTTATAGAGCTCAAAGGGGTAATCTTCAGGGTCGGTCGGCCATAGCGTCATCTTTGCTCTGGTTTCCCTGACTTGGCTGGAGGTGTTGAGAAGTTCGAGTAGGAGATAGGCGTTTGGATGATGGTTCCTGGCGATGTTTTTTGGTTGGGGAGGTCTTTGGAGGCCTCTTCGGTTATTTCTTGGTTGGATGTTTCCTGGATTTCACTTGTTTTGATGTTTGGCGTAGGCTCAGGGATGATTATTGGAGTTTTAACAATGGTATTTTTGGGATGAGCTTGGGATGGTTCGGAAGGGCATGCTTTTTTTTGTTTTGGTTGTGGGCTCCATTCGTCTTCGTTTGATTCGAAGAAGGGTAGTTTTTTCAGAAAGGGGCATGTCCAGAGGACTCTTTTCAGTGAAAGAGGGAGTGGGGATTGTAGTTGTTTGGGGTACACTAACAGGCAGGTTTGGTTCGGGGCTTGTAAAGGATGGACCTTCGGTTACAACCACCAAAGGTGTGGTTTCGATGATGAGGGGATCAAAGGAAGTTTGACTAGTACCTTCTGGGTTGATGTCTTTGGGGTTGTCCCTTTCAGAGGATGTTGTTCTGATAAAGGACACTGCAAACAACAAACGAGACAGAATTAACAACATCAAGTATTATGCAAGGAAAGAAAAAGTTTCGAGACTTACGTTTATGGTCGAATAGCCACTTTGGGTTGGTCAGAAGGTTGAAATCTCATTCCTTTATCTGAAAATTTTCAAGCAGTTTCACTATTTTGATGATTCTAATTGGAGGGGTCTCTCCGATGGTAACGTTTGGGCGGCCTATGCTGCCCAGTCTGGGATTTAGTAGGTATCGGGCCCTCGGACAAAGAACCAGTGAGTGTGTCATCCCTTATTGGTCGAAGGGGCACTCATTCGGGATCGCTTTTTGATACGTTGGTTTGGCTTTGGTTGTTGTTTACTTAGGGCCCGAAACCCTGGCTCTTGGGATTTACCCAAAGAAAATAAAGAAAAGAAGAAATCGATTGTTGGGGGAACGTCGAGTTCGTGGCAAACGATGAAGGCGAAGATGTTAATATAAGAATTTGGCACCAATTGGGTAAAATTAATGCCGATAAACCCTAATAGGGTGATGATGAAGGCGTGGAAGGGTAGCCGAACCCCTTTTCCCCGCAGAGTAAGAGGTATTGCGGTCCAATTGTCGGTTCACTGGTACATTCGGTCGATTGCAGAAGGGGTTTTGAGCTGGTGGGTTGCTGAGATGTGGTAATGTTCTCGAATTATGGCAAGGTCACCTTCGGTGATCTTTGATTTGTTGTTGGCATGAGGAAATTGGGTTTCATTGGAGTACTCTCTGATCATTTTTTGAAATTCTAACTCTGCCTCGGTTAAAACTAGTGCTTGAGGGGCATAGCTAGTTGAAGTGGTGATTGTGGTAGCTTAGGTAGAGGTGGCAATTGGGACGTTAGTGGTGGCAGTGGTGGTGGAGTTCATCGGAAGGGGGGAATGGAAGAAATGGGGATGAAATTAATTGGTTCGGTGTTGACTAGGCTAAAGGATGTAGGAATGCTTGAAGAGCCCATTATTGGTTGAGCAGAATGTTTTCGCTGGAAATGGAATTTTGCAATAGGAAGGAAGAAGCTTGGAGAGTTGGAAGATTTTGAAATTGAGAAGGCGTATCTGTTTGATTTGGGGAAAAAGGTTTCAAATAGCTTGTCTTTTCAATTTCGCTCATTTTTCGAAGAACGACTATTAAATGGGTTATCATGATTGACAACGTGGGGAAATTGATTGGGCTTGGCAGTTAATGCTTGGGTTGATTACCGAGGCAATTGGGGCTTGTTTGCAACATTAATAATGCGCAAAACTAAGAAAAATTCCACTGTAGTTGGCACGTTTTACTTATTATACTATTAAACTTTTAAAAATTCAAATCACCCCATTGACTTAATTAAAATTTTGAAATTTCACCATTCCGTTAATAAGATTTGGCGTTCGTCAAATTAGCTCAGATTCTTTAAGACAAAACTAAGGAAAATCCCATTATAGTTGGCACATTTTACTTATTACACCATTAAACTTTTAAAAATTGAAATTACCCCATTGAATTAATTAAAATTTGAAATTATACCATTCCGTTAATAAGATTGGATAGGCGTCAAATTGACTCAAATTTTTTTAAACATGGCTAGATTTGTTCTACAAATTTACAAACCAACCGGAATCACCCATATATTTCTGCTTCAAATTTACCCATAGATTTCCATTTATTATGTAATTATTGGGATTTTATAGAACTCTTTTATTAAATGTCCCATTTAATAGAAGACTGGGGGCAATATTGGGGCGTAATTATTAGGGCTCGAATCTTGTGGTGGGCCAAAGTCCACGTGGAGGTATTTAACCCTGCGTATGAGTCTGTTTTGGCAGTTAATTATTTGAAGGAATCAAAGATTTCTAATTGCATTTAATTTACAATTCCTAAGGAAAGTGTCAAGATATAATCCGACTTCCTTTCTTTAAGAAGATTCAGTTCGATCCCATTAAGGAATCATACTTAATAAGGAATCCTAATTCTATACGGGGAAGTAGGTGTGATCATTATAAATACAAGGATATACCATAATCATCAGGTACACACACAATTCATTATTTACAACACTTTACATAAGCCTCCATTGTTATACCTTATTCAACATGTACTTATTCTCATATCAGAGCTATTCCCGACGGCCTAAGCCATCAAGCTTTGCGTTTGATTTCATTTTTCTGTAAGATTGGACGCGCTTTTGGTGATTTGGGCGCGTAGACGAATATTGACGGTAACAAATAGTATTGTTGTTTTTTAAGAGCCCTCCTATGTATTGCGATAAATTGATACTGTGAAACGTATCAATACATGAGATTTGATAGAATTATAAGAGTCTCACGTATTAAAATCTATCTAAAAGGATTATTAGTAATCTACGTAATTGAAAATCAGAAAGTCGACATAAATATTCACAATATATATCATTTTTCATTATATTTTTTTAATAGGATTAGTTTTGTTTTTATTAATAGAATTAATGTTGTTAATGTTATTGTCTTAGTGATGCTTGCTGAATTTGTGTTGGATCAGAGGACAGGGCGATCATATTCGGATAAATTACATTTTTTAGTACATTTTTAGAAAAAATTACAACAACAGTGCATCCAGAAAATATTTACAAAATAATATATTTTTAATAGTTTATTTACAAAATTAATAAATTTTGTATCCCTTTAATTGTGGCCCACGATTCTCTCCCATGGAGCATCCAGAAAACTGTAACATAAACACTTGATACATATACATCCAGAATTATAACATCAGATGATGACTCAAAAACATCAACAGCCGAGCTCTCCTTCTCCTTGAATTTTATAGGGTTTTGGATATGGTTAGTAGAGTGGTGGTTGTGGTTGTCTCTATCCAAAACACTGCCCTCAACTCCCTCCACCCCATCGCCGGCCGGTAATCTCCATCTTCGCATATGTCGGAGCTCGTCGGAGGAGCCACCATTTAGCAGTGGCGTATCCATTTCCCCAGCGTATGACACGTGTACGTCCCCATCGGTTTAAGTATGACGCAACTTTTCCGCTCTAAAATGAGAAAAATTGTTACAAGGGTAGGTGTCTCAACCTATATTTATACTCCAAAAATTTTATACCTATCCCGTAGTACTGCACTCCTGTTTTATTATTTTATTCTGGTTTATAGGGTTTTGGATATGGTTAATAGAGTGGTGGTTGTGGTTGTATTGTAGAGAGAGAACCAAAATCCAATTCCCACTTTCTCTAATATTTTTTTTAGAGTGCAGTTTGGTGGCCAAACCTTCACACAAAGGTAACCAATTCAATTTTATTAGGCTACCAATTAATTATAAAAAATTTAAGAACAGAAGATTGGTAACCAAACCTTCATACCAAGGTAACCAAACCTTTATACCAAGGTAACCAATCCACCTTCACACCTGCAGTTTTTTCATAGTGTAGTTGGTAACCAAACCTTCATATAAAGGTAACCAATTCAGTTTTATTAGGTTACCGAATGTAATATATGTATGATCAATTTTATAGTGATGGTAATGTATGTATGATTAATTTATTTTTTTTAACAGAAGGTGTAGATGGTATTCGAAATGTCATGTAAGAGTTTCCATTTATGTAGCTGTTGGTTACTTATAAATAACCTTTTTTAAAAAAATTATTTTGAATATGATACAGTTGGTAGCCAAACCTTCATACAAATGTAACCATTTTAGTTTTTGTGGGTAACCAAATAGTCATAAAAAAAATTCAGAACAATAAGAGATCTATTTGTTTTCAAAATTATGCTTGTAGGGCGAATTTTCTCCTTCTTCTCATTGTTGTTTTGGACAACGATTTCTAGTTCTTGAAGGGTAGCGGCGGCGCAACCAAAAACGGCGGCGGGGGAGGATGATGAATGGGAGGAGAGAGGAGGCGGTGAAGAGAATGAGCGGTGAGGGAGGTGGAGATTAGGATAGAGAAGATAATTTTTTTTCCCCCTCATTTTGATTTGAATTATAGATTTATTTTTGTTGTTAGATCCCAAAGATTTGATTTAAATTATGAATTATGACGGTTATTTCTCCTTAATTTTAGGTTTCCTTATTTATTTGAAATTGAATGATTTGAATTTGTTGCCCTCTTTTTGTAATTATTTTGTGAATAGACTAATATTGTAATTACTTTCTAATTATTGTATATTACTGTAAAGAACCCATCATATTCGGCCTCAATTCATATTAAGTGGGCCTTTAGTGACTGGCTTCTCAAGCCATACGAGAGCTCAATAATATCTCATTAGCCTTTGGGCTTTGATTAAGCAAAGCTCGTCCCGTACCCATAATTTTCTGTAATATGTCTTACATATATATATATATATATATATATATATATATATATATATATATATATATATATATAATAACACAACGTTGATAAGAGAATTAATAATTTTAGTTTCTCTTGTGTACACCCTAAATTGATAGTTTTATATATTATATGGACTGTGATGTTATGCATAATACAATTTTGCTGATTACGAAGCTTGTTATTTTCTCTCCATAATTATCACTCCATTTGTTCCTTTTTATTTGTGTTTTTAGAAAGTGAATTTTTTTTTATTTGCCATTTGTAGATTTTAAATAAATATTAATGACATAGTTTTTTCATATTATTTTAATATTAAATACTAATTTCTTTCTCTTTTATCTTTTTCAATAAATTTTAAAAGGGTAAAACAAATATTTTATATCTAATTTGATCAATCAAACAAAATATTAATTATATTTTTTAATTTTTCTCCTAAAATGTCTATTAAAAAAAGGAATAGAGGAAGTACCATTATGGAGTTTAAAGCTTATTTGTCTTTATTTCGAAAGAAAAATGGTATACAAATGAGTAAAGTACTATTACTAGGAATCTAGGATTAAAATTATATGCATCCATTCATAGAAGGACCCCTTCTCAAATGTTTTTAAGAAATTGATATTTTTATATGTTAAAATCACATAGAGGTGGGACCGAGAGCAGATCATGTTCCCAAATTTCCTGTCTCCTTGTTTTCCCACCACTTAAATGTTGACACTTGTCTTTCTTTTCTTTTTTTTTAATTTTAAAGTTAATTGGTGTTAAGTAAGAAGATATGTGTCAACATTTAAGTGGTGGGACACAAGGGGACAGAGAATTTGGGAATAGAGGATCTGCTCTCGGTGGGACCTACTCACTATTTATGTAAGAGGGATCATGTACAAATATCAATTTTTTAATGTTAAAATATCATTTTCCAGGTTTTTATATTTTCACATGTGTTTTTGATATTTCCATATGATTCTTTTTCATATGAAGGTGTGACTCACTTTTTGCTCATATGAGAGAAGACCATATGAAAATATAAAAAATATATGTAGAAATATCAGTTCCCTATATCTATATTTGTGTATCTATATCAATATCTGGATTATAAAGTCTCCATGTGAGATTTTGTGATTTTATTTATCTACAACTTTAGATATATTATTATTTTATCATTTTTATATTAAATTTATTTTTATCTTTTTATTTAATTTTTTAATTTTATAAAAATTTATTTTGTCCCCAAATGTTTACACTCGTAATCATAAAGCATAAGAATGCTAAATCAGAAATCGCGCACATAGCAAAGCCTCCCAAATCAGAAATCGCTTTTAAAACCTATTAATTCGACTCATCCACAGCATCAATTAATCTGATTATTTTGGAGAATTTGGAAGGATCCTTCTGTCAAGATTACCCTACTATTCTCTAATTAGTTAAATAATAATTTATTTATCAATATTTTTATAAAGAGGATACTATAGTTGAAGACTTGCGAATAGTGAAATAGCGGTCCGGATTTTAAGTTTATCCTTTATCCAACATACTTTGCTTACTCCCTTTAGCAACAGACTTGGCGACTGTTTGGTCCGTCGCTATATATATAACCGTCGTTATAATTTTTAACGACGGACAACATATAACGACTATTGTATATATAGTGACGGACTGAACCGTCGCTAAAATGGAGTAAGCAAGATATGTTGAATAAAAATAAACTTAAGATTCAGACCGATTGAAATAAATTCCATATTTTCTATCCAAACAGATGAGGGGAAAACTAAAGACTAAGCACATTGTTAAACTCGTCCAATAATTTTTAATTGTACTGATTACTGATGGGTGACAAGCACTTGTTTTTTCTGTCATAATTTCAATCCAACGAGACAGGACAAGAAAATAGAGGAAAATATTAACTTAACATCGTACGGAAAAAACATGAGTTGTCGTGCACACTGGCGAAGCTGCATTGGACAAAAAAAAATAATTATTTTATAATGTAAGATAATTTTTTTAAAAAAATAAGTATTATATATAAATTGATCCCATTAAAATTTTATATATTTTCTATTATACGGGGTTAAATTAAAAATTTATAATTTTATCAATTAAATTTTAATCACATATGACTCATATCATCTCAATATATGTATATCTCTATACTATTTTAAATTAAATAATAATCTAATTTATATCATTTTTAAAAATAATTAATGAATTAATTACTTATGAACAGTTGTAATTAAAAAAACTATTATGAGTCAATATAGTGTATATATATCATATATTATTATTTATTATATTATCATTATAATATATATATATATATATATATATATATGTGTGTGTGTGTGTGTGTGTGTGTGTGTGTGTATGACCCGAAAGTACAAAATTATTAAAAAAAATTGTTTGGGGGCACCACCTCCGAACTCCAACCAAATTATTTATAGTTTAATAATAATTTTGACCCCACTGACAAATATTTCTAATTTCGCCAGTGGTCGTGCACATAGCAAAGCCTCCTAAACATAACATGATATTATATTAAGTTATCTCATAAATAAATTCATAAAAAATAAATATGTAACTAAAATTATTTAATTTTAAGATTAATAATTTTTAAAATTATAATTTATGATAATATAGTTCAGAGATTATGATCGTTACTATCACGGTTATATATTAAATGATCAAATGTTACACAACTTATGGGCTTCATGATAGAGACCTTATGGGATATTAACGGGAAAAAGAAAAAGAATAATTATAAAACGAAGATGCCAAACAGTAGAGAGCAATTAATTAATTTTGGATGGAATATGATACCTTTTTCTTGAACGCGGAATTTGATGCTTTGTTGCTTTCAAGTGTCCATCAGATATTCAAGAATTAGAATGACAATGACTCAATTAATATATTAAGAAATTAAATAAACTTATGTTTCATTCATTTTTGAATATACCTTCTTTAGTAATTTACATTTGAATATACTTTTTTTTTACATTATACTATTATATTTTAATTCTACTGTTACGTTTGGATTGTAGTAATGAATGTGAGAATAGAATAACTCATTCATATGGAATGGAAAAAAATTGTGTTTGGTTGAGATTAAAATGAAAAAAAACTGTGCTTCGTTCCTTGGGAGAGGGAGAACATATGGAATAACTCATTTCAACTAGAATGGAATGAATCATTCCACTCTTCATTCCATTCATTCAATCCAAACGTAGCATAAGAGTTTTAGGAAATCGAAGAACTTAAAATTAGGATTCCTTGCGATACATTTATCCTTCAATTTTCTCTAATACATATTTAGCAACACATACTGCTTTATACGACGATATTAGTGTTGTAATTTTTTGCAGCGAATTTTTTATTATGTCGCTCATTATTTGTGATAAATTTATTGTGCTAGTAAATGTAATATTAGTATGACATAATATATATTAGGAGAAATTAGAGGATAATTGTAATAGTTGGGATCCTAATTCAATGAGAATATTAATTTTTCCACTTTACTTGATTAACAAGATTAGATTGATGCCCTTATAAAATCTTTGGTTTCTTCACCTTAATTATGTAAAGTTTGGATTAAGATTCCCTTTCTTTACACATATTCTCTAATTTCTATCAATACTCATTCAGCCACACATGTTATAGTTAATGACACTTTTAGTGACAACTATTCGCGACAAATTTTATTTTTACTAAATGCAATATTTGTGTCGTTAAATGTGTATTGGGAGAAATTGAAAAATATGTGTAATGTAGTGCATCATAATCCATAACGTATGTCCTTCAATTTTTTTCCAATGCATATTCAGCGACTTAAATAGGAAGTTGATATTTTCAAATGACTTTTTGATATTTACACATGAAAACCGTCGCTATAGATCATATAGCGACGGTTTTTACTATCGCTATATATCTATAACGACATTTTTCATGTGAAAATATCAAAAAATCATGTGAAAATATCAATTTTTCTTAAATATTACATTTAATGACAAAATAAAATTTATTACAAATAAGTAGTGATACAATAAAATTTGTCGTAAACAATTATGCAAATACTTAGTAGTGCAAGACCCCTGATATTTTCAGAGTTAAATGATAATTTAGCACAAATGTATTATTATTTTTTATGATAAAATAGAAAAATGTATTGCACACAGTAATTAGGTTTAATACTACTATCACTTTTAACGATGGAATATCATTGTTCTAGTGCAATGACATGTTAAATTTCTGAGCAAATAGAGTAAACATGAATAAAAGTAGAACTTGAGGGTGGGCCTTGTACCATTTGAGGACTATGATTAGTGACTTTTTGAGTCTGATTTGCTCTACTATGTTTTGCGTCTCAAAATTTTATGAGTCATAAAATATTAATGAATCGCTCAAGTATAATTTTTCAATACTTTATTTAGATAAATTAAATAATTTTCATCTCACTACTTAAACTAGAAATTTTAAAGGAGAAAAATAGTTATTCATTTATGAATTATATTTGTTTTACTATTACTTAATTTGCGAATAAGTTAACTAATCTACTAATCTATTTTCTACTTAACGTTTTCTATTATTAGATAAAAATTAAGAATAATAATAAAGGCTCTCAAATGAGTCTCAAATAAGTGGTGTAGCTATAAAAAGACGGGAGTGTCATGTCCCCCCCTCTCCCCCTCCCCCTCTACCCCCCCTCCTCCACTGCCCACTCTATCCCCCCTCCTCCACGCCCACTCTTACCCTACCCTACCCTACTCTTCACTTCTTCTTTTCTTTTTTTTTTTTTTATCTATATTCGATTGAAATATTTTAACATTCTTGTATTTAGTAAGAATGGATCTCAATATTTCGTGCATCCAAGCCTTGTGTTTAGTTTTTTTTTACAATTGAACCATAAGGAACTTCCCTTCCCTTCTCATAGTCATTATAATATAGTATATTAATTTTTTATTATTATTAATATTGGTTATTCATATTTTTAATATTAAACTCATATTTGATAAAGACAGATTTATACTATATTATACTTAAAAATAATATAAATTATTTATGTCCAAATTTCAATGCATTTCAAAGTGTAATTATAATTTTCAAAGTCACATAAATAAGGTTAATATTAAAAATAAATTTTCTTTAAAGTCAAATAAATAAGATTAATGTTATAATTAATTTTAGGTGTCTCAAATATAATGACAATGTGTATTTAAAATTCATTTGAAAAAAAAATTGAGATCCTTTTTTTTACTCTAATATTAAAACGCTTTGATATATGTGAATTCATATGTATGTTAAAACTAAAAATATATATAGTTTTATTTTATATTTATATTTTTCTAATAGTACATTAATACTTTTTAGTGCTAAAAATTTACATAAATTTTTCAGCCCTCTCCCACTCGAATATTTTATATTCAATGTCTCTGTCTCAAATGACACATCATTGAATATTTTAATGATAATTTATAAGCATAACTAATCACAAGAGTATAACAGTTCATGTACTTGCAGCATAACAAATTTCTTATCTATCATTTGATAATCAAATAATGAACTTACTATAAAAATTTTATTTCAGCGTCCTTGATTTTGTACTTGTTTTCGAGATCCTCCCATAATTCTCTTGCCATCTTTCCCATGAACTTGGCTTCATATACATCGTACAATGAATTGGATAACGCATTTAGAATGTACCATTTACACATGAAGTCATTTGTACCCATTTTATTCGACTTTTCATTTCTGTCAGTGTCTCATTTTCTTTTTCTTTCATTTTCTCTTCATTCAGCACATGAGCATGTTTTAATGTTGGTAAGCAAATATACATTTTCCTCTTCCAATGTCTGAAGAATAATCCATCAAATTTTTCGAGTTTGTTAATTTGATTCAAGCTAGTTTTTTGCATTGTTCTTCTCCATTGTTAATTTAGTCATAAGAATGTTGTAACCCGTTTTGTATCTTGATATAGAACAACAATGTTACCGCCTAAATTGAATGGTTGGTCACTCTTTTCTTAAGACTATATTCGCCCCTAACTTTTGCTACATAGGGTTACTGTGAATTAGTCTCCCAAGATAAGACAGACCCATATTTTACTATGTACAAGAATTTGTTGTGTATTAACAAATCTAGTGCAAAATTATAAATGAGAGAGGAGAAAATTATAACAAGAAAAATTATTTAGAATGATAATTTTTCTAAGTACTTAAAAAGGAATTTGAATGATTTGAAGTTGTGATTTTGGGTAGATTGACAACCTATTTATAGGTTAATTAATATTAATTAATTAACCATGACCATTGCAATGTTAGTTGACATCTTTAAAAAATAAATTGTAAGAATGCTATTGCCATGACTTGAACCCAATTCCTTAACATTACAACTATTTTCTCTTATCCAACTGAACCAATTCATTTGTTGGCTATATAGACAAACATATAATATATTTATTAAATACTTTTTAGATTTGAAAATATCCAACAATCATCCCCTATTTTCATAATCTTGCAATCTTTTTTCTTTGACCTTCTTCTTTCTTCTTATTAGATATAATATACATAATAAGTAAGAGATGTCTTTCGACTTGAACCTTTATGTAGTCTGTATCATAAAATATCGAATTCTTCAGTCATTCAGCTTCTTTTACGGTAGCTAATAATGCAATAAACTCGGATTTCATAGTTGAATGTGTTATTAAGATTTGTTTCTTAGAACCCTAAGAAATTGCCCATCCTCCTAAAGTGTATCCATCCACTTGTAGACTTTTTTTCATCCGAATTCGTTATCCAGTTTGCATCCGTGTGCCCTTCTACCATAGTTGGGTATTCTGTAAAGTATAATGCATAGTTTATTATGCCTTTAAGATATTTAAGTATCCTTGATACTGCATCCCAATGAACCTGACCTGCATTATGAGTAAACCTACTTAATACTCCAACCACAAATGCTATATCAAGTCTAGTACAAGGCATTGCATACATTAAACTACCAATTACAATTACATACTCTAACCGAGATGTGTTATTCCCTTTATTTGGAAATAGGTTAACAGAATGATCATATGGGGTAGATGATAGCTTGCAATTCTCGATATTAAACTTCTTTAACAACTTCTCAATAAAATGAGACTGAGTTAAAGAAATGGTATTTTGAGAACGCACAATTTTATTACCTAAATTACATTAGCCTCCCCCACATCTTTCATATCAAAGGTAGCAAAAAAGAATGATTTAGTTTCTAATACTACCTTTTCACTAGTACCAAAAATAAGAATATCATCAACATATAATTAAACAAATTATAACAGCAAAACCTTTACTAAACTTAGAATAAACACATTAATCTTATTCGTTTATTTTAAACCCATTGGAAACAATCATTTGGTCAAATTTTTCATTTCACTGCTTAGGTGCTTGTTTTAGGTCATATAAAGATTTAACAAGTTTACAAATTTTTCTTTCTTGACCTTTCAAAACAAATCCTTCTGGTTGTTCCATATAAACTTTCACTTTAAAATCACCATTTAAAAAAGCAGTTTTAACATCCAATTGGTGTATAACAAGTTTATGAATTGATGTTAATGCAATTAATAAACTAATGGTACTAATTCTTGCTACTGAAACATATGTATCAAAGTAATAAATTCCTTCCTATTGCTTAAAACCTTTGGCTACCAGTTTTGTTTTATACTTATCAATGGATCTATCAAATTTACAGCCAATGTGTTTACAACCAGGAGGTAAATTCACCAATACCCAAGTCTTGTTACCCATAATTGAATCCATTTCATCATTAATAACTTCTTTCCAAAAAACTAAATCTTAAGAGGACATAGCTTCTCTAAAAGTCAATAAATCGCTATCACTAGAATCATGTTCAGTCACAAAAATACTAGAAGAAACAATATTATCATGTTTCCTTTTACTAGGTACATGTAGAAATCAGAGCCATAGAATTTTTCTATCCTTGCTCTCTTAATTCTTCTATGTTCTATTTCTTTAGTAGATATAGTAAGTTTCATTTCATCATTTGGTTCATGATGAATTATTCATTGATCCTCTTTATCAGTGTCCTCTCCTGACCTTTTTCTAAATAATGAATTCTTAAAGAACTAAACATCTCTAGACTCATTATATTTTGGCTAATAGAATATATGGATTCCATGATCAAGAATTTATAGGCTTTGCTATTTTGTGTTAAGCCTATAAAAGCACACTCGATTGCTTTACCTCCAAACTTAGTCCTTTTAGGATTAGTTAACCTTACTAATGCCCTACATCCCCACACCCTTAAATGGTCAAGAGAAGATTTTCTCTTTTTCCACAATTCATAAGGTGTAATATGAGTTTTTTTATGTGGAATACGATCAAGTATATAACAAGCAGTCATTAATGCTTCCCCCAATAAATTTTTAGGCAAACCAGAAGTAATAAGTAACGTACTAATCATTTCTTCAAATGTCCTATTTTTGGTTCTGCCACTCCATTATGTTGAGAACTATAAGGGGTGTAGTTTGATGAATTATACCATAACTCTGACAAAATTCATTATAAGAGAAGTATTCTCCTTCTTTATCCGATCTAAGAATTTTAATTAATTTTTTGATCTAATTGATTTTCAACATTAACCTTGTAAATTTTAAATTTTCTAAAACCTCATCTTCAGTCTTCAACAAATAAACTAGAATGTATCTAGAGCAATCATTTATAAATGTTATAAAATATTTTTTACCTCCCCTAGTTAATATGCCCTCAAATTCACAAATATCAAAATGAATCAATTCTAATAATTGTGAATTTCTTTCTACTTTTTTAAAAGACTTCTTGACAATTTTAGACTTAACACATATAACACATTTTTCTAAATCATAAAGTTTAATCTTAGGAATTAAACTAAGATTACTCATGGTACGCATACTTTTATAATTTACATGTCCTAATCTAGCATGCCAAACATTAAAAGTATAAACCATATAAGCAAAAGATGAATTTTCATTAATAACATTTAGCTTATACATGCCATTAGATTCATATCTTTTTCCGATATACATGTCACCCTTGGACAATACAATACAATTAGCGTCAAACAAAACTTTTATTCCATGTTTGTTTAAAAGACTAACATATACACGATTTTTCCTAATTTTTGGAACATGAAGAACATCATTAAGAGTGATTGTCTTCTTGGATGATAACTTGAGAACCACCTTGCATTTGCCCATCACTTTTTAGCTGATGAATTTCCCATGAATAGTTCTTGATTATCCTTTATAAGTTCATAGGCTTTAAATATTGCTTTATTCTAGGCAATATGCTTGGTTGCACCAGAATTGATCCACCATTCCATGTCATTTCCAACCATGTTAGTCTTCATAATCATAGCAGCAATATCTTCATTGCCTACCATATTTATTTGGTCATTCTTTTGTTTCCTTTGTTTCAAATATAAAATACATTATTTTTGAAGTGTCCTGACTTACTACACTTCTAACAAATACCTTTCAGTTTTTTATTTTCGGAAGTGTTATCTTGACCACCAAGTTTTCTTTTGTTGTTGCCCTTTAGTTTAGATGCATTTTCTATAACAAGAGTTTTAGCACTTTTGTTTTCTATTTCTAATTTATCTAAGTTTCGAGAATTTTCTTCAACTTGGAGAAATTTAATAAGTTCTTGTATAGTCATTGTATTTTTCTTTTGTTTCAATTCCTTTCGACAATCTTTCCACGAAAATGGTAACTTTGAAATGATTGTCGAGACTTGAAACCCTTCGTCAAGTCTATGGTCTTCCGACACAATTTGATTCATAATAATTTGAAGTTCATGTACTTGTAGCATAAAATATTTGTTATCTAGCATTTAATAGTCAAATAATGAACTTCATAGAAATTTTTTATTTCTGGCGTCCTCGATTTTGTACTTATTGTCGAGATCCTCCCATAATTCTCTTGTCGTCTTTTCTATGAACTTGGCTTCATATACATCGTACAATGAATTGGAAAATGCATTCAGAATGAACCCTTTACACATGAAGTCATTTTGTTCCCATTTTATTCAACTTTTCATTTTTGTCGGTGTCTCATTTTCTTTTTCTTCCATTTTATCTTCATTCAGCACATGATCAAGTTTTAATGTCGTTAATCAAAAATACATTTTTCCCTTCCAATGCCTGAAAAATAATCCATCAAACTTATCGAGTTTGTTAATTTGATTCAAGCTATTTTTTGCATTGTTTTCCTACATTGTTAATTTAGTCTTAAGATTCTTGTAACTCGCTTTGTATCTTGGTATGGAACAATAATATTACCGCTTGATTCAAATGGTTGACTAGTCTTTCCTTAAGACTATATTCGCCCCTAACATTTTCTACACAAGGGTTACTGCGAATTAGTCTCCCAAGATAAGACAGACCCAGATTTTACTTTGTACTAAAGTTTGTTTGTGTAGGAACAAATCTAGAGCAAAACTATAAATGAAAAAGAAGACATTACAAGAAAAAGGCCTAATTCCAATAAAATATTTCGTCGAATATAGGCCTATTCCATCGGAATAGACTTATTTTCTACGGAATATTCTGTCAGCAATTCCATCATAATAAAGGTCATCGACCTTTAGTCCGTCGTTAATTTCGTCGGAACTAATATTTATCGACAGAATTAAGGTCGACGGATTGTTCGTCGGCATTAAATTATTTTCAACGAATTATCTTCGACAGGCAAAGTTTCGTCGATTCTAGATGGGAGCACTGTGCCAGGTCATGTTTTTTTACTTCTGACGGACTATCTGTAAAATATAGGCGATATTCTGTAGGATATACATTTATTAAAAATAAATTAAATCTCTTATGCTCGACGAAAAGTCCATCGATTTTACCTTATTCCGTCGAGAATAACATTTTTTTTAATATTACTTTTGTGTTTATAGTTTCCAGGTTTGTAAACCCCATTTTTGTACCTGTAACCTGCTTTATCCCAAAAATACTGTAGACACTCGATATTTTGCTTTCATTTGATTAACCCTGCAGGAGGGCAAAAGTATAATTTCACCTTGGCAACAACCCTGCGAGAGGGCAAAAGTGTAATTTTGTCCTTGACAACAACATGTTCAAGCAAGGATCGCCAAGCTGAGGATGAGGTCATAAGAAGCCACCACAACGATCCCCGAGCTGCAGACAAACTAGTCGACTGTCTTGCTGACTCCAAAAGATACCCGTTTGCTTTTTGCTTCATCTTCTCGGATCTGAAAATGGTCAAAATTGATGACACTGTGTAGCCCTCGGAAGGAGCTTTCCAATTGGTATGCCACATCTTCCAACTATTCCCGAATTGAAAGGAACGAGCAACCGGCTACAAAGCAAGGCGAATGACTAGCTGACATCTATCTAGGGATGGTTTTTCTCCTTTTTACCTATCTTCTCGAACTCAAAATTAGGCAATTAATATATTATTTTGAAGCTCTTGGAAAGAGATTTCTAGATTGATATGGCATGTCTTCTAACTCCTCTCGGATTGAAATTTATGGACGTTTTAGTGGATAACACAAAAACTGACTTTGCGGTATGAAAACTGAACAAGTGGGGCCCACCCTAGGTCAGCCGCAGGTTTACCTGCGGCTGCCTCTTTTCCTCTTTAAATGGTCGGGTTTCAGTAGATCTGAAGAAGCTAAGCATTTCAAGAGAGAGAGAAAGATCGAGTTTTAGAGAGAGAAAGGCTCGGTTTGTACATTAAATCACTACATTTGAGTTGTTTGATGCCAAATTTTGGTTTCTGCAGATTTTGGCATGAATTGAGGCTGGCCTTTGAGCTTTTGCTTCATGCCAACTGGATTGAACCTGAGAAAGGCATGCAACATTTATTAAACCCTTTAAATCGCCAAAACTTAATATGAACTATTTACAACAAGGAGAATTAAACATAGGAGGATATACATATGAATGTGAATTCCCAAAAACTCCTATATGTGCGTATATGCAACATGCTCATGCGTCAAAAATATGTTCAATACTTCAAAGTCCCAAAAATGTATGCATTAATGCCTAAGTCCAAAAATTAAGGCAACAAGATACTAATTCCAAAACTATTCAAAAAATTTCAACTAAATCAACTACTAGAATTAAACACGGGAGGAAAATGGAGATAAACAAGGAGAATTAAACAAGTAGGGAGAGAGAGAGAGATTTGATGGGGTGCCTCCCATCGAGCGCTCAGTTTATTGTCCGTTAGCTGGACTTTCTCTGTGACATCGTTATCCGATTCCCTGACGATATTTGAGAAACCCTCCATCCATTAGAATTGTCGTGTGAGTTTGGAGGTTCCCCATCGCGAGAGGCTTCAGATTTAAGTCACCTAGCATATGATGTGTATAAGAATTCCCCATTTTGAAGGTTGGGGAGCTAGGCACTTCATCCGTTGTATTCGTGAAGCTATTGGGGCATTGAGTCCCAAATAACACAACTGGTTCTTCTTCAATTCTCTCTTTCTCGGACCACCATGGTTTCAAGAATGTGGACTCTCTCATTTCGTCGAGATCCATATCTGTGATGTGACTTCCAAGGGGACACGAATGTGCAAACTTCACTGGCTTTTCCAACTTTGGCGGAGAAGGCTCTTGGGATAATATCACTGTTGGCTCGCATTCATAATTCTCCACATCCCCAAGTGTCTCCTCGATGGTGCCTTCTTGCAGTTCATCCAATTGCATGTGCACTTTGGGCTCTCCATCAATGTCAGCGTCCAAGTCATAGCACCACGTATTCTGAGGGCCTTTGCTCACGGCTTCCACTACTTGAGATAATTGATTCTGAAGATTCTGAGTCTTTATCCCTTGCTCAATCAATTCCTCTTTCATTAAGGCCATGCTGATTTGATCCGCCCATTTCCGAAGATTCTCAATTGATTGTGCTTGCTCAATCAAGGTCTCCTTTACTGATGCTATGCCACATCCTTCCTCCAAGCTTGCCTTTTCTGTGTCACCCTCAAAATTTATATATTGAGGCTCATGAGTTGGAGTCTGGAATGTGCATTCTGGTGCGTATGCTGGATTTGGATCCCAGTATTGGTCTTGATAATAGCTCCCTGAGGTCTCTGGGTGATGCCCCACATCTTGATGATAATCAGGATCCTCATTGTTGTTGAAGTAGTCACTCCCAAACTGGTCTTGTCCAAAACTGATGGGGTCCTGATGACTCATATAGTTTCCAGCACAATAGTCATAAGTCACTGTCGTCTCTCGACTCTGTTGGGCTGTAATAGTGTCCAACTTCCTTGAGAGAACCTCTAGCTATGCTGATAATGTGGCAATTGGGCCGAGGCCATCATTCCTTATTTCCCTTGGTTGCTCTTGCCTTGTGTAAAACCATGGATAAGCATTGAGATCCATTGTTACCTGAAAAGAGGATATAGGAAGACAATTAAACAAGATAATAAAAAAAATATTTAAATTAAGACTAATTTGATTGAAACTAATGTTGGCAAACAGTTATCAAATTAATTCCCCAGGTAACGGCGCCAAAAACTTGTTGTCACCGATTAGGTATGACAAAATATGCGCAAGTATACGCGGTCAACAAGTAATAAAGAGTACGTACAGATATCATTCCCACGGAGAATTAACTAATAAAATATCGCCAAATCACTAGCCCATAACCATTTCAGTCTTATTTAAACTGAGCGATCAAGAGTTTAAATTTTAAACTAGATAAGTAATTAAACTTAAACTAATTAACCCTAGAGTAAAATCAGATAATGAAGATATGAGATCCCAATTTCCCCTAATGATTTATTTAAGTCAACATGCTTCCAGTTAGGTCAAGTTAATCGTCACAGTTTGTTAGCCGAGAACACGAAAGTGAGATAAGTCCATTTTTCAATGCACCTAATACATATCACATGAAATACACAGATGATAGAACTCACGTGAACACCCACCTTATCTAAACCCCTATATGTCTATGTGATTTACAAATAATTAGGGTTTAAGTCCAAGTTTTCAATTGACTACGAGCGACGCTTTGGTATATGTCTATCCTAAGCACAAATCATACATTCAACGCCATGTAAACATAAAATCGCCCGCTACTACGATTAGATCTAAACCCACATTTTGCCTTTCAAGTCCATATAGGTTATCACAGTAATTGGTCACGAATCAATTAAGCAATAAAAGCACGAATCGTAATAGACAATCGCATAACAATCAATAATAACAACATGGAAGCATATCAATATAAACTACTCAAAAGGTTCCATTGCAAACCTCAAAATAAATTTAAGTCATGAATGACTCAAATATATCATCCACAAAATGAATAAACATCATCCAAATATACAAAGAGATAGCAAGGAGACAATATAGATAGAGAATGCAAATCTGACTTCTTGCTCCAACTTGGATCTTTGATGATATCCAAATGCTTCAATCTTCAAGTCTAACCAAACCCTAGAAACAAACTAACTAAACCTAACCTTAATCTACTCCTAATCTAGACAAAAAAAGTAAAGAGAAGAAGAAGAACAAAGCTATCTAGGGCTAGAGCTCCCCAAAGGGAGTATCCCTGAAATGTGCAACAAGCCCCCATTATATAAGCCTCTCCTGTCTATTTAAACAAAAGTCAAAGCTGGGTCAGCTGGGAGCAGGCGCAGGCCGCGCGCCATTTGGCCTAGCATCAGGCGCTGCCGCGCGGATGTGCAGGTCTGATTTTTGCTGTTGCTTTGCTTCTGTTCTGCTGCACTTGGCTTCAGTCCATGCTCCCCTTCTTGTATCCTTTGAGCCCCGTGGCATCATCACCATTCATTGCCCCTTCACCTATGCCATCATCATGCTTTAAGCCTATTTCTGTGCTTCGCCTCATTTTAGCATTCTTTCATCCTTTTAAGCTCAATGCACACCAAGAGAGTTCCTAATCATGAAAACTGCAAAACAAAGCAAAAATGCATGAAAAGCACAAAGATACTCGAGTTTAAGCAACAAAGCAAGTTAGATATTATATGAATAAGTGGTCATAAAAATCACTTATCAGTTGTGCATGTAATTTTGGATCTTAAAACGAGTTCAAGGGGTTCATCCTGAGAAGTAGGATTTAAGATCCCGTGATAGTGAAAATTTATTATTGTGGGTGCTCGGATCTATCAAGATGGCTTTCATGCTCGATGATGATCCCACCCTTTTTGGTGCTTTATTGCATGCATTATCACCTAAAAACGATTTTCAAGTTAAAACCGCAAAGAGCTTTCATCAAAAATAAAGCGGGTTGGGATAGGTTTACTTAGGATGAATAAATGGAAGTATCAAAGGATCTCGATTCCTATTTGACGAAGGATTCGAAAATCTTGTTTTCTAAAACATCACTTCTATATATCTGTTCTAAAAATGAACTTTTATCTAAATCGAATCCTTTCTGCATAAGTCCAAAGAGGTACAACACTACTTTTAGAATAATTTCATAGACTTAAGTTAATAAACGAAAGTATCAAAGGATTTCGATTCCTATTTGACTGAAGGATTTGAAAACTTTTTTTTTCCCAAAAACGTCATTGCTATATACTTTTGTCTAAAATGAACTTTTATCTAAATCAAATCCTTCGTGCATAGGTCCAAAGAGGTACAACACTACTTTCAAATAACTCAAAATGAGGTTTAGAATAAACTTTAAAATAAAAAAAAAACACACACACTTTATGCTTAGAAAATCAATAAGATGTGTTAACTGTGTTTTCACAGAAGTCGGGGGGTGCCTAACACATTCTCTCCGCTTAAGCAAGCCCTCGAACTCTATGAATCTCAGATTTCCAGACCAATATTCTACGGAGTCACATATTGGACCATATTGCAAAAACCTTCAAAACCCGAATGAGTTGGTACATCCATTTAAATTATATCAACTGGCAGCTATGTCTAATTCGGTCCAATCATAATCATTAACATTAATTATAAAAATAAATCTTTTCAAGTTCGTCGACAATCATGTCGGTCATTTCCTAAAACTTTAACAAATCAATCGACATAGCGAAATACAAAGGGTAATAATAATCAGGAACACATATTTTTCCCGGCGTCACCCTTTAACAAATCAATCGACATAGCTAAATACAATGGGTAGCAATAATAAAGAACACAGATTTTTCTCGGCGTCGACAAATACATATAATAATTATCCAATAACTACATCCAACAACATATATTATAAGAAACCCACAATACAACATAACTACATTGAAAAGCAAGATATATATACAGAATCCTTAACAACAAATAACGTTAAACTACATTGATAAAACTTATAAACAACAAAGAATCAAACTAAGTTAAAAGATTTATAAAACTAAACTAAAATCCATTAATTTACAAAGAATCTAAGCTAACTAAAATAATGTACATATATAACTACAATAATATACATATATAACTACAATGTTTTATAAAACAAAATGTAAATCATCAGGCAGAGGTCGACGTTGCTGATGTGGTGTCTCTGAACTGGTTCTCTATCATCCCCGTTCGCCAGCTTGCTAAGCATCCAACTACCTCTATACATAATATATAGATTCTTATTCAATATCCGTGCAACACTCTGAGATTTCAGCACGACATTAGAAGGATGATGATGTCTATTATCATAACTTCCATCAGCATCAACTCTAGTTGTCTGCATTTCAAAGCCAAGACAAATCATATAATCATACCCTTTTCTTCATGTTTGTATCCAACATCTCTATTAAGTCATATGCGATATAGAGCAATACTATATAATTAATAGAGATGTTGGATATAAACATAAAGAAAAAAAGGGTTGGTTATATGATTTGTCAAACTTTGAAATGCAAAAAAATAGGGTTGATGTTGGATGTCATTATAATAGACATCCTTATCCTTCTAATGTAGTGTTGAAATCTCAAAATTTTGTACAAATATTGATTGAGAATCTATATACTATAATTACAAGTCATGCAAAATATTTACCTAAGTAATGATCATGGGCATGGGGAAAACTGAGCATCCCCATGTTGGACATATGCAAACGTTGTGACGCCCCCAAAATAGTCCACACAACCTGTTTTGAGTCGCCAAAATACATCACTACAAACACAAATTCTCTTACTTAAAATTATTACCATGTCATATATAGTACGACAATATCCACACTCAAATTATTATAATGTCGTATAAAATAAAGCAACAAATATTCCAAGTCCACAAAGAAACACGAAAGGATTTATGCCCTCCTCATTCTAATGGGATGCATTTTTGACGCTTCCAAATTTGGTTTCGCATCACCCTATTTGGTTCACCAAAATCAATTATTAAATGACGTATAAAATACGACACATACGTTCTAAGTCCTCAATACAATTATTTCCACACTGTTTTATAATGTATTGAAAAGCTTCAACAATCTCGAACCATCACTCTATTCTCTTGCTATCCCCGTTAGACCCAACTACACTCTTATTACCTGAAAGAAATTGTGAAGCAAAAGGGTGAGCACAAATAGCCTAGTAAAGAGTATCATGACTAAGATAATTAAGTTATCAATAGCCTTCATCAGTAATAAATCAAATATTTAGAACATATGGTAGATGATAAAAGTTTTCAAACATAATTGCAACGGAATCAACAATCCATTAGAAGAGTTAAGTAGAGCATAATGTCTACGATCTTCTCCAAATTAAAAGTCCATCAATATTTTATCCGTGTAACATCAATCAATATTTCTTCGTGGCACCCAAGACAAAGAGAACTTTCTCCTCCTATCTTTACCTGAAACACCAAAGATCACGGTTATACCAATTCATAATTCATGTTCATAATCATGCTAATAAATTCATCTTTGCATTACGGGCCAAAGATATTCATTTGTAATACCAATGGTCATGATTATACTAGTCTACAGCCTTTAGTCATAATCATGCTAGTCAATTTATCTTTTCACTACGGGCCAAAGATATTCATTTGTATCACTAGTAGTCATGATCATGCCAGTCAACAATCTATTTTTGCACTACGGGCCAAATATATTCATTTGTATCACCAGTGGTGATGATCATGCCAGTCAACAGTCCATCTTTTTGCTACGGGCCAAAGAGAACTCTCGCCACAAGAATTTATCTGTAACACCAAAGGTTATGATTATACCAATAAATAATTCATGGTCATAACCATACCAATCAATAGTTCATCTTTGCATTACGGGCCAAAGATAACTTTTCAATACAAAATTAAGTCTGAGGATGATGACAATGATATAAAGGATGAATAGAAATAATAAGATTAATAAGATCAAGAATAAACATTAAATATTTATAATTTAATTTATCCAGAGTTTAAGAATGTCCAAATTATCAACATGATGGCCAAAACGTGGATTCAAATTCAAGAATGATATTCAAGATTTACATTTCAAAGATAACGATTAAAACTCAATAAAAATTTAGGTAAATGAAATGATACTAGATGAAGCTCAAACCTCCAAGGTATTTTTAATCATTTCAGGAATTATAGAAGCAATACTTACCATAGTAAGTTCAGATTTAGGAGTATGAAAGAAAGTGATATCCCTTTACCTTAACATGTGACTAGATTCTGCATTCTATGAAATTGATCAACTTGAACAATGCTTGCACTTCTTATCAATACTTGGAGTAACCTTACACTCAAAAGAAATACTCACAATATTATACTTACAATTTTGTAGTAGAAGAATTTTATATTTTTGGTATAGTCATGTTGTGTGTTTAGTTGCTCAACCGAGCAACCTATTTATACTGAAAATTGAGGAAACAATTAGCACACACGTTTTGACAAAATAACCAAAGGAGCTATATAAAATAATGGCAGTAGAATTTGTGGTCTCACGGAGAAAATTAAATCAACTTGTACACATTTTAACAAAATTTGTTTTAATAATAGACACTACAAAAAAAGGCCTAACAGCGACCAACACTTTCAGCGACCGCTGTTTCTGGTCGCTGTAATGTGTACTAGCAACCGCCATTGGTGACCGTTATTAAATGTAGTAGCTATATCCTATTAGCGACCGCCTGCGATCGCTGAACGGTCATTGATATAATTTTACAGCCCAAAAATTAGCGTGAAGTGTTTGCAAGGAGATTCTTTGCGACCAATCACTATCAGCCACGCAGTCGCTAAAACTGCCACATCATTAAAATTTAGCGACCGCATACGATCGCTAATCATTTTTACTACAATTAAATCAGGCATTCACTCGAGATCAGCTGCAGAAGAAAAAAAAAAGAAAAAGAGTATGGAGAAGAGAATAGGGAGAAGAGAGCTGCCGCCGCCGCCAGCCGCCGTCGCTGCATTAGGTATTTGTTTTCTTTCTTTTTACACTAATAATGTTACAATGAATCTAAATTAGGTAAATTGATTTTGAATCTGATTATTCATGCACTACTTTGGCATATATGAATCTGATTATGTTTGGGTAAACTAATTTTAGTACTTGAACTCATACTAAAATTGATCTGGGTAATTTGATTTGGTTTATAAGTTATGATTTGAGTAAAATTGATTTGGGTAATCCGATTATGATTCTTATTTATCAGTTTAATGAGTGAATTTGGGCAATCTTATTTACTTTTAGGAGTGTAAATATGTGTATAATGTATCGAGTCTGTATTTATTGCGCCTGTATGCAATTAGAGAGAGTTGTTAACCAAAATAATTGAGAGGTCATTAGGTGGTGTTATAGATTAGTTGAGTTCTAAGGGTAATCCGTGTGATGTAAAATAGTAGTGGGGTATGGTGCATTTTCAAAATCATATCCATTTTGGGTCCAAAAGTAATGGACGGCTTTGTGAAGAGTATGTAAAAAAAAAAGTCGGATACTGTAGTTGTCTGTGTAGTGTTTTCGTGTTGTAAATATATATCTTTATATATTCAAGGTGTTTTATACTTGTTTGTTGACGGGTGCATTCTTTATTTAGAGAGATGTAAATTTCAGTGCTAGTAATACCTTTCCAACCCAATACTTACATGTGTATTACTACGTATGCATTGCGCTTGGAATGGTATCATTTCCCTTTGTTCGTTTTCTTTTGGATGGCAAAGTGGGGTGATGTAATGATCCTGGCATCCTGCTTGTTTGCCACAGGAAAATGAGTAATGATCTTTTGCTTGTTCCTGGCGAAAAGGCTTAGTTAGGTGTTACAACTTTTAGTTTTTGTTTAGTGTTGATTACTTTTTAATGCAGTTGTTGCAATTGGATTGGATATGCAGACTAGGGTTTGTACCTGTAGTAGATATGAGGGATCATTTTAAAAAGGTTGGAGCTATGAGTGCTAATGATTTTTATTTTTATTTTAGAAAGGAAAGACTACGAAAACAATGAGTCATATCCCAGTCTAGTTGATTCTATCAATCCTTCATTCTATATACGAATTCTATCCATAGAAAAAACTTGAATTAGTTTTACTTGAGCTGTACAACAAGGAGAAAACAGTCATTATGTTTTTATCTGTGCTAGATTGAATCGGTCAAAACTGATGTTTTTAAAATCAATTAGATTGACTAAAAATTATTGGCATCAGAACATTGTAGACAGCTGAAGATATTTGGAATTTGAAGGGCATCAAGGAGATTCCTCTTTTACTTATTAGGTCATTAATTTGCAAATGGAAGTTGATCACTTCAACGAAATTGTTGTATAGGTTGACAAAAATGGGGAGTTTGATAGTGCGACAAACAAATAAGTAGAGATATTATTTCTTCACCAACAAAACTTCAATCCTCTATAGTTCCAATTTCCTTCTGTTGGAGAGGTACAACAAATTTAATACAAAACAAGCAGATGATTAAAAGGGAAATTTGAAATGCAGATGTTTTTGAGCCGGAACAGTACAAATCAACAAACAAACATATCATCAAACAAATCCAAACCAAAAGCAATAAATTGGTAAACAAGAAAACTCAAATATTCCAAACTCCATCTCATCTCATCTCATCTAGATTAATTTAAAGAAGATAAAAAAGAAAAGAAAAGAAAGCTAGAGAGAAAGGAAACCTTCCTTGATAAGAAGAGCAAACATTAGAACAAAGAGGCCAAGGGTGATGCATTGTGTTGGAGACACCACTATTTTAATGGTTGGGTTTCAGTTTTATCAATTCTTATTGCAATTGATTATGATTTCGAGATGGCGACACATATTTTGTGGTTTTTAAAATAGTTTAGTGTATCCCGAGGCACCGAGATGGATATATAACGCAGTTTAAAATATGAATAACGTGTATATCCATTCGAAGCATACTAAAAGCTATAAAAGCAATATGTAAACATAAGTTTACATATATATATATGGATAATATATACGTGTTATGGGAATACGTGGACATTAATGAAAGTTATCCCAAAACTATATCTCGAAACTGAATAGTTTTCGAAATGCAAAGCGACGTTTATTAAAACAAAGTTAAAAACTCAATGTTTGACATGAGTAAGCTATGTATAGGTATAAGACCTATAAATAGTATATGTCTATCTACAAGCTAAGCAAAAGCATAGATATAAGGATTAATTTTGCATTACGGGTAAAGTGTATCTGCAAAAGCATAGATATACGTTATGAATACATGAAATTGGAAAAATACTGATATGTGGACATGTTAAGCATGGAAAGATATTATAAATGTAAAACAAAGTCCAAGTTACTCGCGAAAATGAAGTTAAGCTATATATACGCAAAGAAAGGCCTAAATGCACTATATAATTGTGAATTTATATATGGATGCATAGTAAGCCTATAAATGCCTTATAAAATGTTTATAAACTATAAAAGCAATGTTATGACGTTTAAAAAGCTATATTAACACTTTTTGCAAGTTTATGACTATATTACGACAAAACCTCAAAGATTCTAACAAGTATGCTCAACTAATTAGCTAACAAGTATGCTCATGTCATATGCTTACAAGTATGCTCAAGTTATATGCTTACAAGTATGCTTAAATATGTTAATCACATGCTTATAAGTATGCTTAGATAGCCTGACCATGCTATACATTAATAAGCTCGCGTTGTCTGTAGTAGGTACCGTGGTATCATGAACCTCTATTCAGACCATAGTTGGATGAGACGACGAAAGTTAAGATGCCCTTGTTTGAAGTGTAAGAATGTAAATCATATGGACAGAGACATGGTAAACTATCATTTACTTATTTTTGGGTTCATAAAAATTATAAAAAATGCTGGTGGGCACATGGGCAGAGAAGAGATGGTGGCATCACAGAAGTACACAATCTGGGCAGCAGTAGTCATCGTATGAATAAAATGGTTCATGATATTGCAGGGCCAGATTTTGATTGGGAATAAGGCAGAGAGCAACCTAAGAATTCTTATGCCAAAGCCTTCTTTAAGTTGTTAGACGAGGGTAGCGAGCCATTATGGCATAGTTGCACCAAACACACTATATTGTCGGTAGTGGCGACATTACTTAATATCAAGGCTGATCACAACATGAGCCATGAGTGTTTTGAGTTGCTCTTGAAGGCCATTAAAAGTATATTGCCTGACGGTGGGAAATTACCTGATAACTATTACTATTATAAGAAAATGGTAAAGAAGTTGGGTCTTGGATACTAAAAGATCGATGCATGTCTCAACGATTGCATGCTGTTTTATATGGAAAATGAACAGATGACAAGGTGCACGTTTTGCAGTCATGATCAGTTTAGGCCTAATAAAGAGGGTGTGACTAAAAAAATCAACTATACCGTTTAAGATTTTAAGGTATTTTCCAATTACACATCGGCTAAAAAAATTGTACATATCTTCAAGAACAACTGAACATATGAGTTGGCATGCGAAATCTCCAGCTAAAGATGGAGAACAAAATCATCCCACAGATGGGCAGGCTTGGAAAGATTTCAACTTAGCATATCCTGGGTTTGCATTGGAACCTAGAAATGTGAGGCTTGGATTGTCCACCGATGGTTTCAACCCGTTTGGCCACTTAGCTGTTCCGTACTTATGTTGGCATGTGATTGTTATTCCGTACAATTTGCCTCCTTGGATGTGTATAAAACAACCATACTTGTTTCTTTCTCTCGTGGTTCCTGGCCCTAAAAGTCCTGGAAAAAATATAGATGTTTACTTGAGACCTCTTATAGACGAGTTGAAGGTATTGTGGGAGGATGGAGTACAGATTGGGATGTTGTAACGAAAACAAATTTCAACCTTAGGGCAGCTGTTATGTGGACTGTAAATAACTTCCCAGATTATGGTATGTTAGTTGGATGGAGTACACACGTGAAGTTGGCTTGTCCGTATTGTATGGAGCATACAAAGTCTTTCAATCTATCAAAAGTTCGAAAGCCTTGCTGGTTTGACTGTCATCGTCGGTTCTTGCCGGTAGATCACCCGTTTCGAAGAAATAGAGAGCACTTTGAGAAAGGGAAAGTAGACAATGATATGCTTGCATCGCGATTATCGAGAACGAAGATGTGAGACCGTGTGATAAGATTACCGATCATCCCATTTGGTAAGATTGATGCCACAAACATAATCAATGGGTTTGGCGAATCTCATAACTGGGTTCAGAGAAGCATCTTTTGGGAACTGCCTTATTGGTCTACAAATTTGATTCGTCATCATCTAGATGTGATGCATATTGAGAAGAATGTGTTTGACAATATGTTTAACACCGTGATGAATGTTATGGGGAAGACAAAAGATAATGATAAGGCAGGGTTGGACATGTAAGATATTTGTAAGCGTCCTGGATTAGAACTTTATGAATCTCCTAATGGTAAGATGGTCAAACCGCATGCATGGTACACATTGTCCAAAAAGCAAGTTGAAGATGTGTGCACATGGGTTAAGTCTCTGAAACTACTAGTTGGATATGCGTCAAACATTTTAAGGTGTGTTACAGGTGGGAAATTAAAAGGGATGAAGAGTCATTACTGTCATGTGTTCATGGAGAGACTCATACCTATAACATTTCATGATCTGCTTGATAAACCAATATGGGATGCTTTGACGGATCTTAGTCGTTTCTTTAGAGACTTATGTTCAAAAACATTAAATGAGAAGAACATATCCGTACTTGAGAAGAACATCATAGAGATCACGTGTAAACTTGGAAAAATATTCCCACCTGGTTTTTTTTTACTCCATGGAGCATTTGCAAATCCATCTTCCCTATGAAGCTCGTGTTGGGGGTCCAGTTCAATATAGATGAATGTACCCTTTCGAGAGGGTGATGGGAAACCTTAAGAGGAAGGTCAAGAATAGAGCTTATGTCGAGGGGTCGATATGTGAGGCATACAGTTTCGATGAGATATCTACGTTTGTCACAGACTATTTTTTGAACGAAGTCTTGACAAAGGCCAATCAAGTCTCGAGACATGATGATGGGACAATGTTGAACTAAATGGTCGGCTTTATGTATTTGGTCTATCGGGTTGCGATTATGGAAAAGGGAAACGCATATTCCTCTCTAAGCAAGAATTACATGTTGCACATACTTACATTCTTCTTAATTGCGAGGAGATTGACAAACTTGTGAGGTACACATGTAAACTTCATATTTATCCCTTAACTTTCAATGACATGTAATATACATTCCAATATGTTAATTTTTATAACATTGTATAGATCATACGATGACGAGTTAAAAGCAAAGCATCCCGGTATAATAGATAAAGATATTCAAATCAGTCGTGCTAAAAAATTTGCACTTTGGCTAAAGGAAAAAGTAAGTTAAGTTACTTAAGTATTAACTATGACTTCATTTAATAGGATAGAATTTTTGTAGGCTTTTACTGAGGGAACGATTTCGGCTAACGTACAAGTCTTAGCAATGGGACCAGACAGGGACCATGTCAGCCGTAATGGTTATAAAATAAATAGTTGTGAATTTCATACAAAGGCATATGGTCACGGTAAAACACTGGAGTGTATGTCCAAGGAGATTGTTAAAATGAGCTTGGTCGTGCCTTTTATGGGGAGTTGGAGGAAATCATAGAGTTATCGTATAAGGGCACTTACGGGGGTCAGATTAACTTGTTCAAGTGTCGTCGATTTGATTCAGAAAAAAGGATACGTGTTGACAGACATGGAATCATCGATATTAACCTCCATAGGTCCGCGTTCGCTAATGAACCATTTGTGTTACCAACTCAAACAGTATAAGTATACTACACTCCTAGTCCTGTTAGGAAAAGGGATATACCACCTGCAGATTGGCAAGTTATAATTCATACTCTCTCGCGCAGTCGTGTAGAAGTAGTAGACGAGGAGATCTACCAAGAGGAGATGCTTCATAAACCTACTATAATAAATGTGGAGAACGACAATGAAATAATCAGTTAGAGGGTGGAGATGAACCTAATGAATTGGATTATGTGTCAATACTTGTGCCAGATGACATTGATACTGAGGAGGAAGAGTTACTGACTGACACTAACACTGAATTTGAAGCAGATGATGGTTATGAATCTGCAATACATATACAAGATGATTCTGACTTAGACATTGATTAAAAAAATAAAATGTATGTTTAGTATTATATGTTCTTTATATCATTGTCATGTTTATGTACTTAACTATTTAATGCAATTTCCTGTCATTATTGTCATTTTATATTCATATATGCATGTAATCAAATATAACCCATAATAACATCTTGAAATTTGTAAAATATAGATGGCTTCTGAAGCAGCGCAAAAAAAAGCGCGACTTGGGTAGGGGTCCTAATCATGTGCCAAAGGCCCCTGCTAATCCGGATGACTGGATTCTCATACAGATTTGTCCTCCTCCGGACAGCACGTACGTTCGCATCATTTATATATAAGGATTTTAGATTTCCATTGTTGCATATATATACTAATGTAAATTATTTTAAATATTATAATAAATCTATTTATCTTTAATGTAAATTATTGTATATTGTAGTGATTTTTCAGATAAGAAGATAGTCAAGTGCATTTCACAGTTATACTTATAGAACTGGCCGACAACTGTGATTATGTGGGCGAGCACATCTATCGCCCACAAGGATGCAGTTTGGGCTGAATTTCAAGTAGATTTTTTTTAATTCTGACAGATAATATAATTAATAAACTATTATTGTTTAGTAGTATTGGATTATATGTTAATAACACCATTTTAATATTATTATTGTTGTTTTATTTGCAGAAAAGGTATAGATGGGACGATGCGTAGGCTTCAGTGATACAGACACTGTTCTGGTAGAAGTGTGTCGTCCGCACCAATGATAACTTGAACAAAGAACGACAAAAAGCCCTACATAATGCATCGATTGACCATCCAAGGCAGGAAGAGGAGTATATGCAACAGCATAGCCCCTGGTGGTGCACCCAGTCCATATGGGCTGAGATGTGTGTCCAATGAAGAGCTGAGAGGTGGGTCAAAAGACGCAAGACTGCCGCCACTAACAGGGCCTAGAGTGTATCTGATGGCGAAAAAGCAAAAAGAACCTACAAGGGCGGCAGTATATCACAGTTGCAACATATTACTGCCAGGATACGTATAAATAGTAAACTTGTGAATTTGATAGAATAATTTTAATATGTTTACAATCATGGTTTGTAGAATATCACATGTTTACTTAGTAATATGGGAGTATATTTTGTATAGGAGTCTCCGTCTCAAGGTCAGCTTATCCATTGGCTGAATGTGTATGTAGCCACTCGTGATGGTTGTCCTGATGCTATCCAGATAGTGGTAATAAGTTTTGACAACTTTGATGTTATTTATCAAGTTTACTTTATTATTTAGAATTTAATATTTATTTTTAACTATTTAATTGTTAACCTGCTGACATAATACTTATAAGAGCTTATTAAACGAGCGTTATCCTGCAGGCACCCCACGTCCGGTGATTGCTCAAGAATTGTGGGAGAGGGCGTCAGTTGTGAAGAAGAACTACGTCAAAGGCCAAAGAAAACGAAGACGCCCAACCATCAGTGGCACAGGCAGCTCGGCTACCTAGTCTACACAGTCATCGACCCATCTAGCTCATCATACTCTTGCTGATTGTGTGAGAGCGATCTGTCGAGATCGTGATCTTCTTCGTATACTAGGCGGGCATCTGGCAGCTTTGAGTCCTGATGAGTTAACTGCTGCAGTGGCGGCAGCAGCATCACAACATGAGGATGGCGACGAGGAAATCTTAGTATTTATTATAATCAAATTAGTCACTTATATATATATACATATATTGTTGTGTTTAATTTTTTGTATATTGTCGTAATACCAGTATCAACATATATACTATATGTGTAACTTGTTTAATTATTTTGTTAATTACAGGGTGATCAATTTGAAACTAATTTGGACGATGATGCATGACGACCGAACTAGGCTTGTTTTCTAAATATTTATAACCCTTGTACTTTTATATTCATTCTTTGGATGACTGTATGTTACTTAAAGAATAGATTTGTATATATTTCTTCAGTTCATATTGATTTTTTTAATGTTTATATAGTTTATACTATGTTGGTTTATGTGTTGGTATATGGATGGATGTTTATATTATTGTGCATGTGTTGGGATATATAAAACTTGGTTGGAAGTTTATATATACTGCCTGTTGTGTGTTAGGATATAAAGAAGGTACAAAACAGGTACAGTTTTTTAAGAAATTTAGAAAACGGGAATTTTTTAAAAAAATTTAAACATCAGTGACCGGATGCGGTCGCTGATACCTATTAGCGACCGCTATTTGGATCAGGGTGTTAACGACCACGCAGATCGCTACTGGCGGTCGCTAACACGTGGCCCAAGTTAGCCTTCGGCCCTGAATCATGTTGACTCAGCTTAGCGACGGCCCCAGTCGCTACTATCGGTCGTAGATAAGGAGGTCACTACTAGTAGTCGCTGATGTGCAGTCCAGCGATAAGATTTTATGCGACGACTATCAGCGACTGCAATCGGTCGTAAATGGCTATTAGCGACCGCTATCGGTCGCTGATATGCAGTCGCAGCTAGGCCTTTTTCTTGTAATGAGAGTTGTGGTCCATACTACTTTAGAAAAAGTAGAGTGTCAGCAAGTCCTGCCAAACTTACTTTTGTAAAAAAAAAATTAATTGAGCAAGCATCTACTTATCATACTTACCTTTAATCAACACCTTTATTCATCAATTATTTACACATTTTTAATCTTTTAACAATTATTCACAATCATTATTATAGACTCACAATACTGTCAACTGGTCTTATAATATCATAGTTGTTATTTATTAACATATGTAATAAATAATTACATGCATGATAGGGAAAAAATAAATGCATGATCTCCAAAAAATTTGGAGGCCTCAGTGGTGTCTTCATCGGCACAACTCAGCTTACCTCCGAATAAATTCAAGGCTCAACTTATCTCCGAATAAATCCAGGGTGTGAGACCACTTAAGCATAGAGGAGTTTACCAGGACTCGAACCCACGTTATTGGGGATTTATGTCCGGCTTCCCACCACTAATCCACCACCTAAAGTGATGATAAAATACAATAATATAAATATATATATATTTATTAAATCAACACCTTACTATAAACAATTTAAATTCTATTAAAAGTCGGGGTCACCAAAACATATTCATCTTAAATAAAATATAAACCAACTAATAATTCATAATTCATTCAAGGTGTCTTTATTTATCGCATTAAATCATTATTCATATTCAAAACTTATAAGTGAATAACAAAACTTAAGAAACCCATATATAACAATTTATTTTTAAAATATCGGTCCACTATTATGGTATTATCACCATTAACTAAAACTTATTTGTCAAATTAATTAATTTTAATAGCAACTAGACTTCAAATACTACAATTTAGCCTCAAGAACCACTCAAATTGGAATTAAAATCATTAAGTTATATATTTTTAAACATTACAGCATGTTGCTGAAAATTCTGCTACAACAATTCTAAATCAGTCACCTCTTAAAATTCATAACAAATCATATGTTAATTTTTAACGGTTCAAAATTAGTGAACATATTCTCAACTTATATATACATAACATATACAAAAATTTTAACGATTCAACGATGGATCAAGAGATATAACTCAAGCAATAAAGCTTACAAAATTGATTTCCTAGATTTTGGCAGAATATAAGTCCTTCGGACCAGTTTCATTCAAACAGTCACCATGAACAATCCACAAAGAATTTTTGCGTGATTTTTATTTTTTGTTTAGCTTACTTTCAGAGTTTTCTTTTGATACAAGGCTCGTCTCCTAACTCATTATACACAAAGAGTTATAGATTTTACAAAATCAAATAGTAAACTAATTTTTTTGAAATTTTCATATTTCATTTTTCATTTGATTTCTTGGGTTCTCTTATTTAATTCATGTTTATGCTAGTTTAATCTATCAAAAACAAAAATAAATAGTTCATATCCATATAAAATCCATAAAAATTTAAAATTCATATATGAAAATCAAATGATTAGACAAAGGTTTAGAAACTACCTTCATAAGAATTTTCTTTCTTCTTCTTCTTCTTCTTCTTAATATTATTATTATCTTCTTTCTCTCCCTTTTCTCTCTTCTTTTTCCAGCAGCCTCCCTCTCTATCCCTCTCTCCCCTTGTGGTTGCCGACATAAGAGTGAAATGGGAGTGGGTGGAGTTCATTTCTTCTTTTTGACTTTTCTTTTTTTATTTTCCTCTTCCTTTTCTTTTTTGTCTTTTCTTTTTATAAAAAAAAATTCAACACTTTCCTCTTCTTCTTATCAGATTTTAGCCGCCCATGTGGCCCAACTTTTCTCCAAAAAATTAATTCATCCACTTTTATTAACTCACTTATCCATTTAATTATTCGTTTGATCATTTATCAATTTAAAATTTTAAAGTTTTAGCATAATAATCATAAATTAAATTAAACTTTTATTTCATAAAAGTTGGGGTCTTACAAACGCTATCTATGTGTGGATCTCGGGGGTTACCTTTTTTTCAAAAGTCGAATGGAGGGCCAAAAGCCTTTGTGAGTAGTCGAGAGCTGACTCAGCAGTGGATCAAAAGCCTCCGTGTGTAGGGTAAACAATGTTATGTTTTGACCTTGCACCTCTCATTAACTCCTGGATGATATTTTCGCTAAGTATTTAATCATTTTCATCACTAATCATTCAACCTACTTTTAAGGGCGGACCTATGCTTGGGCAGCATAAGCGCCTGCCTATGCTGAGATTTTTTTTAATAGGTATAGGGGAGGAGCAGATATGTAATTTAATAAACTTAAAGGGGGCAGATTAATGGAAGAGTTATACTTAGAGGAGACAAACTATATATATATATTACTCTAAATTTTAAAATTTAAATGAATATGTTTTGTAGCTTTCATTTGAACTGCAAATCTGCTAATCTACTTTCCGTTTGCTAATGAAGAAGTAGGTATGAGATAATCAGACACATATATTTTATATTAAAATATTTTAATTTGATTTTAAAAAGTTAAAATTGAAAAAAAAATATTTTATTGTTTCAATGAGATGAAGTAGTTTTAGATGAAATGTACTACTCCCTCTGTCCCCATAAAGGATGGCTAACACTTTGTTTCTGAGTTTTAAAATGGACAGAAAAGAATAGAAATGGACAGAAAATTTAAGTTTTCTTTCCAATTTCTATGTTTCTGAGTTTTTTAATAAACGAAAAAGAAAAAAAATGGATAGAAAATTTGGTTACTTTTCCTGCCAAAGTTTTTCGTCCAAAATTGGCCTGATTTGGACGGAAAAAAAATTAGAATAATTAATATTTTTATAATTCCCATATTATCCCCAACTTTAAATATAATAAATTTTAAATTACAACTCATGTCCCCAATTTGTTTTATCTACTAAACCTAAGCTGAAAAGAAAAATAGACTTCTTGGCGCGAACGACTTCTTTGTTGTCGCAAACGAATTCTCAGACCGCCGCAAACGATTTAGGTGCATGTCTTTGCTTATTTGTTTTACCTTCTCTTGAATATCGTCTTTTTGTTGCAATTTCCTTGTAAAGAATTCATATGGAGTATAAGTTATGATTGGTGTAATGATTCCCCTTTTCTGAATCTTAAATAGTAGATTGCAATTAAATATGCTATTATCAGTGACTTGAATATTTTTTGCAAATATGTTATTTAAATGATTTACGGTGTACATATTTAAAATAGGACATTTTAGATATTTTATTGTAGTTATAATTGTTATGCCTATCAAACCATATTTCATACTAATTTATTACTATTTGATTGTCTCTAAATAGATAATCTATTCGATTGAATTTCTTGAAGAATTTAATGAATAATCTCCGATAGTATTAATAATATAGATTATGTTTGATGACTTTTGGATATGGTATGACAATGACTTTGTAGAAGTAATTTTTGTTTAACATTTGTTTGGATATTTGTATTTGATTATGAAATTTTTTTCTTTGATTAAATTTATCTTGCATATTTTTATTTATGGTTCAATGGTTATAATTAATAGAAGTGTAAATTTGTAAAATTGATATTTTTCTTTTCTTTTCATTGGAACTCTAAAACGCAAGAAAAGAAATTTGTTATTCTTTTCTATTAAAATCTGAGAAACAACACAAAGGAAAGTTTCAAGTTTTCTATTCTTTTCTTTTATGTTCTAATTTAAGTTTTTTATTCTTTTCTATTCCGTCCAAAACTCAGAAACAGAGTGTCAATGTATAATTTTTTTTGTTTACAAAAAATGTGAGATAAAATATATAAAGTGAATGGTACACATGTTATTTAGTAGGGTCTATTAATATAAAAAAAATAAAAGTATTCATCACTTCATATAATCTTGTAGGACCACTAAGGATAAATTTAGAATTTTTTTATTCTCTTTCCTCTACTTTTATTTTTCTTAATATGTGTGCAAATTATATTTTGCTCATCTTTTTGGGGACGGAGGGAGTAGTTTATAACTTTGATATTTGGGACTTTTTTCACTTCAATCATCGTTTAAAGATTATTTGTGCTATTCATTAGTTATTTTTGTGATTGACCTTTTTTAAAAAAACTATTTGATTAATTTGTTTTAAAGGATTAAGAAAGGAAGAATATTGTGGCAGTGCAGAGGTTCCTTTAAATTGATTAGTTTTTCAACAATTAACTTGGCTAGTTGGCTCCCCCGTGATAAATTGCGTGGATTAAAAGTTATCGTCTACAAGTAACAAACTGAATATTAAGGACTAGCCATAAATCGGATAACAAATTCTTGTTGAAGATTCATAGCAATAGAGTGATTTGAAATTAATGTCATGCAAGTTGCATCTTTTAAGTTAATTATACTATTTATGCCGTTTGTTATGATTAATTTTTAAACCCATTGAGTTCTCACTTTTATAATATACATATTAACTCCATTTATTTAATTAACTATTGGATTTTAATTCATATTAAAATTTTGTGACTAAATAATTTACATTGCTATAGAAATTAATATGTTACCAAGTACATGCTGCTGCAAATCAATTAGCAATTTTTGTTTCTACATCAAAATAAGCCACTAATTTTTCTTTTAAAAAAAATAGATAAAGACAGAAAATTGAAGAACCATATTTGTACATAAACCAAGCGAAACTCAAAGTGGTAATGAAGCCAGTGGCGAATCTATTAAGAGGGAAGAGTGGGCAGTGCTTATGTTTTGAGGGATATCTCCATACCTATCATCATATATCTCCATCTCTCTCACTCTCTCACCTCCATAGTTTAGCTTAGTTTAATTTCTCTTTAGCTTGTATATAGCTTTTGATTACAATATAGAGTAGGGAGAGGATTGGAATTCCATAGAGCTCAAGAGCATTTAGCAACATGGATTGGAAAGCTTGAATTGATTGGACTTTGTGGAGATAGAAGAAAGATTGACAGAGTTTATTCTTCTCTATTTATTTCCTTTGATTTTGTAATCTATAAATGCTGTATTTATTGCTACTAATGTTTAGTTTAATAGATACGAACTAATTATTAGCTCTTAGATTAAAATGGAACCCTTTGTTTATTTGAATTGATTATCTTATCTCTTTGGTTGACACCATATGGATTGGTTCAATATATTTGTGCTTAATGATTATTGCTAAGGATTTAGTGATTAACTTGGTAATCTATAAGAAATTCGAAAATGGATTGTAGATGTATACCTTGATATGTTGGCATGTGATTATGATTTGTCAATATGATTAGAATGCATAATTTGTGTATAGGACAGGAATATACATGTGCGCCATGTGTGACCTGATTGATAACATGTGCTTTAATTCTTTGTCTATGGTTAATTCGCATAGGAATGTGTCAGATTATTATCTAGCTTGGATGTTCTTTTCTGTTCTATTCCCTTTAGGGTGGATCTAGAGATGATAGGTTTATGCATACCTCGGAAGAGGCGTATGAGCACTTATGAGTTCTCGGTTGACAATCTGTCGTGACCACTATGACTAAAGAGAGAAAGTTAGGATGTTTGGTGAAGCATAGCACACCAAGTGTTTGACAAAATGCTAGTGTGGGGTGAAGTTATGATCTTAGCTTATAGTGCCTTAGATACTAATCGTTATCAATTTACTAGCTTTGATAATTAGATTTAACTAGATTAATTAGACATCTTTTATTTAACTGTTTGAATAAGACTTAAGCGATACAAAGTCGGTACTTGGTAAATATTAGCAATAGTTCATTGTGGGTTCGACAACTCTCTCATCATTATATTACTTGTTAGACCTCGTATACTTGCGCGTGTTTTATTGATTGCGAAATCGACCAACATGGGGTGCTGGGCTCACTTAGCAAGCAGATTGGGCACGTAAGCGACAGAGTGCAGCATCGTGCAACAGAAGGCGGTAGTGTGGGGCGCTGGGTGAACTTGGTAGGTATATTGGGCACATGTAAGAAAAATGTAAGATCCAGAGGATTTATATTATGACTCCTCAAACACACCTGATGTCTGTTGGTGGCACATTGGAAATTTTCATAAAGTGCTACTATAGGGGAGGGTGGTTTGTGAAGTCCACCGGGGTCATGGATAGGCTGTCATGGCCAATGCATGGGACATGTTTGGGCATTATTGGGCTTCTCTAACAACAATGCTAATGACGGATAAGTGACTTGATTAGATCGAAGACCCATTCATCTGTTGGGCATAATTTGGGCAAGAACATTAAATGTGGGAAACATGTGGGTTATGTGTGCACAATAGCACGCGTGCTTTGCACCTTTGGAAGGCATTGATGGCAATGTTGGGAAATCGGTGTTTGAGATGGTGCAACATTTAGTGGCAAAGACAAAGGCTTGTCGGGCAAAGGCTTGGCAAATATCGGGCTATATTGTTGCATAGGCTCGGTGCTAGTCAGTGTTGGGCTATGTTGGGGAAAAGATAGCACCATATGTTGGGCTACGAGGAGTGCTAAACAAGGTTGAGCGTTGGGCTACGTGACAACATTATGTGTTAGGCTGTGCACAAGATAGTGCTTGACATGCTGGGCTGGGCAACATGAAAGGCTGATGCACATGGAGGCAAACAAAGTGGGCTGGAGTGCACAGTTAGTTTGGGTTGCGACCTGGACCAGAACAAGGAGCAATTGAGGTGTATTTTGGGGTGCCAAATTGCACAAGACATGGGGGCAGCGTGTCAGGGAGTGGACTGCAGTTAGGAACAACATGCAAAGCTGTTGCGGGCAAGTGCCAAATAGTGGGGAATGTGCTAGATAGCAGAGTTGGCAGTTATATGTGGTGGGTAAGCTGCCAAGCAGCAGTTGAGGGCAATTACCAGTTAGTGGGAACGTGGTCAAACATCAGGTTCCATGGCTGGGACCCAAAGAGGCGTGGCTTAGACTTGAAGACACCTGTTATGATAGTTATCAGTCATGGACAGTTTCGGGGAACTGATACCCATTTGTTGGCAGCACCTTAGCGATGCAAACCTTTTGGTAGTTGGGGTGTCTATTTTTCATCAGGTTATAAATAGCCAGTGCAAGGTGCAAGAAATTAGTATGGTGTAGAAACATTAGAAGAAGTAGGCTAGAGTGTAGAAAATAGTGATTGCTTGGTGCATCCTCTGAGTTTTGTAAGCCTTTGGGCGAATTCCTAGTTTATTGAGAGTGCAATAAAAAGTTATGCGTTTTAGCCTGTAAATTAGTGTGTTGTCCATTGTTTGCTTACATACAACTTGTGTTCCAATCAGTAGACATACAATAGTGGGGGGGGGTGTGTTGTTGGTCCAAAATAGTGCGACAGACTGCATTGTAGGGTTGGTTGACTGGTTGTGGGAGAAAATTAGGCCATCAAAGGGCCAAGTTTTGGTGAAAATTTGGGAATAGATTTTGGCCCCTGTGACAATTTGCAAGGTGCAGGAGCAACATTAGTTGGCATCAACATGGTATTACGTAACTTATCACTCAACTCATTGTGAAGAAAGCATTAATTGTCTTGGCTTTCTTCACAATCCCGCTCCGCAACCGCATTTTAGAACATTTATAAGTTCTTCCCTCTCCACTTCATCTTTCCACTTAAAAGTATTATAGCATTTATCATGTAAAAAAATAAAGCTCATAAATTACAGTACTGAACTTTATTATACGAATTACCAATGCTGAGCAACTAATTAATCGGACAACTGTAGAACTTGCGATTAGGATTCTTTGATGTTCTAGAGATCTTGAGCGGGCAATGAATACCGCAACGAGGGCAAAGAAAGGAAGGTGGAGAATACTGTAAGTCGTCGTGTCGCATAAAGAGTTGACCAAAACCTATAAAGTGTGGCGAAGGATTACAGTATTTTGCACCTTATTTTCTTTGCACTTGTTGTGGTATTCGTTGCCCGCTCAAGACCTCTGAAACATCTAAGAATCCTAATCGCAAGTTCATATATACTTCAGTGTAATTTATTAGCTTTATGGTTTTAAATGATAAAAGCTATAATACTTTTAGTAGGGAGATTATGTGGAGAGGGGAGAACATATAAATGTCCCAAAATGTGGTTGCGGGACGGGATTGTGAAGAAAGCCAAGGCAGTTAATGCTTTCTTCACAATGAGTTTGGTGATAAGTTACCTAATACTATATTGATGCCAATTTATTTTGCTCCTACACCTTGCAACTGTTCTCGAACAACCCCTTGCTAGCTCAACTAAGGCGGTCATCATATTTGCAGGGTTAATGGAAGGATATGAAAATTAAAGTCTATTTACTCTTTCATTGAAAAATCAAAGTCAATATCAAACTTTTTCAAATTTAAAGTTTATGTAAATTATTTTATTTTAGTTGAATATTTAAAAATTACTAAGAACTACTAGATTTTTGTTTTGAAAGAGATAAATCATAATGAATGATTAATGGTGGAAGTGATTAAATACTTATCGGATAAATCATCATTTTCTTAAAATGGGAGGTGCAAGTTCAAAACATGGCATTAGTCTACCAGGATTGGCAACCATAATTTCCCTTACGATAGTGTTTTGGTGATTTAAATGAATATAACATTGGATATAGAAAGGAATGTGTATGGTTCTAATTGATTATTGGTAATTTAAATGAATACAGAAGTTAATATATACAAAATAATATATATATATATATATATATATAATTGTAATTGATTGTAATTGTTGAGTTTATTGAAGATTGTGGCAAACTAAGCAACCTATTGAGTTTATTGAAGATTGAAGAGATAGTATTATTGAGTTTATTGAAGATTGTGGCAAACTAAGCAAATGCTACTTAGTTTATTTTACCAATAGAAAACTAAATAAATGTTACTTAGTTTATGAGAACTATTATTTGAATTTGGGGACTACTATTTGACATTCAGTACTCCTACTTGTCAAACGAGTCTTATGCATATTTTCAAAGTATAGTACATGCATAAACACTTATTCAAACCAAGTAAATTGTGAAAAACAAAGCAAATACTACTTAGTGTATTTTATCAAACTAAGCAAACTATATTTGGGGACTACTATTCAACATTCAGTCCTACTTGTCAAACGAGTTTCTAATTTATTTTATTTTATTTTATTTATTTATTTTATCTTATGTTAATTAATTAAATATAGTTAATTTTAATTTATTATTTGAATAGGGGACTACTTATTCAGTTTTTTTTTAATTATAGAAAACTAAGTAAATTCTATTTAGTCTATTATTTTATTTTATGTTAGTTTAATTAACTATAATTTATTTTATTTTATGTTATGTTATTTTATTTTATTTTAAGTTATTTTATTTTATTATATTTTAATTTATTTTTAAGGATATTTTATTTTATTTTTTATTATATTACATTATATAAATTTTTAAATTTTATATTTTAATAAATTTAATTTAATAATTTAAATTAAATTAACTTTAATTAAATTTAATTTATTAAATAAATTATTTATCTTATTAAATTTAATGTAATTTGTTAAATTAAGTTAAATTAAATATATTTTATTATGTTTAATTTGTTTATTTTGTATTATATTATATTATCTAATTTTTAAAATTTATTTTTTATTTTATTCTAATTTATTATTAATTTATAATATTTATTTATTAGATATGATTTAAGTTATTTCATGAAGTTTTATTTTTTTTTAAAATTTATTTATATTAAATTATATTAGATAATTTATTTATATTAAATTATATTAGATAATTTATTTTAATTAAATTATTTTAGTTTAGTAGTAAGAAACTAAGTAAATGCTACTTAGCTTCTTTTAATATTGAAAAACTAATTAAATAATATATAAATACATGCAGGGCCCACAAGTTTTGCAATTGAATAATTCTGACAGAAACTTCGTCAGAAATTCTGTCAGAAATATCAAATATACACATTCATGTACTATACCTAAACATAAGCTAAGCCAAATTGATACATTCCTTTATGTTCATACATTACATATCAAACCCAAATTTGCACAAATTAAACCCTAATTGAAGAATATGTATTTGCACAAATCAAACACTAATTACATCATACAATATAGTAAATATCAAACCCAAATTTCCAGCATATCAAACCCAAATTGAAGATTATTTAGCCTTAATTAATAACAAATTAAACCCTAAATTAAATATCAAAAATCCAAATTGAACTCTAATTCAGTCAAGATTCATCATTTTCATAACAAAACATATTAAACCCTAAATTAAACACAAATTCCAACATATTAGACAAACAAATTAAACCCAAAATCAGTTCATCATATAGTTCAACAGTGTGCAACGTAGAAAAGAAATATAAAAACATAAGCAAATATAGAACCCGAGTTTGGACTAATGATCGATCGAGAGAAGGTTTAGGGAAAGAAAAAATTCGAACGAAGGTGGGGAGGTGGGGAATGACCGGCGATGGGGAGGTGGGGAGGCGAACTGTGATGCCCCCAAAATAGGTTCAATACTCAACCCATTTTGAGTCGTCAAATACATGGTACAGAATTCAAATACAGTCTTTTATAACATACGGTCGTGTAAAATACGACCACACAAACTATGAGCTTCAATACAAATCGTATATAATACGAAATATAAAACACTCAAATTCATTCCTTATTCATTACAATTATTGTCCCACTATTTTATAGAATAGTGAGGACTTCTACAGATCTAACTCTGATCATCACACTGTTCCCCGACTAGGCCCCGCGATATTCTCATTTTCTGAAGAGAACAATGGAAGAAAAGGGTGAGCTCAACTAGCCCAGTAAATAATATTATGACTAAGATAATGAAAATAAATTATCGTTAGTCTTCAATAAATCAGATAAAATATTATGGACAACAAGTTTTAGACCAACAACTGCAGCGAAAATAACAATTCATTAGAAGAGTTAAGTAGAGAATGAAGTTTACTATCTTCTATGATTTAAAAGTCCATCATCAATATTTTATCCCTGTAACATCAATCAATATACATCTCGAACCAAATATTCATCTTTGCACTACGGGCCAAAGATATTCATTTGTATCACCAGTTGGTCATGTTCATCTCAACACCTATCCAACCAGTTGGTCATGTTCATCTCAACATCTGTCCATCTTTGCACTACGGGCTAAAAATATTCATCAGGTAATCATTCATCTTTGCACTAAATGCCAAATATATTCATCAAGTAATCATTCATCTTTGCACTACAGGCTAAAGATACTCAGTTATATCACCATTTAGGACTGAGGATGATGAAAAACAATATAAATAACGAATCTAGTGAGATAAATGACAAAAATTAGGGATTCGTAATTTAGTTTATCCAAGTTCAATAATACTTCGTAATAATCAATTGTGGAGCAAAATTCAAGAATGAAGATCAAAACTTGGATCCAATCAAAGATAAAAAAAATTATCGTGATTAGTAACTCGTGAATAGTAACTCATCATGAAAAGTTGTAATTTTCATAAAAAGTTCAGAAAATTATTCCGGTGAAATGATACTAGATGAAGCGTAAAACTCAAGAAATTTCTGATCATTTCAGGAATTATAGAAGCAATACTTACAATAGTAAGTTCAGATTTAGAAATATAAAATAAAATATTATTACTTCCATAATATGGAATATGAAAGAAAATAATATTCATTATGAATATTGAAAAGAAATAACATCATTTACAAGAAAAATAACATCATTTACCTTAATAGGAGAGTAGTTTTGACTGGAATATCGGATATAATGCTGAGAAAAATCTTGCACCGTAATCCACACTCAAAGTATCTAAATACTCACAAGAAATACGCTCGATATTATAAAGAGAATTTTTTTGATTCTGGTGTATTTTCAATTCTAACTTAAGCACCCTATTTATAGGAAAATGACAAAACACCAATATAGACTTTTGAAACCACGGATGATTTTCCTAGCACTCTTGCTTTGACAAAAATGTGCAGCACACTCCTTTGGAAAAAAAACAAGTCTTCAAAGCCATCATCCACATGTTAATATATATATATATATATATATATATATATATATATATATATATTAAAACATTTAATTATTAAAAATTCCATTTCCATTTTTATTCTTCCACCTCATTTTATTTTTATACTATGAATTTATTATAAAAAGGTTATCATTTAAATAATAAAATTATAATATTATATTATCACATTATAATATTATAATGTAATATTATAATAATATATTTGAAAATTTTATTTATTGGAGAAGCTAAAATGCCAATTTTCAACAAACGTCACATTCTAAAAATTCTCCCATTTATATCAAAATTAGACAAATATTTACTCATCACTATTTATCAATAATTTAATTAATCACAAATAATATTACAGAACTATAATATTGACAACCAGGAAGTTCTCAGGAAAGAGGAGGCCTTCCCATAAGGATTTTTCCTTACTGACGCGCAATTAACTAACCCCTTTTCTAGACAGAACTTCCTTAGACATTGTCAATAATGCTATCTAATAATATTATTCAAATAATATGAATTATTGATTTCATAATGTGAAATACTGTGCAGTGACAATTATTGAATCAATAATACAAAATATCAACGGTAGCAATTATTGAATCAATCATATAAAATATCAACGTAGCAATTATTGAATCAATAATATAAAATATTAAACAGTAATTACTGTAATAATAATTGAGTAAGTGTCTTCTACGTAAGAATCAATAATTCGAAATACTGTGCAATACCGTGTGCTACTGTGCAACAACGCGTATTACTGTATTTTTATCACTGGGTATTTCAACAGTTTAACTGTAACAGTTTTACCGTTATTTTATAAAAATGTTATTTATGTCGCTTTCTATATCCGACAGTTATTCCGTTGTGGGGCCACAAATGTCTGCGCCGTCGTACGAACATTTCCCTACAAAAAGAATATTCCTCGACCAAACGAATATTTTCCGACACAACGAATATTTTATAACCACTTGCTTACTTTGTAAAATTTGCACATATCTCCCATAACTTATTACATTTATCAAATTAACACCTTACTATTTCAAAATAATATATAAAAAAATTAAATCTTTATTCATAAAATTTGGGGTCTTACAACTTCCCGTCCTTATGAAATTTCATCCTCGAAATTGGCGTACGTACCTGGTATGTCGAAAAGGTGAGGATACCTCGCTTTCATTTCCGATTCCAACTCCTAGGTCATTTCCTCAATATCATGGTTCCTCCACAAAACTTTAACTTGAGGTATAATCTTTGAGCGTAAGACATATTCCTTCTTATGCAAGATCTTGATAGGTATCTCCTAGTACGTTAAATCTTTAGCTATCTCTTCTGGTTCTAACTCAATATGTGGTTTGGGCCTTTCACATATTTACGTAGCACGGATATGTGAAAAACGTTATGAACATGAGACATGCTTGGCGGTAAAGCGAGTCTATAGGCCACATTTCCTACTCGATCAAGAATCTCAAATGGACCAATAAATCGTGGATTGAGCTTTTCTCTCTTCTCTATTCTCGTAACTCCTTTCCATGGAGCAACACGTAACAATACATGATCTCCGACATTAAATTCTACATCTCTTCGATGAAGATCCGCATAACTCTTTTGTCGATCTTATATCGTTTGTATACGTTACCAGATCATTTGAATCTTTTCCGTGGTTATACGTACTAACTCCGGTCCCAACAATGCTGCTTCACCCACCTCGTCCCAGCATACTGGAGAACGACACTTTGGTCCATACAACGCCTCGAAGGGAGCCATGCCTATACTTTCCTTATAACTGTTATTGTAGGAGACTTCAACCAATGGTAAGTACTTGTCCCAACTCTCTTTGAAGTCTAGAACACAGAGTCTCAATAGATCTTCAAGAGTTTGAATAGTCCTTTCCGATTATCCATCCGTTTGTGGATGATATGCCGAACTAAATCGTAAATCCATGCCCATAGCTTTCTACAAACTAACCCAAAATCGTGAAGTAAATATTGGGTCACGATCCGAAACTATGGTTACTGGTATGCCATACAACCTCACAATCTCATTCACGTACATACGAGCAAGACGTTCAAGGGAATAAGTCTCTTGTATCGGCAAGAAATGAGCAAACTTGGTTCATCTATCAACAATAACCCAAATCGTATCTATGCCTTGAGAAACCTTGGGGAGACCCGTAACGAAATCCATAGTAATGTGTTCCCACTTCCATTTTGGAATCTTCAAGTGGTTGCAATGGACCCTTTGGCACTTGATACTCCGCCTTTACACGTTGATAAGTTAAACACTTCGAGATAAACTCCGCAATCTCTCTCCTTCATATTGTTCCACCAAAATGTATGTCGAAGATCACGATTCATTTTGGTACTCCAAGGATGGATTACAAACGGTGTGTTGTGTGCCTCCATCATGATTATATACTTCAAATCAAAATCGTTAGGAACACAAAGTCTGGAGTTGACTCGAAGTATTCCTTTTTCATCGATTCTTGCATCTGGAATAGCACATTCTTGTACCTTTTTCTTCATCTTAATCAGCTCTGGGTCTGTAGCTTGAGCAGCTTTAACTTTATCAATCAAAGCTGGTTTTACGCGTATACTTGACATCATCATGTGGGTCCCCGGAGTCTTGAACTCTATCTCCATCCTTTGTAAGACACACAAAATGGGCCTTTGTGTTGACAGCATTGCACTCATTCCCGCATATGATCTTCTACTTAACGCGTCTGCTACCACGTTCGCTTTTCTAAGATGGTATTGGATGGTATGGTCGTAATCTTTCAATAGCTCAAGCCAACGTCGTTGCTGCATGTTGAGTTCCTTCTGGGTGTAAAAATATTCAAGGCTCTTATTGTGACGGCCCTAAAATAGGTTCAATACCAACCCATTCTGAGTCGCCAAATACATGGTACAGAATTTCAAATACAAATCTTTTACAACAAAAGGTCGTGAGAAATACGACCATACAACTATGAGTTTTAATAAATCGTATATAATACGAAATATAAACATTCAAATTCAGTCTTCAATAATTATTATCACACTATTTTACAAAAATAGTGAGGACTACTACTGCTCTAGTCTGACCATTACATTGTTCCCCGACTAGTTCCCGCAACATTCTCATTCTCAACTAGCCCAGTAAAGAATATTATGACTAATATAATGAAAAATAAGTTATCGTTAGTCTTTAATAAATCAGATAAAATATTATGGACAACAAGTTTTAGATCAATATTCGCAGCGAAAATAACAATTCATTAGAAGAGTTAAGTAGAGAATGAAGTCTACTATCTTCTGTGATTTAATAGTCCATCATCAATATTTTATCCCTATAACATCAATCAATATATATCTCGAATCAAATATTCATCTTTGCACTACGGGCCAAAGATATTCATTTGTATCACCACTTGGTCATGTTCATCTCAACATCTGTCCATCTTTGCACTACGAGCCAAAGATATTCATTAGGTTATCAATCATCTTTACACTACCGGTCAAAGATATTCATCAAATAATCATTCATCTTTGCACTACAGGCCAAAGATATTTTGTTATATCACCATTTAGGACTGAGGATGATGAAAAATATTTTAAAGAACGAATCTAGCGAGATAAAGGACAGAGATTAAGGATTCGTATTTTAGTTTATCCAAGTTCAAAAATACTCCATAATAATACTTTGTGGAGCAAAATTCAAGAATAAAGCTCAAAACTTGGATCCAATCAATGATAAGACCCATAATAGCCAACTTAGACAAATAAAAGAAAATTTAATTTTTTTCGTGAATAGTGTCGTATACGTGAATAGTGCCGTATACGTGAATAGTAATCCCGACAGAAAAAGTAAAAATTTCATAATAAAATCCATGAAAATATTTTGGTATAATGATATTGAAAAGAATAACATCATTTACGAAAGAAAATAACATCTCTTACCTTAACAGGAGAGTATTTCTGACTAGTATATCGGATATTATGTGGACAAAAACTTGCACTATTTTCTACACTCAAAACTTTCTTAAACTCTAAAAAAATACGCTCAATATTATAGAAGAAGAATTCTCTGATTCTGGTGTATTTTTCAATTCTAAACTAAGCATCTTATTTATAGGAGAATGGAATGATACTATTTAGAAAATAATCACGGGTGCACAGTTTAGAAAACTCACGGATGAATTCAGCGGAGGAAAAACTAATTTTTTGATTTTACTATGCAGTCACTTTGCAATAAAATATTCTAATAAAATAAAAATTTTATATATAATATAATGTATATATATATATATATATAACTAATAAAACAAAACTAAGATAATTTTCTACCGATAATTTTAAAAAATGGGCAAGTAGGGGTCCATATAATAAGCCAAACTTACAACAAATACTTCATAAAAAAAACCCCTCTATTTATCTCAATTCACTTGGCTTCACCAAACACATTTTTAATAACATTTATTCATCATTAATATTATAATTCACAATATTAACAACCAATACCGATAAAAATACCTCAGCACTAATTCTTTCTTTTATATCCACAAAAATAAATATTTTCTTATCATATAAATTAATAATTAATTATTCACAAATAATATTACAGAACTACAATATTGACAACTAGGTCGTTCCCAGAAAAGTGGGGGCTTTCCGATAAGAATTTCTCCTTACTGGCGCACAATTAGATTAACCTAACCCCTTTCCTCGACAGAACTTCCTTAGACATTGTCAATAATATTATCTAATAATATTATTCAAATAATATGAATTATTGATTTGATAATTTGAAATACTGTGCAATGACAATTATTGAATTAATAAAATATTATGCAATTATCAATGTAGCAATTATTGAATCAATAATATAAAATATTGAACAGTAATTACTGTAACAATTATTGAGTAGTGACTTCTTACGTAAGAATCAATAATTAGAATTACTGTGCAATACTGTGTGCTACTGTGCAATACCGCATATTACTGTACTTTAACCACCAGGTATTTCAAGAGTTTTAACGGTAACAACTACGCCGTTATTTTTAGAAAACTCATTCTTGTCGTTTTCTTCATCCAACAGTTATTTCGTTGTGGGCCCCACAAATGGCTTGCGCAGTCGTACGAATATTCCCCAACAATAAGAATATTCCACGACCAAACAAATATTCTCCGACAACAATAAATATTTTATTACCACTTGTTAACTTTGAAAAATTTGCACATTTTTCCCATAACTTACCAGATTTATCAAGACAACACCTTACTGTTTAAACCAATATATAAAAAAAATTAAATCTTTATTTATAAAATTTGGGGTCTTACAACCTCCCCTCCTTATGAAATTTCGTTCTCGAAATTGACGTACGTACCTAATATGTCGAAAAGGTGAGGATACCTCGCTTTCATTTCCGATTCCAACTCCCAGGTCATTTCATCAATAGCATGGTTTCTCCACAAAACTTTGACTTGTGGTATAACCTTTGTGCATAGGACATGCTTCTTCCTATCCAAGATCTTGACAGGTACCTCCTCGTACGTTAAATCTTCGGCTATCTCGTCCGATTCTAACTCAATAATGTGGTTTGGGTCTTTCACATATTTACAAAGCACGGATATGTGAAAAACTTTATGAACACGAGACATGCTTGGAGGTAAAGCGAGTCTATATGCCACCTTTCCTACTCGGTCAAAAATCTCAAATGGACCAATGAATCGTGGATTGAGCTTTTCTCTATTGCCAAACCTCGTAACTCCCTTCCACGGAGCAACATGTAACAATACATGATCCCCAACATTAAATTCCAAGTCCTTTCGATGAAGATCCGCATAACTCTTTTGTCGATCTTGTGGGGTTTGTATCCGTTGCCGGATCATTTGAATCTTTTTCGTAGTCATACTTACTAACTCCGGTCCCAACAATGTTACTTCACCCACCTCATCCCAGCATACTGGAGAGCGACACTTTCGTCCATACAACGCTTCGAATGGAGCCACGCCTATACTTGCCTGATAACTTGTTGTTGTAGGAGAATTTCACCAATGGTAAGTACTTATCCCAACTCCCTTTAAAGTCTAGAACACAGAGTCTCAATAGATCTTCAAGAGTTTGGATAGTCCTTTCCGATTGCCCGTCCGTTTGTGGATGATATGCCGAACTGAATCGTAAATCCGTGCCCATAGCTTTCTGCAAGCTGACCCAAAATCGTGAAGTGAATCTTGGGTCACGATCCGAAACTATGGATACTGGCATGCCATGTAATCTCACAATCTCATTCACGTATATACGAGCAAGACGTTCAAGGGAATAAGTCTCCCGTATCGGCAAGAAATGAGCAGACTTGGTTAATCTATCAACAATAACCCAAATCGCATCTATGCCTTGAGAAACCTTGGGAAGACCCGTAACGAAATCCATGGCAATGTGTTAACACTTCATTTTGGAATCTCAAGTGGTTGCAATGGACCCTTTGGCACTTGATGCTCTGCCTTGACACGTTGACACATTAAACACCTCGAGATAAACTCAGCGATCTCTCTCTTCATATTGCTCCACCAAAATGTATGTCGAAGATCACGATACATTTTGGTACTCCCAGGATGGATTGCAAACGGTGTGTTGTGTGCCTCCATCATGATTTTATACTTCAACTTAGGATCGTTAGGAACACAAAGTCTGGAGTTGACTCGAAGTATTCCTTCTTCATCGATTCTTGCTTCTGAAATAGCACCTTCTTGCACCTTCTTCTTCATCTTCATCAGCTCCGGGTCTCTAGCTTGAGTAACTTTAACTTTATCAATTAAAGCTGGGTCTACACGTATACTTGACATCATCGCACTCATTCCCGCATATGATCTTCTACTCAACTCGTCAGCTACCACGTTCGCTTTTCCAAGGATGGTATTGGATGGTATGGTCGTAATCTTTCAACAGCTCAAGCCAACGTCGTTGTCGCATGTTGAGTTCCTTTTGAGTGAAGAAATATTTAAGGCTCTTATGATCCGTATAAATCTCCACTTTCTCTCCATACAAGTAATGTCTCCAGATCTTCAACGCGAAAATGACTGCTGCCAACTCTAGATCATGAGTAGGATAATTCCTCTCATATTCTTTGAGTTGCCGTGAGGCATAGGCTATGACTTTTCCATGTTGCATGAGAACACATCCTAACCCTTTGCCCGAAGCATCGCTGTAGATGACAAATCCATCCGAACCAGATGGTATCGTCAAAACAGGTGCTAAAATGAGTCTCCTCTTGAGCTCTTGGAAGCTCTTCTCGCATTCCTCGTTCCATACAAATTTGGTATCTTTCTAATTCAGCTGAGTTAATGGAGTAGCGATTCGAGAAAAACCTTCCACGAATCTCCGACAATAACCAGCTAAACCCAGAAAGCTACGTACTTCGGTCACTGACTTCGGTTGCTCCCTTCGCCGGGTCAACAGATACTCCACGTTTTGATACCACATGCCCAAGGAATGCTACCTCCTCAAGCCAGAACTCGCATTTCTTCAGCTTGACATATAGTTTGTTTTCACGAAGCCTTTGAAGTACCAGCTTCAAGTAGTGCTCATGATCTTCATAACTTTTGGAATAGATGAGGATGTCATCACTAAAGACAACCATGAACTGATCCAAATTTTCTTGAATACACGGTTCATCATATCCATAAAAGCAGCAGGGGTATTTGTCAATCCAAAAGATATGACTAAGAATTCATAATACCCGTATCGAGTTCTAAAAGCAGTCTTAGGAATATCCTCAATTTTAATCTTTAATTGATGATATCCAGAACGAAAATCGATCTTTGAAAAGAATTGTGCACCTTGCAACTGGTCGAACAGGTCATCAATACGAGGTAACGAATACCTATTCTTGATGGTGACATGGTTCAACTCCCGATAGTCAATACAAAGTCAGCATACGCCCGTCTTTCTTCTTTACGAATAAAACAGGAGCAACCCAAGGAGACGTACTAGGACGAATAAAACCGATGTCCAACAACTTCTGCAGTTGGACCTTTAACTCCTGAAGTTCAATAGGAGCCATTCGATATGGGATTTTAGAAATAGGGTTTTGTACCGGGTTCAAGGTCAATAAAGAATTCAACTTCACGTTCTGGGGGTAGACCGAAAAGTTCTTCGGGAAATACATCAGGAAACTCATTAACAACAGAAATATCATTCAAACCTAAAGTATTCTGGTTTAGATCAGTGACATGTGCTAAGAAAGCTTGACATCCAGTTTTTTAATAAACGAATAGCTTTATGACTTGAAATGATATTGACTAATTTTAGTGGTTTGGTGGTTTAGATTCGCACAACAAGTTGATTAGGAATATGAAAACTAACAACCTTACGAAAACAATCAATTTTGGCATGATAAGTGGTTAACCAGTCAATTCCTAAAATCACGTCAAAGGCAGGTATTTTCAAAGATATAAGATCAACAGGTAGGGTGAGGGTACCAATTTGAATCAAGCAAGATTTGTAAACTGTGGATGTAACAAAGGTTTCCCCCAACGGAGTTTCAACAGATAAGTCAAAGTCTAATTTCACAGAAGTCAAGTTCAAATATTAAGCACAAGTAGGTGAAATAAAAGAATGGGTAGCACTGGTATCTAATAAGGTATAAACTTCGCAAGATTTTATTATCAGCTTACCCGTAATAACCTTGTCCGGGTTCCTTGTGTTGGATTTGTACGAAATAGTGACGCAATCAAATTGCAAAAATTAGCAGAAGCATGATATATCAGAGTTTAAAAAAATTCCTACAAAATCATCACCCGGATCATCCTTTATGCAAATTATTAATTAAAAACGATAAATAAGAAGTTATAGAATATACCCTTGTAGAACGAAGCTTCCACAGGTACGAGTTTAACTCCTTGTTCTTCGTGATCTCCTTGAATTTCCGGGTTAGATTCCTTGTTTGATCAACGTTAGCCACCCAAGTGTTTGGCCTCTAGAGATGATCCACCAAGGAAGATGAATTATCAAGAAGGAGGGATGGTTGGCTTAGTTTTCTAATCCTCTATAAAAAAAGGAGTACTCTTCAACAATTGGAATTGCATCAACTGATATCTATTATAAGACTCCTCTTATATAAATATTGGTCAACCCTTCTAATCCTATTAGACATGGGATTTCATCTAACTAATTAAACCCCTTTAATTAATTTAGGCTTCCCACCACATTGGAAATAATTAATTAAATTCATTTAATTAATTTGTCTCCTAATCTTATTAGGAATAAATGAGAGTACTAATATTAAATTAATTACTAAACTCCTTTAGAAATTAAAATAATAATAATTGTAATAATATTAATAAGACTCCTCTTATTAATTTATATTTAATATTTTCAAAATATTAAATAATAAACATTAAGCTATTTAATTTATTCTATCACCATAGATTAAATTAATTACACTTAATGCATTATTACGATTATGCCATTACCTTCTTAAATAATTATTCTTCTTTTTATGGTGTGACCCTTTAGGTTCTCCATATTAAACCGGTTGTGAATAAATCAATTAGGACAATTCTAATCTTATTTAAATAAATAAATTAAACTAATAATCTATTAAATAAATAATATTTATTCTACAATAGGGATAAGCCTCCCTAGCGATTAACGACTTTTCAGATAATATAGATTTCAACATTAATCATAAAAGAACCTGTGAGTTAATAGTTATCGTGCAATTCAATCCTTCCACCATACAATGTCCCAATTAAATATAAGATATGGATTTACTGTCATATTATCATTTTATTCAATTATATGTATTTCGATTAGAAAATGCACAACTCCAAATAATGCAAATTAGAAACTCCTTTCTACTTTCATTCCACCTTGGCCAAGGATTCCTGGGTTGTCATTTAACGAATCACATAGGACATATCTCCTCTTTTACTAGAGGTGGTAGATTTTTTATTAATCATTCATTATCTCTATATGTAACTCATTATACCCAAGCATACCCTTTTATATACCTTAAAAGGCTTTAAGGAATAAATCAAAGTATAATTCATTACATATAAGATACTATGATGATCTCAAGTCCAAGGATCACTTGTACTACTATCACATTAGGAATTCCTATTGATAGGCGAGTAAAACTCTATTAGGTATTCCATAGCGAGTCACGTTCAGTGAACTTATTCTCCAATAAGCACCTACATACATGCTTTAGTGTCTCCACACAAATGATCATGAGATCAATCATCCTCATCCAATAAGCAAGCAATATATGTACTAATCTATCCGGATTTACTAATCCCCTTTTTAGTAATCCCATGATTAGGAACTATTTTAGTTTTAAAGCTTTCTAAGAATTTAGATCTCATTTTCAGTGATCATCATCATGATTCTAAAAGCATTGCTTAAAACTATGGGTTATTTACATATTATAAAAATAGCACCATGTAGATAATTAAATGCCTTTAATAGATGAATATTTTATTAATAAATAAATAAGATTGTTTACAAAGTATGTGCTTTATCATCATACATGTTTGGCTTGTATGCACACTACTATCAATCTCCCACTTGCACTAAAGCCAATCGCCATGGTATCTCATACCCATCTTCTCTAAGTGACGATCAAACTGCTGCTGTGTTAAAGCTTTAGTAAATGGATCTGCAATGTTATCTGGAGAGTCTATATGCTCATCTTTCAATGATTTCTTTAATCAAAGTGCCGCAACACATGTTTAGATTCAAGATGAGACTTAGGAACTATTCCTAGTTCTGTAATGAACTCTTCATCCGAAACATCAACTTGCAGCTTCACTTTCTGTTATATACTTTGTCTTTGTCACTAACCCAACAATTTTTTGCTGTTTGGAACCTTTCCAATTCACTGCACCATCTTTCAAGGTAACGACTTACCCTAAGGTGGATTTGTTATCGTATTGGTCAGTCTGAAAACTTGAGTCTGTTTAGCACTCTAGATTAATTCAGACTCATCATGTCATATGATGACATCCTTAGTGTCAGTTAAGTACTTTAAGATGTTTATCACTGTCTCACAGTGATTTTCTCCAGAATATGACTGATCAACATCAAGTCTCGTATATTTCATTGCATACATGATAGTAGCTCATGCGATCTCTCTTTTATTGAGGACAATTTTAGAGAGATTCACCCCATGGCTCATCATCATGAGACACCTTTTGGAGTTTGCTATGCTAAACACCTTTAGCATCTAATGAATATACGTTTCCTTGGGTTAAGCCTGAACATCCTTTTAAATATTTCAATACAGATTTATATCCCCAATGTGGGATATTCTACCCAAATCATTCATGGAGGAATGTTTAGACAACTTTATTTTGATCGAATTGTAGCATAGGAATTTCATTCCCTATCAGTAATATATCATCAACATATAGTACAAAGAATGAAGCAGCGCTCCCACTAACCTTCTTGTACATACATGGTTCATCCCCGTTTTTGATAAAATCAAACTCTTTGATTATCTCATCAAAACGAATGTTCCATCTACGAGAATCTTGCTTCAATCCATGAATGGATTGTTGTAGCTCATATACATGATTTGTTTCAACCATTAAAACAAAAAACCATCTGGATGTATCATATATACATTCTCCTCTAATAATGTATATTTGAGGAAGGGCGTCTCCATATCCATTTTGCCAGATTAAGTAATAATAAGCTGCAATCGCAAGTAAAATCCAAATGGACTTCAGCATAGCTTCAAAATTAATTTAGATTTTATGGTCATCTACCATTTTTTTGAGTCTTTATTACTCATAGTCTGTTCGTAATTCTATGGATAATCATCATTCATGATGTGTTCCTCATCGTCATCCTCTATGACGAATCCATACCTCTCAGGTATCTTCGGTACTCTTCCAGATTTATGAATAGTGTGTGATACAGTAGGTTCTTCCACTTGGTCAGGTACTTGACTCTGATCCATAGTAATTTGTGATTCTTGAACTTCTTCAACATATATCTTACTCCCACTGACCCCTTCATGGATAAACTCTTTTTCCAAGAAGGCAGCATGTTTCGCAACAACACCTTTTGATCAGTTGGATGATAGAAATAATACCCTACAGTTTCTTTAGGGTATCCCACAAATTTACACTTGTCAGATTTAGTCTGTAGCTTATCATGTTCAAACTTTTTAACATAAGCTGGACAACCCCAAGTCTTAACATGCTTAAGATTTGGTTTCCTCCCCTTCCACATCTCATATAGAGTCTTTGGGGAGGATTTGGTAGATACTTTATTAAGTAGGTATGCAGCCGTTTCTAGGGCATAACCCCAGAAGAAAATTGGAAGGTCGGTAAAACTCATCATAGATCAAACCATGTCCAACAGTGTTCGATTTCTCCTTTCAGATAATCCATTCAACTGTGGTATACCTGGTGGAGTCCATTGTGAAATTATACCATTTTCTTTGAGACAATTGAGAAACTCATCGCTTAAGTATTCTTCACCTCGATCTGATCGAAGAATCTTAATACTCTTGCCTGTTTGTTTCTATACTTCACTTTTGAATTTTTTGAACTTTTCAAATGATTCTGATTTGTATTTCATTAAATACACATATCCAAATCTTGAGTGATCATCAGTGAAAGTAATAAAATAAGAATACCCATCCCATGCATTTGTTGTCATAGGTCCACAAACGTCTGTGTGAACCAACGCTAATAACTCTATAACTTTTTTTTCCTTTTTCACTAAAAGGAGATTTAATCATTTTACCCATGAGACAAGATTCACAAGTTGGATATGATTCATAATCGGATAGCTCTAAGAGTCCATCCTTATGCAACTTCGATAATTTTGTTTCATTAATATGACTTAGTCTACAGTGCCACATATAGGTATAATTAATATCATCTCTTTTTCTTTTCTTAGTTTATTCTATTTGAAGTATATTTTCATGCAATTCAAGTATATAAAGTCCATTTCGCAGATTTCCAACACCATATAAAATATTATTTTTATAAATTGAACAACTGTTGTTCTTTATAATAACGTCATATCCTTCCATATCCAATACAGAAATAGAAATAATGTTTCTAATAATATTCGGAACAAAATAACATTTATTTAGATAAATGGACTTGCCCGAAGTCATACTAAACAATAAGTCCCTATAGCTAATGCGGCAACCTTTGCTCCATTCCCCACTAGTAGGAAGACCTCATCATTGCTCAGCTTTCTACTTCTGACCAATCCCTGCACATTATTACATATGTGAGAACCACAACCGGTATCCAATACCCAAGTAGAATTATGACTTTTAGAAAAATTAATTTCAATCATAAACAAACCTTAATTGGAAGTCGAAGCTTCCCCAAGTTTTTTCTCTACTAGAAACTTCTTGCAGTTCCTCTTCCAATGTCCCGGCTCGTTGCAATGAAAGCACATTCCTTTAGCTGGTTCAGGTTTCTTTTGTTCCTTTTCTTTCCCTTTTCCCTTAGCCTTCTTGGATTTCTTCTTTTCAGAAGATACCTTGGGCCTCTTCCTTTTATTAGAAGAATCCACCATCAAGATATGGTTCTTCTTGGATGGGAAGTGACCTTCTGCAGTTTTCAGCATGTTAAGCAGCTCAGGCAACATCTAATTAAAGATTTACTAGTGAGAATAAGGATCCCATTTCAAATGTATATAACCTTGTGGATAGCACAACAAGCGATATACAAATAAATAGGTAGACAACTCTTGTCAATTACATCACTATGTAACTCCTTTTATTTTGCCTCTTAAATCATAATGGTCAAGTGTGTGCACATCCGAACTAAAATGATTTAAGTTAAGTCCAGCCTAGCACTTCCATAAATTCAAAAAAAAAAATATTCGTCCTTGTGGATAGCACAACAAGACTAGAACGTTCAATTTTCTTGATAAGCACCAAATGTGATTAATTAACATCTTAAATACTCAATACTCGCCTTGTGGATAGCACAACAAGCTCATATTAAATATTTAATACTCTATTAATTTATCATGCTAGAAGGCGACGTTCGATATTCCAAATATCTTTGAATGCTTCGGACTTAATATTATTTCTTTGAGGGGTTTGTTGTTATTTGTCTCATCTTGTTTAGCGCGCATGCACATATATATATATATATATATATATATATATATATATATATAAAATACGCGTCATTTTATTAAACATACGAAGCATGTTTACATAAAATATAATATATATAATACTTAGCATGCACATATAGAATACTATATTCTACCCTGGATTGATTATGGACTTTTATTCTAGTTTGGTTCACTCGAGCCACCAAGTGAACCAAAAGGTCAAACCTAAGGGTGCAAGAAATAAAATTTAAACGTAACTATTACATTTAAACTCGGGCTCCATACAAACGGGTCTTCACGCGCTCCTTGCTCCTTGGTCTCCAATTTCTTCAAGATAATTCTAACTATCTCTATTATATAACTATTTAATTTAAATAGAAACCTTGATCAGCAGTCAAGGAAAAGTACATAGGAGAGAGATAGAATTTACATCGAGAAAAAAAATAGAGAAGACAAGATACGCAGACCCCATTTAATAAAACACATTCATTCAAGCATTCAACTAAAATAAAATCCAATCATATTGGTCAATAGTCTATAATCAACCCCATTTATTTTCATACATGTCACCATATGTATCAATAAATAAATATTCATCTCATGAATTAAAACATTCTATATATATATGAGTATCATTTAATGGGCAATTTTAAATTGCATGAAATCCAATTTCAAGATTAAAATAAACTCTTTATTTTAATTATAAAATTATTAAGAATATTATATATATATATATATGAGTAACACCCGTATATATTTTATATATATCTATAATATATATAGTGAATCCTGATTCACCCGTTTGGAAAGCAAAAGCATGCATCTCCTTTAAAAATTCGCCAAATAAGGAAACCTTTTGAAAAAACATCCTGTGTTCCTTTTTGAAATACTTAATATATACTTTATATATGAGAACATGTATGCTACAGTAACCTGATTTGGTCCCAAAAAAAAATTCATAGATTGCTACAACACTCAATAGCACGGATGCCACCAGCGAACTAGAAAAAAAAAACTTTTTCGCGTTTCTTCTTTTTCCTTTTTTTTTCATAAAAAAAAATAAATTATACAACTAAAATTATGCCCAATAAATTATTCTAAATACATACCCATATGTATATGAAATCAAAATAATTAATAATTGAATAAAGGTTTGGCTCTGATGCCACTGTTGGGTTTGTACAAAATCATGACGCAATCAAATTGTAAAAATTAGCGATAGCATGGTATATCAGAGTTTAAAAAAAATCTACAAAACCATCACCCGGATCATCCTTTATGCAAATTATTAATTAAAAATGATAAATAAGAAGTTATGGAATCATACCCTTGTAGAACAAAACTTCCACATGTACGAGTTCAACTCCTTGTTCTTCGTGATCTCCTTGAATTTTCGGGTTAGATTCCTTCCTTTGATCCACGTTAGCCACCCAAGTGTTTGGCCTCTAGAGGTGATCCACCAAGAAAGATGAATTATCAAGAAGGAGGGTGGTTGGCTTAGTTTTTTATCCTCTATAGAAAAGGAGTACTCTCCAACAATTGGAATTGCATCAACTGATATCTATTATAAGACTCCTCTTATATAGATATTGGTCAACCCTTCTAATCCTATTAGACATGGGATTTCATCTAACTAATTAAACTCCTTTAATTAATTTAGGCTTCCCACCACATTGAGAATAATTAATAAAATTAATTTAATTAATTTGTCTCCTAATCTTATTAGGAATAAATGAGAATACTAATATTGAATTAATTACTAAACTCCTTTAGAAATTAAAATAATAATAATTGTAATAATATTAATAAGACTCCTCTTATTAATTTATATTTAATATTTTCAAAATATTAAATAATAAATATTAAGCTATTTAATTTATTCTATCACCATAGATTAAATTAATTACACTTAATGCATTATTACGATTATACCATTACCTTCTTAAATAATTATTCTTCCTTTTATGGTGTGACCCTTTAGGTTCTCCATATTAAATCGGTTGTGAATAAATCAATTAGAACAATTCTAATCTTATTTAAATAAATAAATTAAACTAATAATCTATTAAATAAATAATATTTATTCTACAATAGGGATAATCTTCCTAGCGATCAACGACTTTCAGATAATATAGATTTCAATATTAATCATAAAAGAACCTGTGAGTTAATAGTTCCCGTACAATTCAATCCTTCCACCATACAATGTCCCAATTAAATATAAGACATGGATTTACTATCAAGTCTCATTTTATTCAATTATATGTATTTCGATTAGAAAATGCACAACTCTAAATAATGCAAATTAGATACTCATTTCTAATTTCATTCCACCTTGGCCAAGGATTCCTGGGTTGTCATTTAACGAATCACATAGGACATATCTCCTCTTTTACTAGAGGTGGTAGATTCTTTATTGATCATTCATTATCTCCATATGTAACTCATTATACCCAAGCATACCCTTTTATATACCTTAAAGGGCTTTAAGGAATAAGTCAAAGTATAATTCATTACATACAAGATATTATGATGATCTCAAGTCCAAGGATCACTTGTACTACTATCACATTAGGAATTCCTATTGACAGGCGAGTAAAACTCCATTAGGTATTCCATAGCGAGTCACGTTCAGTGAACTTATTCTTCAATAAGCACCTACATACTTGCTTTAGTGTCTCCACACAAATGATCATGAGATCAATCATCCTCATCCAATGAGCAAGCAACATATGTACTAATTTATCCAGATTTACTAATCCCCTTTTTAGTAATCCCATGATTAGGAACTATTTTAGTTTTAAATCTTTCTAAGAATTTAGATCTCATTTTCATGATCATCATCATGATTCTAAAAGCATTGCTTAAAACTATGGGTTATTTACATATTATAAAAATAGCACCATGTTGATAATTAAATGCCTTTAATAAATGAATATTTTAGTAATAAATAAATAAGATTATTTACAAAGTATGTGCTTTATCATCATACATGATTGGCTTGTATGCACACTACTATCACCTTGCTTGTTGGGCAGTCACGACAAAAGCTCTTCCAGGAACCACCGACTTTGACTTGTCCAGAACTGCCTTAGGAATCACCACCCCCGCTGGACTTAGTTTCGCTACAGGACACACTCGAGCTATATGTCTTTCCTTTCCATAGTTATAGCACACCTTGGATTGCTGTGTATAGTTGAGACTGATGTGTCCCTCTTGCCCGTATTTATAGCATACGACCGGCGGTCATTCTCCTCCCCTAGAAACAGTTGGTGCTGCTGTCGATATTTTCACGTTCTCATTGTTGTACCTTCTCTTCTTGAAATCTCCTCCCGACTCACTTCTTCTATTATCATGGCCACGATTACCACCGGAGTGGTTACCGCTTCTGTCATGATACTTTCCTCCCTACTGGTTGTCATTGTTCCGATGACTGTTGCCACCGGTACGACCTTGGTTTTTGTCCCTTGGTTGAACATAATCATTATCACGTTCTAACAATTGGGCCCTGTTCACTACATCTGAATATAAAGAAAGTTTGTGAGAAATGAGGTACTGACGAATTTCGGGTTTCAAACCTCTTAGAAACATCCGCGTCATACGTTCCTCATTATCAACCAAATGAGATGCGAACCGGGATAACTTCGCGAACTTAGCCTCATACTGGGACATAGTCATGTTGTTCTGTTCCAGTTTATAAACTCTACCTCCTTCATATGACGAATACTTTCTGGAAAGCACTTGTCATTGAACAGTTTCTGAAACTCCTCCTAAGACATCTTGAGTGCTGCAGGCTGGGTACGCTTCACAGATTCCCACCAGTAATCTGCCTCTCCGCGAAATATAAATGTGGCGAATGAAACCTTTTGCTCCTCCGTGCATCCCAAGCCATCAAATATCTTGGTAATTTGCTTAACCCACGTTTCCGCCTTCATTGGATCTGGCTTTTCCAAAAATTTTGGTGGTCCCAACTCTTTGAACGGCTTGGCAGTGACAAGCTACGAGTTGTTATTATTTCCACCTGTATTTTGCGCACGAGTCTCCCTCGTCTAGTTTTGCATGAACTGTAAAAAGCTTCTAAACATCCCATCGTTCATCGTTTGATCGGAGAGGTTGTTTATAGGAGGAATATTTCCTTCCTGTTGCACGTTCTCCCGGTTGGTGATTACAGGTGTCTCAACGGTCTCATTCACTCCATTATTTAGATTTTCAGCTACCATTCTCAAATACCACCACAAAATAATGGTTAATCAAACAAATTAACATATCACATATTAACCCTATGTTCCGACCGACCAAAATAAATACCAAATAAGCTTAGGTAGGACACACACTAGCGAATGATTTACTCGTCTCTCCCCTCCTAGTTCTATTCCCAGATCTCCTCCGAAGATCATATCCCTAAGCTCTGATACCAACTGTGACGCCCCCAAAATAGGTTCAATACTCAACCCATTCTGAGTCGCCAAATACATGGTACAGAATCCAAATAAAATCTTTTGTAACATACGGTCGTGTAAAATACGACTACACAAACTATGAGCTTCAATACAAATCGTATATAATACGAAATATAAACACTCAAATTCATTCCTTATTCATTACAATTATTGTCCCACTATTTTATAGAATAGTGAGGACTTCTACAGATCTAACTCTGATCATCACACTGTTCCCCGACTAGTCCCCGCGATATTCTCATTTCCTGAAGAGAACAATGGAAGAAAAGGGTGAGCTCAACTAGCCCAGTAAATAATATTATGACTAAGATAATGGAAAATAAATTATCGTTAGTCTTCAACAAATCAGATAAAATATTATGGACAACAAGTTTTAGATCAACAACTGCAGCGGAAAATAACAATTCATTAGAAGAGTTAAGTAGAGAATGAAGTCTACTATCTTCTACGATTTAAAAGTCCATCATCAATATTTTATCCCTGTAACATCAATTAATATACATCTCGAATCAAATATTCATCTTTGCACTACAGGTCAAAGATATTCATTTGTATCACCAGTTGGTCATGTTCATCTCAACACCTGTCCATCTTTGCACTACGGGCCAGAAATATTCATCAGGTAATTATTCATATTTGCACTACAGGCCAAAGATATTCATCAAGTAATCATTTATCTTTACACTACAGGCCAAAGATATTCAGTTATATCACCATTTAGGACTGAGGATGATGAAAAACAATATAAATAACAAATCTAGTGAGATAAATGATAAAAATTAAGGATTCGTAATTTAGTTTATCCAAGTTCAATAATACTCCGTAATAATTAATTGTGGAACAAAATTCAAGAATGAAGATCAAAACTTGGATCCAATCAAAGATAAAAAAATATTTTTTTATCGTGAATAGTAACTCGTCATGAAAAATTGTAAATTTTCATAAAAAGTTCAGAAAATTATTTCGGTGAAATGATACTAGATGAAGCACAAAACTCAAGGAATTTTTGATCATTTCAAGAATTATAGAAGCAATACTTACCGTAGTAAGTTCAGATTTAGGAATATAAAATGAAATATTATTACTTTCATAATATGAAATATAAAAGAAAATAATATTTATTATGAATATTGAAAGGAAATAACATCATTGACGAGAAAAATAACATCCTTTACCTTAACAGGAGAGTAGTTTTGACTGGAATATCGGATATAATGCTGAGAAAAAATTTTGCACCGTAATCCACACTCAAAGTATCTAAATACTCACAAGAAATACGCTTGATATTATAGAGAGAAAATTTTCTGATTCTGGTGTGATTTTCAATTCTAACTTAAGCACCTTGTAATACCCGAGAATTTCATATATTATTAAATGAATATGTTAATGAGAATGAGAATTTATTTGAATATAAATGATTTTTTGTTATGAGATGAGTTAACTCAATTATATTAAATTGAATATTTATAATAATTGAGAATATATGAAGTTTATAATAAACTCGATGAAATGCCTTGTGTGACACCATGATGAGAAATAATAATGATTATATTAATCAACGAAGGAATTATTAAGCGAATAATTAATCTATATTAATTGTTACTTAATTGTTATAGAATAATGTGTTGAATATTATCATTGCAAATAATGGAATAATAATAGGTAACTTGTTTATGATCATATGAATATCAATTAATGGTTATGGAGATTAATGATTACATTGATTGATGAAGGATGGATTAATATTATTAAATATTAATTGATAAGATAAGTAATTTATTAATTCCTATGTGCAAGCATGCGATATTAAAAGTATAACGTATAGTAGCTAACTATATATTATACGAAGTATAAAGTGCAATGTGACTATGTTATATATGTATATAAACTATATAGTAAAGTTTATTGAGTTGTAAGAGTTACATGAAATGTGTGTGGAACAATGTGTATATGAGTATACAATAAAATAATATATCATGGATATATTGTAAACAAGTATTGAATTAATAAAATTTAATAAAAAAGGAGACAATGTAATGTGATAATATCCGATCAAATTATATCCGGTATTAACAAAATGTACATGGATTATATGCGTACAAATTACCTTTACTACATTGAAGTATTACTTATGTAAATTTATTTTGTGACATTAAGTTATAACCTATGTATGGATAATATGTATATAAAATATAACATAAGAGTAGAAATTATGTATAAGTATATAGCATAAGTATTGTAGAATGCTGAGATTTGCTTTGCTTGTCCCATATTGATAGTCATATCTCATACACAAGTGAAAGGCTAATGCCTACACTTCTCAAATTCAGCAAAACTAGGATAGCCTTGTAGCAATGATGAGCAAGGGAGTGGTTTTGATGATGGGTTCTAACAACTAAATACCTACCATTCCATAACCTTCATGCAATTTGTCAATCCGTTAGTTTGATTTGGGAGTTAGAAGCTTGGACTGTGTATTCATTCCTCTATATAAAGGAACTCCCTACTTCTTCATTTCATTGTTGAAATATTGTTAAGTAAGGTTAGTATACTGTGATTATCTCTTTGAGTTGACGAAGGATTTCTATAGCAGTATTAGCAAGCAATCTCATAACAACCAAGTAGCAGAGGTAGCATTCCTTGTTCTACATTCTTGTTTGCCATTTATGTTCTTTGTCAATATTCCATTTCTTAATCATGTTGAATTAGAGTGTAATTTGGGATATAGCATGCTTGTTTAAGTGTTATATGGACTTATAAGCATGTTTAAACCAAAATGTGGTCGTATAGAAACGAAATTTGCTGTGAAATTTGGAAATTGGGTTTGTAGTTGCCATTTGTAGGACTGTCTGCTGCTAGCTGGGAAATTGGGTTTGTAGCCAGCATAGCTGCGCCAGTCTTGTACTGGGAAGCTGCGCAGCTGCGCCAGCAGCCTGTTCCAGTTTTTGATTTCTGCTATGAATCTGTTAAGCGACGGTTTACTTATATAGCTTAGACGAGCATGTTAACATGAGTAACACGTATGTATAAGTACATAGACCTAACGTAAGCATGTTTAAACCAAGATGGTATACATTTTGATAAAACGACTTATGATTTTCAAAAAGGAACTTAAAGTTATAAAGAGGGGACTTGGATCTGTTATAATTACATTCTGACCTTTGATACATGTTATTATAGTTTAGAAATGCATGAAGGATGTATTGACTTGTGTATACATGTATCATAAGGTAACATGAACATGTTGGACCCCATTAATAAACTAATTTTAAACAAAAAATGTAAGTTTTGAAGGCGAACATTGACATGTAAATATCATATATGTATTCTGATTTTTGCAAACATATTGGTATGGTTTAAGAATGCATGAAGAGCATGTTAACTTACGTAGATATGTTTCATAATGTAAGGTGAACATGCGAACCTTATTAGTGAGCTTTACTAATGAAAATATGATCCTTGATCGAAAACCTTGACATGTTACATTAAGATTTTGATTCTGATATTTATGGACATAGGAGATAGTACTCTTAGACTCACTCATGTATCATATATGTATATATACCATGATTAAGTGTCATGATTCAAGTGAAGCATAAACGAAGCATAATTTCAAACCAAAACGATGCTAGTTGCATTTATGCGATATGAATACTCATGAACATGCCTAATACAAGTTATATGAAATACTTTATGTGTTTAAAGACCTAGCATGTTAGACTTTGTGATTTTCATGACCTCGAATGGCCTTAAATGGTTGGAATGTTGACTTAGGACCTATATCATGAAAGATTGAACTTGAAAGGTTAGACAATCATGGGAGTGCCCTTTAATAGGTATACGTGCTATGTGATATCATATGTTGATACTTGAACCCGACTTTGACGTTTAACTTACAACAATGCTATAACTTGCTAAAAAGAGTATGTTTGCTATGTGTCATGATCTTATGTGATAATGATAATATGTAAACTTAATTAACCCAAAAAGAGGAACGTTAAGGATAAAGACAATAAAAGTTATACTAATATGATACTATATATGGTATAACTGGGTAACTAGGTTAAAACTTAGTTTATGTGTTGATTGTATATCCAAGATAAAATATGATGTTGAAATATATAACTAATGGGTATCATATATATATATGTAACTATATTACGATAGGGTTTGAAAGTGTTGAATTACTTATCGTGGATAGACTACGCATAAGGCAAGTACTTGAACTCTACTCTTTATTGAGCATTACTGGAGCTTGTAGTATTATTGGTTATACAAGTAAATAATTGAAAGCATGATTCTTATCCTATGACATAATGCTTCATAAATAGAATAGAGTTGTTTATTCTTGAACTTTGATTCGAGTATTGAACTTATAATTGTTCGCTTATTCATTTAAAGAGCCATCTATGCCAATTGATTCGGCTAGACTTATAACATGATTAGAAATCTGTCCAAACCAATTGAATGGTGCGAAATTCTTGTGTTAACTGAGTTGAAAAACCTTCTTTGAAGGGGATATATATTTGTCGGGAGACTGACATGCGCACTTAAGTATGATTAAATGTTATGCATAATATAGGATACTATAGGCTGATCACCTGTTGTACTTGTTTTTGTTGGGTTATCAGTATATTACTGTTAATTCTAGTAAGAGTTCATAGTCCTTAGTGGCTGCTCAGTATTCAGTTATCTTGAAATTTTATATTGATTTAGCATTGAATCATATTGATATTATTCTGTTCTTAGTGACTGTTATGGAAAACTGTTGATAATCCTTGCTATCCTTGAGCTATCACACCTTGACATATCTTTTTAAAGATTCGAGAACTGCATTACTTCACCCTTGTTGATATATTACTTGCTGAGCAAACTTGTTGCTCATTCTTGCTTTCCCTAAAATATTTCAGTTAAGGCAGAGCAGTGCGGACCCTCGAGTACCGACAAAGGCAAGGAAAAGGCTACAGAGTAGCTTTATTTATGTAGAACTTTATGATCTGCAATAAGAACTTATGCTATTATGTATTAGTTAGGTTTATATATGCTTAAGGTATGTTTAAGCTATATAATCGATGTTTAAGTTTCGAGACCGTGGGACGTGAATAAATTATATTAATTAAATGTAATCTATTCTATAGTAGTTGTGTATTATTTCGCTGTGCGATGTGACATTTAATCGTAATATTTATTGTGGTGTTAGATATTAGACCGTGACAAACCGAATTCGAGCGACCAAGTGGCGGTCCGAATTTGGGGGTGTCACATACCCTATTTATAGGAAAATGCCAGAACACCAATATAGACTTTTGAAACCACGGATGATTTTTCTAGCACCCTTGCTTTGACAAAAATGTGCAGCACACTCCATTGGAAAAAAACAAGTCGTCAAAGCCATCATCCACATGTTAATATATATATATATATATATATATATATATATATATATTAAAACATTTAATTATTAAAAATTCCATTTCCATTTTTTTTTCTTCCATCTTATTTTATTTTTATACCATGAATTTATTATAAAAATGTTATCATTTAAATAATAAAATTATATTATTATATTATCACATTATACTATTATAATATAATATTATAATAATATATTTGAAAAATATTTTATTGGAGAAGATAAAATGTCAATTTTCAACAAACGTCACATGCTAAAAATTCTCCCAGTTATATCAAAATTGGACAAATATTTACTCATCATATTTATCAACAATTTAATTATTCACAAATAATATTACAGAACTATAATATTGACGACCAGGTCGTTCCCAGGAAAGAGGGGGCCTTCCGATAAGGATTTCTCCTTACTGGCGCGCAATTAACTAACCTCTTTCCTAGACAAAACTTTCTTAGACATTGTCAATACTACTATCTAATAATATTATTCAAATAATATGAATTATTGATTTGATAATGTGAAATACTGTGCAGTGACAATTATTAAATCAATAATACAAAATATCAATGGTAGCAATTATTGAATCAATCATATAAAATATCAACGTAGCAATTATTGAATCAATAATATAAAATATTGAACAGTAATTACTGTAACAATAATTGAGTAAGTGTCTTTTTACGTAAGAATCAATAATTCGAAATACTATGCAATACCGTATGCTACTGTACAACAACGCGTATTACTGTATTTTTATCACCGGGTATTTCAACAGTTTAACGGTAACAGTTTTACCGTTATTTTATAAAAATATTATTTCTGTCGCTTTCTATATTCGACAATTATTCCGTCGTGGGGCCCACAAATGGCTGCGCCGTCGTACGAACATTTCCCGACCAAACGAATATTTCTCGACCAAACGAATATTCTCCGACACAACGAATATTTTATAACCACGTGCTTACTTTGTAAAATTTGCACATATCTCCCATAACTTATCACATTTATCAAATTAACATCTTACTATTTCAAAATAATATATAAAAAAAATTAAATCTTTATTCATAAAATTTGGGGTCTTACACGAACCGTCGAGAGAGGGGGAGATAGAGAGTTCGACGAAGAGAAAGAAAGGTGAGTGAGAAGTGATCGAAATGAATATGCAAAGCTGAGTGAAATAAGGTTTTTATTTATTTTCGACGAAATATTCCGTCGGTATTAGTTCCGTCGGTATTAGGTCCGTCGATAACACGTTAATTTCGACAGAATATACGTAGAAACTAGTACTCTTCCGTCGAGGATAGCTTTCGTGCTGACGGGATTTTTGGCGCATTTTAGTGTCACTTATATTCGACGGAATTCCGTCGACATTAGTCTGTTTCCGAGGGAATTATATCCGACGAAATATTCCGTCTGACATATAGTAATATCGATATAATTAAGTTCGTCGGAATTAGCCTCTTTTCTTGTAGTGAGAAAATTATAACAAGAAAAAATATTTAGAATGATAATTTTTCTAAGAACTTGATAAGGAATTTGAATGATTTGAAGTTCTGATTTTGGGTAGATTGACAACTTATTTGTAAGTTTCCTAATACCCTTTTGAAGTGGTATGTTGAATTCCAAACACCCTTTTAAATTGGTTCATCCCGTCATTGGCATCCCAACTCTGCAATACCATTGGCCTAATTAATATTAATTAATTAAGTGTGATCGTTGCAATGTCGTTGGCCTAATTAATATTAATTAATTAAACGTGATCGTGGCAAATGTTATTGCCATGACTTGAACCTAAATCCTTAACATTATAATTTTTTTCTCTTATCAAACTCAATCAATTCATTTGTTGGCTATATAGACAACATATAATATATTTATTATATACTTTTTAACAAAAGATGCATCGTTCCTCACCAATGGGCTGATGTTCTTGTTACATCAATACCTTGTTTCTACTCGGAGGAAAAGCTGGTAACGTGGAGATTGACAAAGGATTGTAATTTCACTGTTAAAACTGATTATTATCTGGCCAGAGAGATTAGTTGTGAGGACACTCCAAGAATTCACAGTTGCCATCCGGGCAAGGGCTGCAACATTCTAAGCAAGGGCGGCGCCACCCATGGGCTGGGGTGGGCTCTAGCCCGGGCAGACTTTTTGACAAATATTTAATACTTATATATTTTAATAGCACAGTCTAATCTTCGTAAGTCCTGTTCTTTTACATCACATGTCCCATGTTAATTGTTTTCTGACCCATTTCATATATTTTCCTTCTCTTTATACTACTTGAAACCTTTATCAATTGCTTTTGATTTTCGGTTGAAACTGATTTGGCTAACATCAACGCAGATAACAAGAATTTTCATGAGAGGTACAACATAAGTTTTAATTCATTTATGAAATTAAAGTCATAGTGTCGATTTTGCTATGTTAGCTATAAGTATTTATGAATTGTTTGTGGAAATAGAAATATATATGGTGGTTGCCGGTTGGAGTAATAAGGAAAAAGAATTGAAAAATTCTTGCCTCAATTATTTTTAAATGATTATGAGATCTGTCTTTTAAAATTATGCACTTCACATGTTTAATTAAATTTCTCTTAGAGGCTGTGAAGTTTTAAAAGTGAAAACTTCTTGTTATTGTAAGCAAGAAAGCTTATCTTTATAAAATATATGTCTCAAGTGGCTTAACTGAATTAGAAATGATTTAGAAGTAAGTTTAAGTGAATTGAATAATTTTGGTCTGGTTAGAAAACTAATGTGGCTAAGCACATCAGTTTTGAGCCCATATAGAACCTGTGTGAAACATTTATTTGGACTTGTTTATATTTTTTTTAAATAGTATGTCATACCTTCTATAACATATTAAAAATTGGTTCCAATTAGATGTGTATAGGCTGAGTTAAAAAATTGTAAAGTGACTATGAAAAAATACGAAATCTAAGAATTTTGGGCAGAAGCCCAGCGCTGAAATAGAGCGCCGCAGCTCTGGTTCCTGCTCCAGTTTTTAATTCTTGTTCCGATTCTGTAGCCCAGGACAGAATTTTTTCCGTGCTCCACCCTTGATTCTAAGCAAATCATGCTCTTCCTCTCAATGCAAATCGGCATAGGATTTTTCCTAATCTGTCATCGAGCTGTTTAAAGTGTCAAGAACAAGAGGAGAATGCAACACACTTGTTTTTGTTGTGTCCGATTGCGCGTGCAGTACTGTGGTTTGGGAGTAAGTGGGGATTGCAGTATTCAACTCAATTACAAAATCTTACGGCGAAACAATGGATGAGGCTGCTCATGTTTTATTAGAAAGGAGACAAGGGTAAGGTTGAAGAAAAGAGTATTTACACTGCTGGAATTTTATGGAGTTATAATTTATGGAAACAGAGATGAGAGTATGCACGTACTCAAGGAATATCCTTTTTCTAGTTCCCCAGTTTCCCTGTTATTGTTGATATTATGGTACTGGTTAAACCTTTATCTTGGGTTTGGATTCAAGAAAATGTAATAGAGGACGGAATTGAAGGATTTTAAGGTATTTTAAGTATATGTTTGGTTGATAGTAGTGGTGGTTGCTGTCATAGAATGGCAAAATTATCACATATATTTATTTTATTTAAATGAATTTTATTCTACTTTCTCCGTATTTATCATCCAAAATAATCATCAAATACATTATTTTTATTTTATTCTTTCCTCTATCCCATTCCCTCAATGACTCAATCCAAACGTAACATCTGTGGATACAGCTAATAGATTAGCTTGTGGGACTATGAAATTTAGATGTAATTGTTTTCATGTTTAATGCATGGTTTATTTCTACCTGTTGGGGTCCGAATATTTGAGGACCCGAGTTGGGCCAGGCCTTGGTTAAGGCTATGGTTGGGCCATGGGGGGCCATGGGGGGTCCGGTTGGTCCATGTTGAAGGACACTCCTAATTTTATGGAGATTCTATTTATGAAAGGAAGAATCATGCATTGATTGGACTTCCTATATCTTGGGAGATTTGGTATTATCCTATTATGAAAAGGATACACGGGGGAACCTTAATCCTAGGAGGAAGTGGATTCAAGCAGGGATGTGAGAACCTATAAATATATGGCTCGACCCTCATAAGGTACACAACACTTTATTATTCCAGCAATAGAGTAATTTATCCCTCCATTGTTAAACCTTGTCAGCCTGTACTTACTCTCACACCGGAGCTATCCCCCGGCGGCCCAAGCCGTCAAGCTTTGGTGTTTACCCGTTTTTGTGCAGGATTGGACGCGCTTAGTGATTGGAGCGCGTGGACGAATCTTGGCGTTAACATTGGCGCTAGAAGGAGGGCTTTCAATCACAACCAACGGTTAACCATAAAACATGGTGTATAGCAAAGAAGTTTCTGGTAAAAGACAGCCATCGGCGGCAGCATCAGCACAAAGAGGCTCGGTGAAAGATAGGTTAGGGCCATCTAGCATCCACTCACGACTTGGCCCTCAGAACAATTCGGTTGGCTCCGAAGTAGGGGGCCACCCCGCTGCCCAACGAAGACTGTTCCGCACCACCAGCCAGGAAAAAAGAGATCGGATACAGGTTGAAGGTGCCCAGCCTCGAACCCACCCCTTCGAAGATCGAGAAGCGGCCATAGCTAGAAAGATGAAAGAGATAGAGGACACAGAACAGGCCCTAAAAGTCCTCCGGGTGCAAAAGGAAGAGCTCGCCAGACAGGTGCTGAATATAGTCGAAGATGAGGCTTCCAGCCACCCTAAACACTTGGGGAGAGGGAGGTCTCCACGCCGAGGATCCCAAGGGCATGACAACCACACCAAAGACACCGAGAAGAGGCTTCGGAGCCGCTCTCGGGAAAGAAGCAGATCCGGAGATCGCCGAACCAGGAGACGTTCGAGAACACACTGCACTAACAGTTCTCGGCACGATGATCGGAGCTATCAAGAAGGTCATCGCCAGGACCGAAGACACGATAGTCCCCGTGGGAAGCGGTCTCATCAGGAGGCCCAAGCATCAATGCACCATCCGAAAGATGGTCTCCAAGGCAGTCCTCGGCATGATCAAGACAGAGACTGCAGAAGCCCTCAGAACCGGAGAGACCTGAGAGAGAGGTTGTCCCCGAAGAAGAGTTCGGACCCAGCTCTGGCGGCCGTAGAGGTGTTGACAAGGAAGCTAGAGGACATGCAGAAACAGTTGATCGCAAGCCAGCAGGAAAAGGTAACTTCGGGGAAGAAAGCCTCCCCATTCTCCGAAGAAATCCTTCGGGAAAAGGGTGACCTCAATAAAAGACTGCCATACATCGAAAGTTATGACGGGACGGACGACCCCTATGAGCATAGCCAGACATATGACAGGCTGTTAGATTATTACGACTACACCGATGCGGCAAAATGTAACACCTTCATCACCTCTCTAAGGCGAGATGCCCGACAATGGATGAACACACTGGCCCCAAACTCAGTCTCGTCATGGGAAGAACTATGTGATAAATTCCACGCCCGATTTGGGAGTAATAGAAAGAGAGGGAAGCCTACTGGGTCGTTGGCCCAAGTCAGACAACATTCTAACGAGACGCTCTCTCAGTACGTGAAGAGATTCAGGGAAGCGGTCGGGCAGGTAACCGAACTTAATGATCTACAGGCCGTAGGACTCTTCCAGAACGGTTTGGATCTGGTGAGGTCCGAAAAATTAATGAAAAAACTGATGTTCAACCATCCGAGGAGTTTAGCCGAAGCCTTTGAAAAAGCAGAAAGCTTAATAACTATGGAAGAAGCCATGGAAAGTCTGAAACGAGGCTCTACGGAGAGATCCAAAGAGAAGGAGAAGAGCAAACCCGAGGGAAATTCAAGGCGATATGGAGGCGATAGATCGGGAGGCTACCCAAAGCGGTACGACAACAACAAATGGTCGAGGGGAACCCGGCCCCCTCTGCCAAGAGATCAAGAAGGAAGGGTCTACACTCTACTTAACACCCCTCGACCCGACATCCTAGAGCACTTAAAGAAACAGCCGGGTTACCAGAAGCCAGATGACGGCTACAAGCCTAAGAAAGAGTATTCCGGCAGGTACTGTGATTACCACGAGTGCATGGGACATTATACCGAAGATTGTTTGGCGTTAAAAGATTTGATTGAAACAAACGTACAGCACGGCGGCCTGATACGATTCGTTTCGGGAAGAGAAGAACAGACTCGGAAGATAACTACCCCAACTCAGGCCGATCAGCAGCCCCAGCCGAACCCAACACAGGGGGCTCGCCATGTGGTCGATGTCATAACGGGAGGCATGATGGGGAAACTTTCGGGGCAAAAGCGACGCAATTATCTAGATGCGGTGATGTCTGTGGCAGACCGACCCGCGAGACAGGAGAAGCCTTTCCCAGGTTCGGTCATATCCTTCACGGACGAGGACTTCCCTACCGAGCCGATCGAACCGCATGAAGGAGCATTGGTGATCACGGCACAAGTAGGGTCAGTGGATATGAAAAGAATGATGATAGACAACGGATCATCAGTAGATATTTTGTACGCTCATGCCTACCAGAGGATGAGTTTGGATGGAAGGAAGATGGAGATCGGGCAAGAATCTCCCCTCTACGGCTTCAGCAACGAACCAGTCAAAGTGGCAGGGACCATTGAGTTGCCGGTTATCTTCGGCACAGCTCCTCGACAGGCGGAAATCAGATGCCGATTCTATGTGGTACATGTTGACTCGGCATACAACGCTATCCTTGGGAGACCCACATTGACGGCCCTCCAGGCGGTAACTTCCATACCCCATTACAAAATAAAGTTCCCTACCCCGCATGGGATTGGAGAAGTAGCAGGGGACCTCGATCTGGCGAAGAGGTGTTACCGAAATTCCCTGATCACCTCGGGCGTGGGGGTCAGCAAGCAGAAGCAAACTATGGCAATAGAGATCGAGCCCTTTACCGAAAGTAGTCAGGAGCCATTAGTTACCCCGGCCGGAGAGACCGAGGACGTAGAGTTGGTACCAGGAAAGCCAGACAAAATAGTAAAAATCGGGATGGGGCTGCCAGCGTCTTTTCGGACCCATCTGATAGAGCTATTGCAGGGCTATGCTGACATCTTCGCGTGGGCCCCCAGCGACATGCCGGGTGTGGATTTAAAAGTGGCCGAACACAAACTTCATGTAGACCCAGCAAAGAAACCAGTTCGACAAAAGAGAAGAATCTTCGCCCCCGAAAGACAGAGGATAATTGATGAGGAAATAGCAAAACTATTAGCGGCAGATTTCATATTTGAAATAGACTACCCGGAGTGGATGGCGAACGTAGTCTTAGTTCAGAAGCAGAATGGCAAATGGCGGGTTTGCATCGACTACACTGATCTAAACAAAGCATGCCCGAAGGACTTCTATCCCCTGCCACATATCGACCAGCTAATCGATGCCACTTCGGGATATGCACTGCTTAGTTTCATGGACGCATTCTCGGGCTATCACCAGATCTCAATGTGCAAGGAAGATATACCAAAGACGGCCTTCATAACCCATCGATCGGTATATGCTTATAAGAAGATGACATTTGGCTTATTAAATGCCGGGGCCACTTACCAAAGAATGATGAACTATGTCTTCCGGAGCCAGCTGGGAAAAACTATGGAAGTATACGTAGATGACATGATCGTGAAAAGTATGTCAGTCCGAGGGCATTTGGATGACTTGGAGAATTGCTTCCAGACAGTTCGGCATTATAACCTAAGATTGAACCCTACAAAGTGTACATTTGGGCTGGGAGCAGGAAAATTCTTGGGTTACATGATCAGTCAAAGGGGGATAGAAGCCAATCCCGAAAAAATTAAGGCCATCCTGGATATGAAGTCCCCACAATCGTTTAAAGACGTTCAGCGTCTAACCGGGAGGATAGCAGCTATGAGGCGATTCATGTCCAAATCAGCAGAAAGATGTCTGCCATTTTTTGATACTCTGAAGGGGCCGAAGAACGCAAAGAGTTTTCAGTGGACAACAGAATGTGAAGATGCGTTTCAAGAGATAAAAAGATATTTATCTTCGGCACCTTTGCTGGTGAAACCTGTTCCTACAGAGCCCTTATACTTGTATTTGGCGGCAAGTTCTTTGGCAGTAGGGGCTGTACTGGTGCGGGAGATTGGGGGTAAGCAGCACCCGGTTTATTACATAAACCACTCCCTCAGGGATGCAGAAACAAGGTATCCGAACCTGGAAAAATTCGCCTATGCCCTAGTAATAGCAAGCAGGAAGCTCCGACAATATTTCCAGGGACGATTGATAGTAATCTATACGGATCAGCCTTTGAAGAAAGTTTTGGGACGACCAGAGGTCTCTGGGAGACTTGCAGCTTGGACTATGGAATTGTCCCAATTCATAATAGAATACCACCCTCGGACAGCAATCAAGGGACAAGCCTTAGCAGATTTCGTTGTGGAATGCTCCTTCTCTGAAACAGACGACAGCTCGAAGAACGTTGAGGGGATTGAAAAAACGGTGGCCGCTATTCTGCCAGGGCAGAATACTTGGACCTTGTATACAGACGGATCAACGACTTCGGATATTAGTGGAGCCGGGGTCATCTTGACGAGCCCCGAAGGGTTCAAAATTCAACAGGCGATCAGATTCGGATTCAAAGCAACGAATAATGAGGCTGAATATGAAGCAGTTCTGGCGGGTCTTCGGCTTGCAAAGAGCCTGGAAGTGCATAGACTGGTTATCTTTAGTGATTCTCAATTGATCGTTAAACAGGTATCTGGGGAATATGAGGCCCGGGGATCCAGAATGGTGAAATATTTGGCGGAAACCAAAGATTGGTTGCAGAGGCTCGAGTTCTTTGAATTTCAGGGGGTAGATCGGGCAGACAATACCATAGCAGATGCATTAGCCAGATTGGCCACAACCGAAGCCAGTACCTTCAGCGGTTCGGTTTACCTGGAAACGCTTAATAAACCAAGTGTTCAGCATACTGAGGTGATGTGTATAGAGCGTTCAACTAGCTGGATAGCTTCATACCTGGACTATCTCACAGATGGTGTACTGCCCTCGGATCGGTTGCTGGCCAAGAAGGTCAAACACAGAAGTGCAAATTTTGTGTTAATAGATGGAGATTTGTATCGAAGGGCCTATTCATCCCCATTACTAAAGTGTCTAATGCCTTCCGAAGCGGAATATGCCCTCCGGGAGGTTCATGAGGGGATATGTGGGGATCATATGGCAGCTAAATCCCTGGCCTACAAAGTACTTCGGCAAGGATATTATTGGCCCACAATTTTCAAGGAAGCTTCTGAGTACGTAAAGAAGTTCCTGAAGTGCCAGCTGAATAGCCCCATCACACATCAACCGCCAGAAGAATTGTACTCGGTATTATCACCCATTCCTTTCGCCGTTTGGGGGATTGATATACTAGGGCCATTACCAAAAGCAAAGGGGCAAGTGAGCTTCGTCATTGTAGCAATTGACTATATGACAAAATGGGTAGAGGCCAAACCACTCAAGTTGATCACGGAACAAGAGTGCCTGAAATTCCTAAAGGAGTGTGTCGTGTTTCGATTCGGCATACCTATGGCGGTAGTTTCAGACAACGGCCGACAGTTCGTGGGGTCTAAATTCGAGTCATTCTTGGCCGACCTCGGTATACAGCACAGAAAGACCTCAGTGGCACATCCTCAGTCTAACGGGCAGGTCGAGGTCACTAACAGAACTCTACTGAATGGAATCAAACGAAGACTCGACGAAGCGAAGGGAAGATGGCCGGAAGAACTGCTCAGTGTTTTGTGGGCCTATCGAACCACACCTCGATCCACTACTGGTGAGTCCCCCTTCAAGCTCGCCTATGGGACAGATGCTTTAGTGCCGGTAGAGATCGGTTCCACCTCCCTTCGGGTTAGCCAGTACAAAGAAATATATAATGAAGACGGACTTCGGGCCAATCTGGATCTACTTGAGGAAGTTAGAGAGGCTGCCTTAGTGAAACTCACTGCTTACCAGCGCAGGGTGGCTAGGCACTATAACAGGGGAGTAAAATTGAGAAGGTTCGAAGTCGGAGATTTTGTTCTGCGGGAAGTAGAGGCCTCCATGCCCAAAAATCAAGGAAAACTAATGCCAAGTTGGGAAGGGCCTTATGAGATCACAGGAGTACCAAAGCCTGGCACTTACCGCCTTCGGGCATTGGACGGCAAAGATGTCCAGAATACCTGGCATGCCGGAAGACTTAGGAAATATTTTCAGTAAGAAGAATCCTCCGCATCATAGGGTATTCGGTTATCCCGAGTTCAGAGTCAAGCGTCTGTAATAGTGCCAGGGATTCATCAATAAAAGAAACATTTTTTATCCGTTTGAACTTATTCTGTGTTCATGTTTGTCTATCAACGGACCAAAACCTGCTTAACCGATCAGAGGATCGGTCTTTGGTGCTATGGTGGAAGACCCTTCGTCTCATGTGAGCGGAGTTTTTATTTTTCCTGGTGTACCTTCGGCTCTCGGAGAGAAGGTCACCGGAGTGATTACGGTGGAATTCCTTCGTCTCTCTGTAGCGAAGCGAATGTTTATTCCTGATGTTCCTTCGGCTCTCGGAGATAAGGTCATCGGTGGGGCTATGGAGAGCTTCGTGATAGAAGCAACTTTTCCTGGTGTACCCTCGGCTCTCGGAGAGAGGGTATATCGGAGTGTCTAAAGGTTGGGTTCCAACGCCTCTTCGGAGCGTCTTGGAACATTCCTGATGTGCCTTCGGCTCTCGGAGAAAAGGTCATCGGTGGGGCTAAGGCTGGGCTTCATGTGTAAGCGACATTTTTCCTGATGTGCCTTTGGCTCTCGGAGAAAAGGTCATCGGTGGGGCTAAGGCTGGGCTTCATGTGTAAGCAACATTTTTATTGGTGTGCTTTCGGCTCTCGGAGGGAATTCACATCGGAGTGACTATGGTGGGATTCCTTCGCCTCTTCGGGGCGATGTGAATATTTCTCATGTTGTTCCTTCGGCTCTCGGAGAGAAGGATTTCAGAGGTTTAAGGTTGGATTTAATTAGCCTTGGTGGCGTTGAAGACTTTGAAAAGTTTTAATTATCTGTGATTATTTTTAGAGACAAATGATATATGTACTTAAAGAAATTGCAAGTTGGAACTGAAGATAAAACGGATGCTTTTTCATTGATTAATAGTTTGAAGGTTACAGGAAAGTCTCGATATTACACAGAAGACTCCTACTCGGAAGCCGAAGGATCATCGTCTGTATCTTCATCTGTGTCATCTTCAGACTCGGTTTCAAATAAAGCTGGGTTCACACAATGTTTGAGCATTTTCGCTTTCCCTTTAGCCCGACAGGCTTCGTAGCCTTCAGAGTACATCTTCAGTATTTTTTCATTAAGCTCGGCCGACTCCTTGTACTCTTTGATGACTTGAAGACGAAGATCTTCAGAGAGTGTGGGTCTCGAAGCTTTAAGTTCTAGTATCTCCTCTTCAAGTGCGATGTGTGTTCGGTGAGAGTTTTCTTCTTTTCTCTTCAAGTCGGAGTTTTCCTGCTGAAGTGCAAGGATATTCTGTTTCAGCTGTTGAATCAGGAATTGATCAGCATCGGACTTCTCCATCACAGCTCGGCACTCAGCATCGCTTTGGGCCGACCGCTTGATATGTTCCGCCACCTCAGCTTGAAGTACAGTGGCTTCATGCTGAAGTTGTAAGTTGGTACGGTTGGACCGGGAGTGGGCGGCTTTTTCTTGATGCAGAGATGTTTGGAGGGTTCTCACCTCTTCGGCGAGTCCCTTAATCTCAGCCTCCCGTTCTCTCCATCGGTTAACAACGCGGCCCCATATAGCATTGGTCTGCAGGAGGCGTATCTTGTTATAAAAAGAAAGTAAGTTAATCAAAATGAATCTTAAGGAGGTGTAGAAGGATTACCCGGCCCTGCTCGATGAGGCCATCTATTACAAGAGCCTGAAAAGGTATGTCCCGGAATCGGTTGTCATCGGTCGGTAAGACGAAGGATTGGTAGGCCTCCATGGGATAGTCTTTCGGGTTATTTGAAAAAAAGGTTTTAAGGGTTGGTGTTTGTTCTGATGAAAAGGGAGGAACGGCTGAAGTGGAGGGTTGTTCGTCCTGCCGCTCTACGGTGGGTGGTTCGGGGATTTGACCCTCAGTTGGTGGAGATATATGGATTTGATGGTCAGGGGTAATATTGGATGAAAGGTTGATTTTCGAAGAAGGGGGAACCCTTAGTTCTTCAGTGGATAAAGGGGTTACCTTGGCCCGTTTTGTTTTAAAACGAAGGATTTGTGCTCTTTCCTTCTCGGGTAGGTCTATGATATTTCCTGGGATGGGAAAGGAAGGACTGGCTTTTCGCTTCGTAGATTTCTTCGAAGCCCTCTTCTTATGACGAGCCTTCGTGGCGGCTTCGGGTTCGGTGGTAACAGCGGGAATGGGTGCGTTGTTTGGTATGGCTGAGGAAGGAATTTCGGCAGTTAGGGTGGCGTCGATAAAGACTTCGGCTGTTGGAATCAGAGTTGTTGCGGCCTCGGCAGATTGGGTGGGACGATGACCAGAAAGGTATAGATCCAAATCCCGGCGTTCGGAGGACGTAGGCTTGATAAGGGATACTGTGTTATTAAAAAGGGTGAAGAAGAGTCAGCAAAAAATGTATCCTGTTTAAAAGATTAAAGATTCAAGGACTTACATTGATGATCATAGAGCCATGCTTGCTTGGTGAGTATGGTGTGGCTCCATTCCGTCTTCGGCATCTTCTCGATCACTTTAGCTATTTCTACGGCTCGCTCAGAAGAAAGGTCGCCGAATGGGGGGTTCGGACGTTTGTGTGATGCCCAGTCTGGTAGTTGGCTGGTTTCGGGTCCTCGGACGAAGAACCATTCGGAGTGCCATCCCTTGTTGCTAGAAGGGGTGTCCATCAGTTGGCGTCTCGCAATTTTTGCGTTCGGCTTGTTTGCTATTTTGTTCAGTTGTTTAAAACCTTCTTCTCGAGAACCAGTCAATTTGAAGAGAGCGAAAAAGAGGTCGACCGAAGGTTCCACTTCGGCTTCCACGCAGAAGGCAACAAAGGATAGTATATGGATATAGGAGTTCGGCACTAGCTGACTGAAGCCGATGCCGATGAACCCCAGGAGGGTTAGAATGAAGGCGTGCAAGGGAAATCGAATCCCCTTTTCCAGTAAGGTGAGGGGTACGGCAACCCAACCATTGTTGGAATGGTACATTCGCTCGGTAGGGGAAGGAGCTTTCAGAGAATGGGTGGCTGGAATCTGGAAAGACTGGCGGATGACCTCCATATCTTCCTCTTGGAATTTCGAGCGTGTGTTGGAAATAGGGTAGGTGGAGGCGTCGGAGTATTGGCGTTGAGCTTTCTCCGTGTCGGTCTCTGCTGAGGTAGTTGCTGTAGTGGTGGAGTTGGTGGTGATGGCCACAGGGATAGCAGCTTGAGTGGTAAGGGGCATGATGGGGGCCGGAATGGACGAGAGCGGAATGACAGGAATGGGGCCGGGGGTGTTGGATTCGGGACCGGAGAAGTGGTTAGAGGAGGACATTTTGGAGATTCAGAGGCTTTGAAAAAAAAAATGATTGTCTTTACAGGCGAGAGAGAGTGGGGAAGGAGGATGCAATGTCTTGAGATTGGTAAAAGGAATGATTGGGATGTTTGGGGGTTTTTAAATGTCTTTTTGGCGGCTGGACCCGAATCCCAAAGGACGGCGTATTAATGATAAGGCACGTGAGGAGGTGAAGGGGTGGAGACAGGGGGGCTGTTTGGATGTACCGGTTCCTTGCATGGACAGGTTAAAAACTGTTGGGCCGTGTAAGGTAGGCCAGTATTGATTAAATTGGTCTTGATTGGCTGGGCTTGGTTGGAAGGTACCAGTTTTTGGGGCTTGTTGGGCTTGGACAAAGGGTGACAAACCTTAGCCGGATGGATGGACAGTTTGCATGTTAGGGGCTATATACTCTTCCATCAAATGTTTCATTTAATGAAAGACTGGGGGGCAATGTTGGGGTCCGAATATTTGAGGACCCGAGTTGGGCCAGGCCTTGGTTAAGGCTATGGTTGGGCCATGGGGGGCCATGGGGGGTCCGGTTGGTCCATGTTGAAGGACACTCCTAATTATATGGAGATTCTATTTATGAAAGGAAGAATCATGCATTGATTAGGACTTCCTATATCTTGGGAGATTTGGTATTATCCTATTATGAAAAGGATACACGGGGGAACCCTAATCCTAGGAGGAAGTGGATTCAAGCAGGGATGTGAGAACCTATAAATATATGGCTCGACCCTCATAAGGTACACAACACTTTATTATTCCAGCAATAGAGTAATTTATCCCTCCATTGTTAAACCTTGTCAGCCTGTACTTACTCTCACACCGGAGCTATCCCCCGGCGGCCCAAGCCGTCAAAGCTTTGGTGTTTACCCGTTTTTGTGCAGGATTGGACGCGCTTAGTGATTGGAGCGCGTGGACGAATCTTGGCGATAACAATTGTAAAATCAAGTAATGATAATTTTACTCTAATTTTATTTTTTTTGTCCATATTATTATGTTTAAATTTGTTATATTATGACATTTAATTTATTTATTTTTGTTGGTTTAAGTTTGTGTTGTGATATTAAGTTTTTTGGTAGTATATTAGTTTTTGTTGTGATAACAATAAAATTTGAACTATTATGAATAAATTTATGTATATTAGTAAAAAAAATAAATTTTGTACTATTATTGTTAAATTTGTTATACATGAATAAAGTTCAATAAATAAGTAATACTTTATTTTTCACGTTTATAAATGCCTAAAAATAATACTTTATTTTTGCATAGTATTGTATATTATGTTGACGTAAAAAATCATACATTAGTTAAACATGATACTTGATTAATTATTAATGATAACATTTTTGTAATAGGCTTATGGTTGATGGTGATTGGATTTACTTCGATCCTATTGATGGATCATTAGTGACTCTTCAGTCTTCTCATCGTTCAGAGAATATATGACAGGATCATGTATGTATTATTTATTTAGTGTTTTTATTCATACTTAATATTAAACAATGTTTATTAGGATATTATCTTGTAATAATAATAATAATAATAATACATCATAAATAATAAATAATAATAACACCAAGTTTCTAATATTAAATATTCATTTCACAAGAAGGAAAAAACTCCCATGAAATAAATCAAAGGGGAGTAGTTACACTTAACATAACGTTTCACTTTCAATTTCTTTGAGTTACACATATTTTTAGAATGTATAACATTATTTTTATGCCTTGTTTAAAAAGAAATAAATTTATTCCAATTACTATTTAATTTTAAAATATAACAACTTTGATAACTTTCAGACAAGTTTTATATCTATATTAACTCTCTTCTACATTTTATAGGAGTCGTCTCCCCTTAAATGTTGGCGTGCTGATGGCTGGTATTTTCAGTTGTGGAGGCAAACTCATCCTAATTTGCGACAGGCTGGATTTTATGGAGTGTATAGAGTAGGAAAAATTAAATTTGATCATGCTTTGATGACCAACCATGATAAAGAGATGACGAGTGGAGACCCACACATTTCGTCTTCTAGTTAGCAAAACTACTATCACCCTCTAGGATGTGGAGGTACTAATGGGTCTTCCCACTCTTGGATCCCCTATTACACATAATAACGATGGGAGTGTTGTCATTCTGAAATGGTGCAATTTAGTTGAACGTCTTCTCGGAAGTAGACTAACTCCTGATGTGGATATTAGTTCTAAGAGTCTTAGGTTGGGGTGGTTGTTAGACTTAATACAGACGGATGATATTGATGATACATCATCATACCACATTAGGACTCACCTGCTTATACTCATAATCCACATACTTTGTGATTATATACAAAATCGCGTTAAGCTAAAGTTTTATCTTTTACTAGAGGATCTGGGGACGATGCATACATACAGTTAGGGTAGTGCATGTCTAGCTTATTTATACAATCATTTATGTTGTGGAACTAATCCAACTACTAGCGATGTTACAGGTTGTTTAGTATTATTACAGGTAATGATTTATTCGACAAATTTGTTAATAACAAATTTATAAATTTGTAACTAGATTATGTAAATTGTTCTTGTACGATTGTAGATATGCTCTACTTTTCAATATTTTTCTATAGAAATGTTATTTATCAAGTGCAGTCATTTTGTTAATGTTTCAATTTTATCTATTTTAAATAGTACTATTAAAAATATCAATTTTAGGAAGATATAGATTATTGAATGTATTTTTATAACGAGGTTATAAAAGTAGACAAATATTTAATTTGAAAAAAAATATACTAATAAGTATCATAATTATTAATTTTGGGAAGATCATGTATGTTTCAAAAATACAAGTGTTAAAGTCCTTTATAAAACATTTTTAGTGATTAAATATATGTACGTTCTTAGTGAAGATGGTAGAAATAATAAATTTAATTATAAGTTTTTTAATATATATATATATATATATATTACATTATTTTTATGTAAAAAATACTTAAAGTACAAATTTTATTTTTATCACATCAAAAATTTGATATACCACCAAAAAATTTAATATCAAAACAAAAGCTTAAACCAACAAAAAAATTGAATGTCACAATATAACAAATTTAACACTAATAATATGGACAAAAAAATAAAATTAGAGTAACATTATTATTACTTAATTTTATAATAAAATTAAAATGAGTACAAAAAATATTAATGTACATACACCTTTAGGGGTGTTTTGAACAAAATTAATGGAGACAAATGAAAGCAAAAAGAAACAGACCGGAAAAATGGAAGGAAAGAGTGAGAAGAGATAGAATAAAGAAAGATTGAAGGAATGAAAGAATGAAGAAAAGGAGAGGAGAAAGACAATGATGCAGCATATGAGTAAAGATAGGGTAGGGTTTGGATGGATGGATGTAATTGGGATACAAAAAAAATACTTTTAAAAAAAAATCCCAACGCTAGTTTGATTGACGAGGATAAAGAAAATTGCCAGTTTGATTGGCGTTGGATCTATTTTGACTTTTTTGATTTTTTTTAAAATTTGTTTTTTTTAAAAAAAAATGGGTTAAGATAAATTAAGTAGTTAATTAATTTAAGCGATTTTGGTTATTAGCAACGCCAGTTGAAGTGACGTCTAATTTTCAAAAAACTCTTCAACGCCAATCTAATTGGCGTTTAGGTTATATTAAAGAAAACTTGAACAAATTGGATGCAGGTTATAAAGTTGGATTGTGAAGTAGCCATTTTCTTTCTCTCATTTTTTTTTTGCTAAATGAAGTAGCCATTTTCGGAATTTTTGGTTATATTTCTAAGTAATCTAGTCTTATCTTAAATTTATTATAAAACTTATAACTCAAAAAAGTTTATACACGAAGAATTCTAACCTATCTATAACACCCCGAATCCGCTACAAGTCCGAAGTGCTATACGCCGCACACTCAAAGGCTCGCAAGGTAACAATATCAATCACGCACAGCCTAAACAAAACAACTCAACAATAATCTTAAATTAAACCCAACAATAAATATAATTTAATCCAATTCAAATGAAGTACCACTAAATACCAAAATCACAAAATGGAGTCTCAACTCCCTTAAACTAAGAGTTTTATCCACTTTCAACAACAAATAGAAATAACATCCTAAACTAAACTCCAGCTATCCAAAGCGTATCAAATAAGTGCTCAGCTTTCAACGATGGGACCTGTAAAAATTTATAAGGGGTTAACGGTGAAGCCCAGCAAGTAACAATCCTTACTACTTGGTGGATCAAATATAATTTGCAAAACACTTTTTTTTAAATAATTTTTTGTTCGATAACAATAGTGTAAGGAATTTGTATGTAGATTAGAAGGTTTCTTCATTGAGGGGGAGATTGATTAGAACCCTCATTAGATTCCAATTGTATAAGATTTGATGATGAAATACATAAAGTATATTTGTATGCATAAATTTTGTATAATTCTTAACTGAGATATCTATGTACAATGACTTAAAATAGAATGATCAAACTTGTTAGGTTGATCTGTAACATGTCTGCATATGTAATAGATATGATCAATTGTAAAAGTTACTCTGCATATTAGTAGTGTATATGTAGTCAGCAGAATAATCTATATGTTTGTAGAGAAATATGATTAATATATATTTTTATAAGTAAGTTTTATAAAGTCTTTACAAATGATTTGATGTGTAAGGACTTAGATTAGAAAGATCAAATAATGTTCGATGGATATTATTGAAATTGATCTGATGTATAGTTGATAGGATTTCGTTGATCGTAAAGTTACTCTGCCAGTTTCGTAGTATGAAGATACATCGCAGAGTTACCTTTGTTCGTAAAGCATCAGGTGAATCGCAGAGTTCACTCCATCTCGTAAGGAAAAGTTCAGCTCGTAAAGTGACAAGATGATCACAAAGTTGCAAGGCTATCACAGAGCTATATATAGGAGGAATCACAGAGCTGTAACGATTATCACTTCGCAAAGTAACGACCAACTTATAAAGTGATCAGTGAATCGTAAAGTCAAGAAAAGCTCGTTTAGTAAAGGCTGAACGTAGAATACTTCAAGCAGGCGCTGAATGAAAGTCATATCGTAACATAACTCTAAGATCGTTCAGTGAAGTCAAGATCATAAAGTCAGCCTTAGAATCGTAAAGCATTATTTGTAAAGCTGACCATAGAGCTAAAGGTGATTGTAAAGCTTACCTACAAAACAGCCAAAAAGTATGCTGACACAACAGCTCCAAAAAGTCAACATTAGGGATATCAAAGTGTCTGAGCAGTAAACGTTCCAACAGACACTTTTCAACTGGAATATTTCAAAAGAGTATAAAAGATAATATCATTCAAAATAGAGATGGTGATGATGGGCATTAAGCGACTAATACAAATAAAGGATCATCATTAGAAAAGAACACAATGCTGAAAATCAAAAAACGTAGAGGAAGTACCACTCTACGAGTAAAGATGTGTTCAAAGTTGTCAAGTACAAAAAGGGGAGGAGATTAAACGCCATCTTAGTAGCACATCATCATATTAAGAGAAGCTGATGAGTACTTGAAGAAGCCAGAACTGCAGAGCCAAGAGCCAAGGGCCAAGAGCAAAGAGCCAGAGAGCTAAGGAACCAGAGCCGAAGTGCCAATATAATAGAGGACATGGCAGAGCTGAAAGCCAAAGTATGAATAAGTCATTTTATTGATGTTGGTGAAGTAGGAGTGGCAAATCAGAAGGCAAATCTCAAGTACCACTCTATGTTTCACCATGAACACTTAGGGTTAAACAGATGAAGACGTAAAGTAGAAGTCTACGACCCAATAAGTGTTCAAAGCTGCTAAGCAGAAGAAGATGTGGAGCTTAATTGAATAGCTTAGCAGCACATCAACTTTGATCATGAGTAGCTGCAAACTACAATAAGAAATTGAGCTTCAACGTCAAAGTTCAACAAACACCAAGAAGATGATCAGAACAATGCTGCTAAGTACCATAAGATGAATACATGTCATCTTAGCAACACCTCCAACATACTTCAACAAACAGGAATTGGGCTAGATAGATCCTGGTCTATGTGACTGAATTGGGGTCAGCGGATCCTGGTCTGTGTGATCAAATTGGGGTCAGAGGATCCTGATTTTAGTGACCGAATTATCGAGCTTAAGGACTCGATGCTGAGACTCAGTGACTCAAAGGAACCTTAGTGGTTCAGATGTAAAATGGTCTGTTGGGCCTAACTCGTAGAGTAGAAGAGTGGACTAGAAGTTGTTTAGTCCCCGAACCACTTAAAATATCTTGTGTCTTTTACTTTACGTCATTTACATTATGCAAATTATAACTGCTATATCTGCTATGTGTTTGCCTATTCATAAGACTTAATTTAGAACTGAGATTCCTTAATTAATAAATTGTCAAGGGGAGTTTTCAAACTTATATTCTGTTGTACATAGATAATCTTATATTCTGTTTTCAAACTTATATTCTGTTGTACATAGATAATCTTGATTAACTAATTATTTGGTAATACTCCAATATAGGGGTGCTCATCGGTAAAAAACCGAACCAGTACCGAAAAAACCGAACCGATACCGAACCCAAAATACCAAAAAATAAGAACCGGTACCGGTACCGAAACCGGTGTTTCGGTACCGGTTCGGTACAAAATCGGTTTCGGTTTTTTCGGTTCGGTTTTCGGCTATACCGCAAAAATTAAATAATTAAATATTTTTTTTTATATTAATAAATTTTTTTAAAACTAAGAATTTTTTATATATATTAATAGAATTTTATTTTTTAATCTACCATTTCATTTTATAATTTACATTTCATTTTATAATCTACCATTTTTTTTTTGTAATCTACCATTTCTTTTTATTATTATTATTATTGGTGTTAGTATTATTTATTTTATTTATTTAAAAATCTATACTTTTACAATTTCATGTATGCTAGAAATTTTAGATAGCATACATTTTTAATAGTTGGGATTAATTGTATCAATTAAAATTGAATGATTTGTATCAATAAAGGGTCTTTTCAAATTTCGGTTTTTTTTTCGGTTTTACCGAATTCAAAAATTTAAGAACCGGTACCGGTACCGAAAAGTATAAAAAAAATCGAAAAAACCGGTACCAAAAAGACCGGTACCGAAAAAAACCGGTACCGCCGATACCGGTACCGCCCGATTTGGTAAAAAACCGAAAAAAACCGAAAATTTTGATCACCCCTACTCCAATATGTAATTGAAAAGTTTTAAAGATCAATTCAACCTCCACCCTTCTATATCTCTATTGTGCCTTTGGAAAATAAAAAATACTAAATATACTTTTCAAAACTAAAACAGATAATAACAAAACGAATTTCACATTCAAAATGATTTCAATGTATACAATATATCTTTTAATCAATAGTCTTAGCGACTAAGGTTACAGTACCCATATAACACGACTCAAAAGTTCGATAACGTCAATGATCACGCACCCTACTAAGGTATATAAATTAAAGCATGTGTTTTTGAAAGCTCCCATAACTTTGTATGTAATCAAAGGTCATCTAAAAGGTGTGCGCCTTAGTATATTATTTAAGAGAAATATGCTATTTATGAGTTATGTTTTAGATCTGTTCTTATATGGAGAAGCGGACCAAAATCGAACCAACTATAGTGACGATTTTTTTCGTCGCTATAATATAGAAAATCGTCGCTAGAACCGTCTATATCTATGGCAACGGTCTGAACCGTCACTATATCTCAAAAAATCGTCGTTATAGTTAGATTCGTCTTTAATTTTTTTTTGAGTCGTTGGAGATTTTTTTTCTTATATATAGAGAGAGGGAGGGAGGGAGGGAGCGAGGGGAGGGGAGGGGAGAAGAAATAGTAGTTGGTGAGATTAGATTAGTTAGCGCCATCATTTGCGCCAACAACAATCACATGGACCACCAAATGAACGATTAGGATTTTGTTTTTATGTTGAATATTCAATCACCTCACACAATGACCCACACCACAAATTCAGGTCAGTTGGGGTGGGACTTATATTTACGGCTACTGCGTAATTAGATATTCCTTCCCCTCCACCCTCGCCCCTCCCTACCCTGTCCCGAATCCCACTTCTAACAATGTCACTCACCATTCACCAACATAGATCTCCATAATACCAAATTAAAGATAAAATAAAACATTAATCTCATCATCCACATTTATGTTGGAATGTGGATATGTATGTTGGCAAATATGAATTATGAAGTGAAATAATTATATAAATTGTGTGAAACTTTAAGTTATGAGATAGAATAAATTAATGAGGTGTTTTTTTTAATTTTTTTATATCCGTTTGTATTCACCTACATCGATATTTACGATTTATATAAATTTATTGTCTTATATAACAAAACTCGTATATTTCTTGATCTATAAATCCTTCCATCTTAAAATTATAACACAGTTAAATTATTACTCCACGACTATCATTTCTCTCACCTTTAGGGTTCACAAAATAAGAATTCATTTTTGAAAAATTTAGTAAAAGAGGTGATGTGTAAACGTTATTATGATTAGTTAATATTATAATTGGTTTAAGTTTTCTTTATTTAATTTCAACAAAAAAATTAGTTAAAATCCGTCACTGCTTAGAAAAATTCATGGATCCGCCCATGGTTACATACTTCTCCATCATTAAGAGTGGTTAAACCTAATTTATTTTACTATCAAAAAACTATATAAAAATTAAGTAATGCTACAGACACAAGCTATTCTACAAATATTTTATAAATTGCTGATGTGACAATCTCTACCTCAGCATATTGATCAACAAATTATTTCAAAGTAGTATTTGGCCCCACATAAAAAGGTGAGATGGAGTATATCACATCAGCAGTTTGTAAAATATTTATAAAATAGTTTGTGTCTGTAGCATTATTCATAAAAATTAAGATAAGAGGTTAAGTGAGATTTTTTCTTAAAATACATGGTACTCCCCCTGTTCAACGTTAAGAGTCCAATACTAGTTTTTACCTAACTAAACTTTTCTCACTATTGTTTTTACCTAACCTAACTAATCTTTTCTCACTAGTCTCTCTTATTTCTCTAGTTAATAACCATAACCTCTAACTTAGATATGGGAGTGCTATCTTATTCTTGGAGAGACCCTCCTCAACTAGATCTCTATTATTTTACTTAATAATTTCATATCCCTTTTTTTGTAGTTTGTTTTTTCTTTGCGTAGTAGTGTGACTTATTTTTTTCTATAAGATTACTGATTTCTTTTTCTTTTATGAGAGGATTTCATTATCATCTTTCGAGAGATTTTGTTTTCTCCGTTTAAAATATTATTGTTTTCGTTCGTGAGAATTTTTCTAGTTCGGGGCTTGTTGAAGACGTATTGTTGAGGTGTGACATTATCATGGTGGTTTATTCTTCCTATGCTAATGTTAAAAAAACTGCTCAAATATGCATGTTGTCTAACTATTATTTAGGAGTATACATGGTGTCCACTAGTTGTTTTCACGATTGAATCTCTTCATAATTATCTGTTATTTTATTTGAAAGGGTTACTATATTAAAAAAAATTATTGTAATTTTTTCATCATTTATAACAGTTTACAATTCATCATAATTTCATTATCATGATATAATTACTAAATTAATCACTCAATCAGTGTAAAAACAAAATAAATTAATATATAAATGGGAGTTATTAGGATATCATAGAGAGGGTATTATACAAATGTTGACTACCAAAATTGAAGTAGGTAAGCATATATTACATGTTAATAGTAGGAACTTTGATACATAAAAATATTAAGACCCACAAAATGGACCCAAAAAAAACACAAAGACCAATACAAGTTATATGAATGGCTCTTCTAAACCCAACCCATATTATATACGTGAAACAAAAATTTCAACTCCTTAGGTACAACTAGAGGGACTAAACCCCAACTTACCTTGAATTAGATCAAATTCCCATAAATGGTTCTGTTGCATAATATTACCAACTATAGAAACCCCAGGCCAAGCTGTTGGCACAAAACCAAGGCACTTCACTCCCTCTGCTGCATCAATCACATAACTCTTCACCCATGGCTCAAACCTAGCCCCATCAGTAAAGTGAAAAACTAATCTCGGGGCCTCAAAAGACTCATCAAATCCTGTGGAATTAAAGCAGTGTTTCAAGGGTCCGAATTGCAGACTCAAAGGACGAAATTTTTCTAGTGACACTTTGAATGCAGCCGCGACAGGCTCATACGCAGGCAATGTTAAGTAAGTTAGGCTTGAACCCGAGTCAATTATGGCTCCGCCAACGCCACTGACATCCCAAACTTCGGCTGGGATGTTTAGCATCAGTCCATCCACGGAAATACCCCCAACATTCACAGCATAGGTTGAACCAACTGCACCAAGTGTTGTGTATCGCATGCTGCCAATACTAGTCTTTTTGTTGGCAGGGCCAAAAGTGAGGTAACTAGAGATATTTCGAGGGCTCAAGTGATCAACTAGACAGTAAGAAAATTTCCCCCCGAATTTTTCAGTTGCTCTTATAGCGAACGAGGACTTGCTGTAGCCTAGCCCCAATACGCCGTCAGAAGCTACCAGGTGCTGGAAGCTAGGACCCCCGGAAGACTGGCTGCATCCTATTAGCACGTTGTGTAGTTTCGTTTTTCTCCCATTTGTGAGACTAACTGTTACTGTTTCGTTGCCGAAAACGCCTACTGCAGATGATCCGTCTGAGTACCTAATTGATTTGTCCCAATAATATCGAACAAATTAAGCACATCTGGAACTAAATTATGCTACAAGATATGACACCAAGAGTTGTTGTAGAGTCCTAAATAAATGTCACCATATTGGGTATACTAGCTGTGTCCCGTGCCTCCGGCACTACATCGACCGTGGGATTTATTTCAAACTTTGGACGGCCCAAATGATTTATTGAATGAGCGGAAAATTCAAAATTATTTGTATTTTGTTAGATAGATTATATATTGATTAAATGCATAACCCCGCTGCTTGGCTCAATAGTTTGAGGGAGAATTGTTCGGGAAGAAAAATAAAAATAAAATAAAAAATGCATGTTTGGTTATACAACATTTGGAGCATTTATATTTCTGAATGTAAAAATGCATATGATACTTGTTGATTGGTTGTTTGGTACTATCAGAGTATCATACATGAGAGTGGTCAGCATGAAGTGAATTTCATAGTAAGTTCACTCTATGTTCAATACAGTGCTGACACGCAGACGGAGAGATCATTATCCCGTCTGTATGTCAGTATGAAGTGAACTTAACATGAAGTTCAGTCCATGCTAACCTGATCCATCATACATACAAGTATGACATATAAGTATGGCATGAATCATTATTACAAAAGTATCCCCTTTTTTCTCGTTTTTTGACTTTGTTGAACGTCGGCAATGTTAGAAATGTTGATATTATCCTTTTATGTACCAGCTCTGCTCTGCTCCTACCATGTTGGGACAACCCAAGACATGCTCATAATTAAGCAGCCAACCATAGTAGTTCAACTCATAATAGCAAAATGAAGTCTCGAGGACAAGACAAAAATATGATAGGACAAGAGCAAAACATGCGTATGGGCAACTAACTAACGACTAACCCCACCCCCACTCACCCCCACACCCATCAATTATTTGACTCTGATCACATAAACCAATCAATCTTGTGACTCAATTGATAACAAATTGCCAAAATGAATTTCTCAAAGCTAAATAACAAAATCAACGAATCCGGTTACCACCAAGTTAATTTCATGATAAGTTGGTCAATTGACCAGTGCTGACACGTAAAAAGAGATCACCTCCCGGTCTACGTGTAGTCAATTAACCACTCCCAAAATCAACTAAGGCCACAAAATTTTCTCAACCAAGAAAAAAAGAAGTTCCACATCACTTTTATTAATATAAAAGGAAACAAACCTGTAATCATAGGCACAAGGGGCAAAAGGAGAGGGACACAGAGCAAGAGAAAAGAGATTAGCAAGCTGAAGCTTGCACATATCCGAGGAACAGGGGATTGTGGTAAAGGAGGAAGAATAATCAGCCAAAAACACCCTGCGGTGAAGCCAAGTCCTTGTGTTACACTTAGTAGCAACATTTTTACACCCATATTTGCAATTCATCCAAGTCAAATCACTCCCAGTGTCCACAAAAAGCATGAATTTCTGCGACGGCGTACCGGCCTTAAACTCCGCCAAATACTGCCCTACCCCATAATCTGCACCCGAATGCATGCGCATTTGTGCCGCAACTGTTTCCAAAAGAACTTTTCTTCTGTGATCGGCAATGCTGGGCAGCCTTATTGTTTGCTGATGCTCTAGTACTCTCTGTGAGAATGCACGATGGCGAACGGCGTCGTTATGAAGGAGGTCTTTTAAATTTGATTCTTCGCCATAAACGCCTACTGTTTCATTACTAATTATGACTGAGATTGAGAATAATATGAAGAAGAAATATTGTGAAGGTTTAAATACCCACCACCCATCTGCCATGAGAACAAGTTTTGTGTAAGATGGATGGAAGGAAATAAAGAAAGAAGAAAGTTGCAGCAGCCGAGCAGAGCAGGGAGCAAATTAGCTTAGTCTGTCTGTCTGTCTGTCTGTCTATTTTAAATGAAGATAAAAGGGTCTATTGGAGGTGGGATCAGGACCAGCAAAAAGGAATATAAATATTATGATGTCTCATCCCCTATCCTATCTGTTCATCCCATGTGTTTGAGGAAGTTCCGCCTACTCTTTATTCAGTTACAAAATAAATAATGGTAGTATGACAGTAATACATAGAAGTGAGACGGATACGGACATACGGTTACGATGAAGTTAATTTTATGGTAAGTTGGTCAATTGACCAATACAATACCGACACGCAGAGAGATATCACCTGACGGATCCAATTACGATGAAATTAACTTCATGGTAAGTTGGTCAATTGACCAATACAGTGCTGGCACGCAAAGAGATATCAACTCCCGACCTGCGTAGATGAGATACATAAATTAATTGTAAAATTAGTCGCAACAAGAATGGGGAAGCTCTTCTTTGATTGATTTTCATTTTAAGTCCGTTTGTTTGTATGAGCAGGTGAAATCCTAAATTTCAAACTGTGATTCTGTGTTAGTGCTCATGGGTAAAATAGGTTTATATCAATTTTATTTTTTATCTATAAATTGACTTGTAGATTAAATAAAAAAAATGGGTCTCTAATTTATTTGGAAGATTTACCCACTTCACTGTTATGATTGAATGGAAATGTCTTGATTTTCATCTTGTTTGATTCACTGAATATGTTTTTTATATGTATGTATTTTTTATTTAGTGCGGCTGCTGCCTCAGCCTATGGGTTGAATATGTGGCCTACTAATATTTTATGCATGAATTGTTTTGGGTAGAGTTTGAAACTTTGCACTTGATTCTGTTCTGGACACTTCTCACAGTAACTACTAATATTGTAATGGATTCTGTGTCATTGCTAGCGCTAACCCATAATTTTAAAATAACTATATATATATATATATATATATATATATATATAATTGCTTAAATGTGCAAGCAGAAGGGAATATAAATTGCTTAAATGTGCAAGCATAAGTGATTATAAATTGCTTAATATAATGTGCAAGCATCAGGGATTATAAATTGCTTAATATAATCTCCTAAATTTTATTATCATTATTGACTTTTGAAAGACAATTAGAGACATTTTCAAATTCAAAATTAAGATGACTCATTAAAAATTATAAAACAATAAAACTTACAATGAGTAATACTTTTTAGATAGTTTACAATATTCATCATTGTATTGATTAAAATTAAAAGAATTCATATAAATTTTAAATTTAAAAATTTTTTAGATTAACTTTAAAAGGTCAACAATGATCAAATAATATAAAACGGATGAAGTATATATACATACTTATGTATGGGCCGATCAATAGCAATGAAATGGATGCTGTTAAGTTCTAAGTATATATAGTCTCATTAAGACTAAGGTGGTGTTTGTTTATTTCTTAATATCTCTTAACAGTTCTATATTTGATTCGGTAAGAGTGTAAAATAATTTGATAAAATTTTGTTTGTCTCTTATCGTCTTTTAATCGGTAAGAGGAATATATAAATCTAAATCATTAAGAGCTGCCTCTTAATGAAAAATTTAAAAATCTATAGAGCATCTATAAATATTGTACTCCCTCCATTTCAAATTTTAAGATCATTATCGATTTTTAAAAAGCCAATTTGAGATATTTTAAATTTAAAATTTGATATTTTTAAATTTAAAAGTCATTCAAATATTTTTTATTTTTTAATTATCAAATAATTTTTTAAATTCAAATATTATTTCACTCAAATAATTTAATTTATTAAAATATACCAACTATACAGATCTTAATTACTCTATTTTATGAAACACACCTAAGATTTGGGGTGTAGATTTGTTGATGCCAAACCAACTCTATTTAATTTTGAACCTTTCTTTCTCTCTCTTAGGAGACGTGCGTTCCAATCATCCGGCATTACTTTAGTCCAAACACAATTATTATCACATCATATCATATCATGCATGTAGTAGAGGCTTCCAAGAATATCAATGTTTTTGACTTGTGAGCTGTGATAATACTAACTTTCACCTAATCACAAGTGTATAATGTATCTGAGGCTTCTTATTAACTTATTGCCAGCTGCTGATTCTCAATAAACATTATATTACCCGAATAATGTTAGAAATATAATTTATTATATAATTATTTTATAATTTATTGATGTATTATACTCCATCTCAGTTTTTATGTGGGACCAAATATTACATTGAAATAATTTGTTAGTAATATGTCACATCAGCAAATTGTAAAATAGTTGTAGAATAAGTTGTGTCTCTAGCATTACTCATATTACCCCTAACAATGTATATTACGAATTAAGCTCGAATATGCAATAATACACTGTAAATGCTGAGACTTTATCACTAGACTATCATGTTTGATCTAGCTGAACTTCAGTTCAAACTAAAAAATGACAAATCTTTCTCAGTATTTGAAACTTATTTTCTAAAAAATATATTGAGAGAAAAAAAAATCGTGCTTAATTTTGTTGCCTACGCAAAAGTTAAAGTCTTAAATATTATATATTATATATATATATATATATAGGGGCGGAGGAATGGGGTTCAGGGGGGTCTACAGACTTCTCGGTCGTCGGAAATATTAGTATGTAGTATGTATGTGGGAGAGTCCAGCCTGAAATCCGATAATGGCGGGGGGTCCGGAGAGCTCTGCTTGTGCCGAGAAGAAGAAGGAAGAGGAAGAAGAAAAAGAAAAAGAAATTAAAAAAATATATATAACTTTATAATTAAGTAACCTACACATAATATAAATACTGACATACTAATAAATTTTTATCCGTTTATAATTTTAAAATGGTCAAAAAAATGAATCTCTAATTTAAAAAGGAAGAAGTATTAATTTACCTAGATTTTTTGCATCTTTTTGACACTTTTGGAGGCAGGTCGTCTAACAAACTTTATTATATAGTCTCTCTATTTTGCAAGAGAAAAAAAAGAGAGTCCCATTTATAAATTTTGCAAACACTAATTACTTTTCATTTTATATATGTATACTTTTTAAATTAATAAGGTGTCCATTCATTAATAATGACATTATATACATGAATATAACTAAGTGATAGAAATTTTTTTTAAAACGAAAGGAGTATTTCTGTTATTTAAAAATAATAATTATTTCGTTTCACAAAAAGAACTTTATTTATTAAATTTATCAATATTAAATATGTATTTTTGTTCTATATCTATCTCAAGTGAATAAGTTGTTAGGTTAACATTAACCACACTATATTAAAATATGATGATAATTTATACTCATCACTACAAAAATAATTATTTTTGTACTCTTTTTAAAAGGAGTAATGGGCGTGTTTAACCTTTTCAATATTTTTTTATTTGTGAAACGAATTAAATAACAAAGGAGATTTGTCTATTGGAGGGTCTGGTAGAAACAGAAGAGGAGAGAAGAGAGCCGCCGCTACTGCCGCCGGTCGCCACTTCCGGTGGCGGTGCCGACGCCCGTCCGTCGGACCCCCCGACATAAAATCTCTGACTCCACCACTATATATATGTATATAAGACTATCATATTAGGCAGAGTTCTCTTATGTATGTAATAAACTTACGTCCAATTATAATTGTGAATATTATCAATACATGAGATTAGTAATAATTATAAGAGGGTCTTACTTATCATTTATCCGCTATACTTATTCACGTAAGTGCATAATTGACAATCAAAAAATTGACATAACCATTCGCATATATATATAGGGGAATATTCCATAGCATCTATTTGCTATGGATCAAAAAGTGGCATATAGCAACTTCACCTTCCATTCCATAAATGAAGGGCTGCGATTGAGAAGGGGAACACGTCGTGTTTCCCTTCTCAATCGCAGCCCTTCATTTATGGAATGGAAGGTGGAGATGCTATAGGCCACTTTATGCTATGGATCATTCCCCATATATATATATATATATATATCATTTTTCTATTATCGTAATACTGCTTCTGTTCCGAATTATAAGATCAATATTAAATTTTTTTAAATTTAAATTGAGACATTTTCAATTGGTGTATTTTGTAATCCGTAAATCTACACCAAAATGAACAAGTTGCAAATAAATCGGTGAATATGTAAAGGAAAAATGGAAGGGGGAAAAACACACACTTTTGCATATTATTATTCCTTCAACTTCGAGAGACAAACCTTTGCAGTGATGCAATGATTATTTTGTTTGTGAAAATGTCAAGATTAAGATTATAAGATTATCAAGGTTGGTCAAAATAACCCCCGCGTAATATACGCAAGGCTAAGTGGGATTTCTTACGGAGTTGTGGGCAATGAGCTGTTCATTACCATCACTCTATTTTAACTCAATATTTTATAAGTTGGAAGGGCTAACTTATTAGTCATATATAATACTTAATGAATGATTACAATTGCGAGAATACGCGGTAAACTATTGTGAATGCTAAGTTTTTCTAGTTTTAGCAAATATAATTATAAATATTGTAAATTTTCTTAAAAATAATATTCGTTGTAAAATTTATTGTTTGATAATTTTTAATGAATTATATCAATTTTAAGCTTGAAAATATCTCTAATTAACTTGTAAAAGTCAACAATGATATTATAATTTGGAACATAAGGACTAGAAATTATATATATATAAAATTCACATGTGTTTTTAATATTTTCATAAAATTTGCTCACACATAAAAATAAAATGGGCCTCATCATCGTTTAATAGATTGTAAAAGAAAAACAGGATTTAGTTTTAGGCGGACTACATTAAACAAATCAGTGTGGATAGGCAATCGAGGATCAAGGCAATACAAGGTGAGACCAATGCTAGCCGATGCTAGACAATGCTCGGCGATGCGAGACGCGAGGCTACACAAGGCGAGGAGCAATGCTTGGCGAGGCGAGGCGCGAGACTAGACGTGGCGAGGCGCAAGGCAAGCAAAATAAACTCAAGGCGATGAGAGGCGAGCTCGTGCGACAACTTTCAATGGCTTGGTGCGCGACAGTCCTATAGAAATAAATTGTATTTGTATAACTGAGATTTGTAATTGTATAATACTTTTATAGCAAACGTTCTTCAAAATGCAACTCTATACTATATCAATGCAATTCGTTTTTATAAATTGCCCAAATAAATTCCCAATTTTGAAGGATTCATAAAAATATCAACAACTAAAATTATAAAATTATATATATATATATATATATATATATATATGTCGATAAATTTATGATGATATTGAACTGCGACACTCTAAACAATAAAATAAAATAATAATATATGAGTCTCTTCTTAATATTTTTCCTATCAATGCATCCACATATATACCTTAACATCTATTATAAAACAATAATGCTACTATCACATAAAAATCGGTCTCATACCGCTCACATACACTCATATACATATTGTGATGGTTCACGTGATTTGCTTTGCACGTGAACTATCATAATATACATGTAAGCATATGTAAACCGTTTTTATATGATAGTAGACTTATTTATTATAAAACATAAATTTGTGAGTAGAACTCAAATGTCAATTTCCAAAAAGAATTCCAATTGAAGTTATAGATACGCCAAAACTGAGATGTAAAAACAGCTGGCAGCAGCCCATTAGGCATTTGGGTGGTAATCTTGCCTTAATGGATTGACCCTTTCTTTCCGCTTCATTAGTCAACGCATTCCGTCTTTTTGAAGAATGAAGAGTTTAAATTATCTTCAACCTTGCTCGCTTATTATTATCTGTCAAGCCTCATTTCTTCACAATTTCACTTGTAGCAGCTCTTAATCTATTTTATTTTATTTTTTGGTCTATAAAAGTGTAAAGTTTATACAAAGAATTTAGTGCCCGTTTGGTGAATCGGTACAATGTTGTGTTATGAGATAAAATACTTTTTAAATATAAAAAACTTTGACAAAAAACAGTTTCATGATAGAGTTAAAATAGTGTTTGATTTGTAATAACCCTGATTTTTTTAATAATTAAATATTAATTAATTTTATTGTATAAAAGCATAATTAAAATAGAAAAGGTAAGTTACTAATTTTTTTTCTTTTCAATTGAATTTGCATACATCATGGTACCGATGTATTTTGTTAGCTTTTGACTATTCGTATTTGAGCTCAGTATGAAATTGTTACTTTATAAACATTTGATTCAGCCTTATTTTGTTTGAGAATCTTTTGACTATAGTTGTCTGTTCGATAGTGTTCATCATTAATTTGTACATGGTCTCACTAATTTTGATATATTCATAATTCATTCGAAGTTCACATTCGTTCATTCATTCAACATTACATTATATATTGTGGTATATTTGTACATCTTTATATCTGTACTGGGCATTTAACTCATACTATGTTTTTCTTCTAACAGATTTGCAGAGGTGATTCAGGGTTGTGTGAAGAGAGAGTTTGCCTTTAACCGTCTAGGTTTAATTGATTTTAGGTTTTGATGATTCAATCAATTTTTTAGAGAATTGTATTTAATTCGACATTATGAATTACCAACTATTAAATATTTTGAATTTATTAATATTTTATTTATTTATTTTGAGGATTATTGTGCTTTGCACGTGACCTCCATTTCCTATTCGGGAACCTCCATTTCCTATTCGGGAAGGGGGTCTTACATGATTACATAACTATAAAAGTTTTTAAAAAAATATTAATGATAAATTTAAAAGATGGACTTAAGTAAAAATGGACTTATATTTTTTTTGAACAACTTAAGGATCAACTTGTTCTTGGTTCTTTTGCCAAAACTGGTAATTAAGTCAAAAACACAAATTTTCTGCTTTAGTCAAAATGATTTGAAAGCCAAATCTCTAATAAGAAGACATTGAAAGAAACCCCTAGAGGAGTAACTTCAAGGTATCCTTATCCAACTCATAATTTTTGAAAGTGCTTTTAGAAAATTATCATTATATCAAAATATTTTTATTTTTATTTAATTTTACTTTTAATCCACCCAAAAAATTGCCATAATGTTATATATCTACCAACTAAACAACATATAAGAAAGAATATTGCATTTTAAACTTGTTAAACATGAAGTAATTAATTTGGCAGAACTTAACAATCAAATTGAACTTTAAAGTAACTCAATTTTCAATATTAAAAATCAAAGTTCCATTCCCTAAACTTGCAGCAAGATTGACTTACAATGGTCTAAAGCCCACAACCTCAGGGCCCTACTTGTGACTGGACTGATTTTTGGTTTAAGCCCACAACTTAAAATCCTTCGGCTAATTTTTGTGTTTTCTCCAAATGTTGCATGTACGTACTTACAAACACCCGGATATGTACTCAACCCTTGTTTGAAAGTTGTTGCGATACAGGCCCAAAGGCCTACTTACAATGTCTCAAGCCCACAAGCTGAGGGCCTTACTTTTGGTTTGACAATCGGTGTCGAAGTTATAGCTTGAGGGTCTCACTAGGTCATATCAGCCGCATGTACAAAGTGTGGGGTAGTGCAACCAACACCTAGATGTGACAGCTCTGCCCCGACCCACATGAGTTGGTCTTATTAATCCTGACAACTTGCAAGATGATGGGACGTGCCGAAGGCACGTAGACAACAATGAAACCTATAAATAAGAGACGTCTATTCGAGGAGAGTAGATAGAGATTTAGGGGTTGTTTAATAAAATTGAATGAATCTGAATAAGTTAAATTTGAATTTGAATGAAAAAAAATTATTTGATAATTGAAATATTTGAATAATAGTCTTTTACTATCTTACCTCTCTAAATTATGATGAACAAGTATATAATTTTGTCTGAACATATTTAAAAAAATTAAATACAATATTCATTGTACAACAGATAAAAATAAACAAACAAATTATTAAATAAAATATTGAATAATTCATTAACCCAAGTTTTATATAAACTAAAAAATATAACGAGTTAAACAAACATGTCAACATAATAATAAAGTTTAAAAAACTACATTAATTTCAATGAGTCACTTTATAGTTCACGAGCAATTTGGTCACGTAAATTGTTCATATATTGTACGCCAGGGGTGGAGTCAGGAATGATAATTGGGACGGGCTAAAAATATTATAATATCAAATTTGGGTTGGGCAGACCAATAATATTATAATGCTAAAATTGTACATTTGGACTGGACTGACCAATGCTATTCCAACTTTTTTTACTTTGAACTACATAATTATATAGTATATCTAGTAAAAAAAAAATGGGTCGAGTTATAGCCCCGAAAGCCGACCTCATGCTCCGCCCCTGGTACGCCTTGAGGGCCCCATTGCACTGCATCTTGCTCTCCATAGTTCCATCAAAGTATCCGGAAGTACAGGAAGAAACAAAAATAAAATTAGGGCTTATTGATTATTGTAAGCATAGCAATTTGAAAGATTAGGGTTACCTGTCAGAGAAGCTATGGAGCGGCGATGAAGAAAATTGATGAAGACAGAGATGCATATGAGAGCGGCGATGCAAAGAAGAGATAGAACGACAATGTAAAAAGAAAGGACTATTTGGGTAAAAAAGTTTCTCGGACCTATTCAGCTGATTCAGCCAATTTTTTTTAAAAGAATCGCTTAGTACTATTCAGTCCCATTCAAATTTTAAAACTCCAAAATAAACACTTTTAATAGTTGATTCGCTCAGATTTTAGGTCATTCAGACCTATTTAGCGGAAAACAAACAGCACCTTAGCGTGATTTGAAGAAAAAAAATCAAAGGATAAAAAACTCCACAAAACAATAATTGCACAGTTCTCATTAGTGTGCTGTTAAAAGCATCAATGAACCTTTAGGTCGCAATGCAGTTGATACTTCTGTTCTTTTGTTCCAAATGCTAGCAAGTTAAGTCACTCCAATAATAGTTATAAAGTATCTTGGAGTTTTCCTTTTACTCAAATAACTCTTGCAGCTTATCAAATATCTTATTTTAAAATACACCAAATGATTTCTACTTAAAACAAATGTAATACCCTTTTATTCTCTTCGTACAAGACTATAAAATGGGAGTGATTAGCATGGAATTAATTTTGGTCGATTGACCAATACAGTATCAACACGCAGACGGAAGGTGATTTCTCTCTGCGTGTCAGCACTGTATTGGTCAATTAACTAATTTACCATCAAGTTAACTCTATGGTAACCAAATCCCTATCAAATACACCTCTATACTCTCTTAAATATTGTCCCCAATTAGATTTAAATGAACTCCAAAGTATAGCAAAATTAAGTCTTCAATTTTCGATTAGATGCATTTCTAACACATAGTTGAAAATTTAGAAAGGAATAGTAATAAATTTAAACTGAAATATTGAATGAAATATTATTTGCTGAGGTAGCTAGTTTCAAAATGTAACATGTCACACTAGTGACAATTAGAAGAGTATAAGTTAAGGTCTGTAAAATCCGTGGTACGCTTGTCACATTACACAAAATATGTCCTCAAATGATAACACATCCTATTTATTTAAATTACCATTTCCTTCTATTTACAGATTTATAGGCTATTTTAGCCAAAATGCTGATTAACAAACTTCCTTTTTTGGCTTCATTTGTCTAAAAATCAATTACCTACATGTATATTTATACTATGTATGTATGTATGTATGTATGTACAGGTGCATATGGCACACTCCAGTGAAATAAGGGTAAGTATTATACACAGTGGCGGATCTACTTAAGGGACAGTATAGACAAATGTTCATGTTGAAAAAAAATTTATAGGTGTTAACGCCAAGTTTTGCCGGCGCGTCCAATCACCAAATTCGCGAGCTCAAACCTGCACAATAACACGTCACAAACGAAGCTTGACGGCTGTGGCCGCCGGGTGATGGCTCCGGTGTGAGAATAAGTACAGGCTGGTTACAAGGTTAACAATGGAGGCAAGTAGTGTATAGTGCTCAAGTGAATATTACCTTTTACCATTAGGTCAAGCTTTGTATTTATAGTCATTCTCACCGCCTCTAGAGTCCATGTCCCAGTCAAATTAGGACTCCTAAACATGGCAGTTACCATTGTTTGGGTCCAACGCAATCTCCTTTAAAAGTACAAGTTGGTAGTTATCCAACCACTTGCCTTATAAGAGTTGGTATTGAGATAGGATTAGGGTTAAAACCTTTAATCCTTTAGACTCCTTATTGCTCCGGGCTCCATCCGAGAAATAACTTTTGGTATGGGCCTTACAAAGTGGTCTGAACCCCGTCCCGAAGGGCTCGGTAGTCCGATCCCGATCATCATTATATTAGTCTGGGCCCCGGTCTCGTAGGACTCGGTAGTCCTATCCCGATCATCATTATGTTGGTCTGGGCCCCGGTCTCGTAGGACTAAGATGCCCGATCCGGATAATACCAGCTGGGTCTGGGTTTCTGGCCCAAAGAGCTCAGATACCCGATCCCGAACTCTGCTACCCCAATCCTGACTTCGGCCCATTGGGCTCGGTAAGCTCCTCTCGGCCCAAACCTTCTGTCCATGTAGGGATCGGTGGATTATATCCGATCAATAGGTATAGGGGCAGAGTAAATATGTAAATTAATAAATTTAAGGGGACAGATTAATAAAAGAGTTAAATTTGGAAGGGGCAAAAAAAATCATAAATCAATTCTAAATGCAAGTACAAAAATCTTCTTAGTTTTAAAATTTTTGGTGAAATCTTAGAAGTATTTTTTGTATACTTTTTAGTTTTGAATGTTCATCAGCGTGTGAACTATGAAAAATTGTTTAATTTAAATTAGAATATTTTTTTGTTATTGATTTAGTTGACTGTGGTTACTATTTGTTTGGTCTGATTGGAATTTTGTTTTTGAGTTGTTTGATCTTCAATTGAAAATGAGATCATTTTTGTTGAGCAGTTTATGTCTTTTATTGTGATAGCTTAGTAGCTTACAATGATTTTGCCTTATTTTTATAATGGAAAATGACTATGAGCCTTTAGAATTATTTTATTTCCCTGCATCTAATTAATGGACCTTATATAATTTTTGGTGTTCTGAGTATAAATTTTGAATGATTTGTTTCTCTTATTTCAAGTAAAACTTATAAAAAGATACCAAAACAAGTTTATGCTTTGAAATTAATTCATGGTCTTGTTTGAATATAGAAAACAAATTTAATTTGAGTCTTTGAGCATTTGGGAGAATTATTCAAATTGAACTATGACAAGTAACCGAAATAAGTTTCTAAATTGTATCTAAATATTTTTATTTGAAATTCCTTTTTTAGTTTGGATTATGAACATTTATTATAATTTATAAACATTATTATGATTACTTAATATTATAATTAGTTCAATTTTTTTTTATTTAACTTTAACAAAAAAAATTAACTAAAATTCGCGTTGAAGAAAAAATAAATAATACTCCATCTATTTCAAAAATTAGATATACTTTTTTCTTTTTAATCAGTTTCAAAATTAAAGAAATATTTTTATTTTATAATTATAAAGTGACACGACGTTTTTAATTTGTCATTACTTTTTTACTGTCATTTTCAATATCAAATTATCATAGCTGATTTTTTTTTTTTTACTTATATTATATTTGAGAACATAAAATTATGGTTAAAATTTTATAAATATATTTTTAATTTTGAAACAAAGGTAGCGAGAACAAAGGAAGTGAGGGAGGGAGGTGGTCTAGTAAATACTAAAGGGTGTAAATGAACCGAGTCGAACCGAATATTGAGTTGTTCAAATTTAGTTCACAAAATTTATTGAATAGAAAATAAAATTTGACTGAAGCTCGTTTATTTAGTGAGTTGAGCACGATCGAATTAAGCCCGAGTTTTGAATTTTTAGAATGAATACGAGTATTAATAGAAAATTTTAATTTAAGGAGATTCAAATAATTTATAAAATTTAAAAATTTATTTATTTATATTTCGATTAGAGTTCGAATTAAAGACCTGTTTGCTCATTTTAAGGGATTAGTAAATAGGACTTGCTTGAGAAAGATAGAAATAGAGTGATAGAATATGATTGAAGCTGATTCCGACCAACCACAATTTGTTTCTAACAGGTTTAAGCGGATATCCATCAGTCTTCCTATTTCTCTCGTCTTCGTTCCTCCCTCCACGTTCTTCTCCCTCTCCCTGTCTCCCTCTCTCTCTCTCTCTGATTTTATTCTTCTCAATTTTTATTAATTAATTATTTCTATATATTTATATGTACACAGATGAATTTTTCTATTGTTGCTGTTATTCTCTCTCCTCTTTCCCACAAATTTCTCCCACGGATATCTTCAGAGCCAGTAGTAATAATTACAATATTAACTATTATGGGCTTCTCCTATTTGGCCATGAAATTAATCAAAAATCACCTCGTTTTCATCAACCAATTCGGTTTTTCCCTCTCTTTCTGAGTTCTTTTCTTCGTTTCTTTATATACCATTTTATTCAAATGCCAGCAACGGATTATGAAGATTGTTTATGATCAGAGAATGAATTGAGTGATTGATTCAGTGAAATGTTGTTACTTTTATCGAGGACACGGGAAGAGTTGGTGCAAATTATTTGTGAATTACTGCTGGTTCGTCTTTCTATCTCCTTTTATATATATATTTTTTTAGATTTACTTGACAGATATGAAATATATACAATGTATGTATATATCTATGGACTATGTATGTATGGGAAATGTTTGATTACTTGCGTTTGCAGCGGTAGCATTTAGTGAGTTACACCAATTTGGTATGTTACATTTGAGCCCTTAGTTAAATAAGCTACGTTTGAAATAAGCTTCTCGTAGACGAACAAGAATCTCCAAACGGGCTCCATAAGTTGTAAACAAACTAGCAAATAATATATAATTAATTTCTGTTGATCATTTCAATTTGTTATGTAAAAATATCCTTATTTTGAATTTTGACATTTTGGCAATGTTATTGAATATCTTACTTCTAGTGTTCCATTACCTAATGCTTTATATTATATATACATGTATATTAGCATAAGTTAAGTATTTGGGATTGTAAAATTAATACAATTGATTTACTGTGTAGCTCATATAAGAAGAGACAGTCATATTCTTTGATCAATTTAGCTAATTGTTTTCCCTAAAAGTACCAATATTACCACACACAACAAAAGATGTTTTGAAATTGAGTTTAAACCATTTTTTAGAAACCATTTTGGTGAATAATGGGCATGCTTGATTGTTGAAAGGAAATTGATATTTTCACATGAATCCTATTGCTGTCATTTTGATATTTTGATAGTCAATGTTACATGAATCCTATTGCTGAGATTTTGTGGTTACCTATCAGAATCTCCTGCTGAGGGTATTGTGGCGTCACATTATCAATGTCATCAAATCCAGGACTGGAAGACTTACATGAGGTCAGTGATATAAATAATAAACACACTTCTGTCGTTTTTTTAAACTTTATCTTTTGAGAAGATTCAGTTGTCAAAAAGTTCACTTCAAAAATACTTGAAGAAACGATATGTAGTGAAGTATATCCTCACAACTTAGAAAGTATCTCAACAAACGAGTTTTTAATGATTTGAAGAATATGTAGCAGAATGACTTAAACTGATAATGATTTTAATTTTACTTGATTATCATCAATGTGTTTTTGGTAATGTAACTTAGGTTATGTTCTTTCTTCTTTTCTAATGAAGGATCTCGATGTTTCCCTTCCATT